>JANAVB010027042.1:0-103776 GCA_029216955.1 Iris pallida
CTATCCTGGGCAACTGAACTGCTGCTACTGCCATCCGCAATATCGAAGGAGATGACTCAACTTCGCCTCGGGAGAAAGAAAACTCCGGCTCACCTAGAATGCTAAAAACAACCCTGCCAATGTGGCAGTCTATCCTAGCATACTGGTTCCTCAACCAATCCATCCCTAGGACCACATCATAATCGGCCATCGGGAACTCTATCAATCTAGTGGGGAATTCTCTACCGCTAACTACTATCCGACACGAGGAAAACACTCTATCTACTCCCACAAGTCCGTTACCAGTAAGTATATTAAGCCTTACTGATAATGACTCGGGCTCCAATCCTATCCGTGTCGCGAATCGTGCAGACATAAATGAATGCGATGCACCAGAATCAAATAAAACTGAAGCTGGAAAGGAGTTGACGAGAATAGTACCTACCACTACTTCTCCTGGTGCCAATCCTTCCTCCACGGTCATCGCTATAGCCTGACCATGCCCTCGGGGTGCTGGTCCCCTCTGCTGAAATCCTCGCTGCCTGCTCTGGCTCTGGACTTGGGCTTGTGCATACTACTGGGGGTTCTGCAGCTGGAACACTTGGGTCTGAGACGGCAAGGGCCTCGGCAATGGATACTGCTGCTGCTGCTGGACCGGTGCTGGTCCTCTCACCGAAGAGCTAGAAAGGTTGGACGATGATGAACCACCCCTATTCGGGCAGGATCCAACCCTATGGTCTGGTGCTCCACAAGCCAGGCACAATCCCTGCGCCCTACGACACTCTGCCACTACATGGCCTGGCTTCCCACAATGAGAACAACCCACTGCGGAAGATTGCTTCTGCTTCTGCTGCTGAGGGTACGTCGGGGTGGAATGCTGAACCGACGTTACTGAGGCCGCTTGCCTAGGAGCTCCAATAGTCAAGGCCCTGGCTGCCGGGGCTGGTGCTGAAGACTGATTCATCTGGACATGGGATCTCTTCCGACCTCCGGCCCTATCCACAATCCTCTGGGAGGTATACTCATGCCTCCGGGCTGCTCTCAAGACTGCATCAAAAGTCTGATGCTCAAACTGCTCGACTGCCAACAAGATCTCCAGGTGAAGCCCTTGCTGGAATCGCTAGGCTCGATCATACTCGGTTGCCACCAAGGTGGGAGCAAACCGACCGAGTCTGGAAAACTCGGCCGCATATCTATCGACCGTTCTGCCTATCTGCTTCAGATTGGTGAACCTCGTCTGTAGATCATATCGAGCTACAACATCAAAATACTTGGTCTGGAATCTCTCTCTGAATACTGTCCAGGCAATGGGTGCCACTAATCCAATGGCCTGCGTCGCCCACCAGCTGCGGGCAAGATCTAACAACTGCAGGCGCACCACGGCCACCTTCTCGTTCTCTGGAGTCCTGGCTGCTTCAAGAATCACCTCAGTGTCCTGAAGCCATGCATCTGCTGCGATAGCATCTTCACTACCGTCGAAGAATGGAGGGTTCAAGCGCTTGAAGCTATTGGCCGCGCTGTTACCCTGATGACCGCCCCGGGTCAAAGCATCCGTCACTGCCTGGTACAAGGCATCTCTACGTCGGTCTTGGGAAGCTATCAAGGTCCTGACGAGTCCTACCAAAGTGCCGTCATCATGTTCTACAGGTTGAACTGGCTGGACTGGTGGCTCTCCGCCAGAAGGCACGACTCCAGAGGCTACTCCCGAATGCTGGGCTTGATCTCCGGGTTGCTGCTGATCTGCGGAAAGTGCTCCGCCTCGCTGACCGGCAGGTCCAGAAATGATGCCGCTGAAGAAGACGACATAGGGAACAATAAGGAAGGACCAGGATAGACCAACGATACAAGCATGCGATCAGGACAAGAATCCAGAGATTCAGAAGATACAAGCAGAGATCAAAGGCGAATACTGATTGAGATATCTATTCGGTAAACCCTCACATATCTTGATTTACAAGACCTGCATGGGCCACCACTTAAACCATGTCACGCCCCAGAACCAGAATACTGGAGAGCGGGGGCAGACATAGCCAGCTACATATATGAAATGGATTCCATCTCGCTATACGGTCACGGCTGTCTAGATACATGAGGGTTTATCTATAAGCCAACAGTCTCTTAAGGTCATGAACAAGCCTAGTGTCTCAATCACAAGCAAGTAAGTAAAAAGGTTACAAGAAGTATGATCATTAAATATACAATAGTAAGGCGTCCCAAACATTACATATTCAGCTGATCATGAAGCTAGTCGTTACAAAATGTTAGGACTAGCAAGAGTTTAGTCATACATGATCAACCCTAGGATTTGTCAATCATGTTACAGCCCGTAGGCAGACAGTAAGTAAAGTACAATCGAGCTAAACAGGTGCTCGTCGGCTAAATGCCTCAAAAGAAATTTTTTACAATAGAGTGGGAGAGCCAAAAATAACCCACTCGTTGCCAGGATTCCGTCTAGTGGCCACCATCTGGCTGGAAGGTCGGTAGATCCTCTGGAGCTGCTCCAAAATCTGGCCACACAAAACCAGCTGGGTCAGACCCCAGAAAGAGCAAGTGCCACAAGGGAAGCTTTACTTAGGAACTAAAACCAGCAATCAGCACAAGAGTATAAATAAGTAAGAACTGGAAATAAAGAAAATACATCAGGATGATATACGACGAGATAACTATGGAACTATTCAGATAACCAGGTTACAACCCATAAACCAAACAAAGACCGGGGTTGCAACCCTTCGTCTGAACAGAACTTAGAATTCTTACCATTTATCGGTAAAATAAATACAAGCATTCTGGTCATTCAATAATCTGGAACATGATCAGGGCAAGACTAGACTAGTTAGACTCCATCCAATCACTTCACGGCCAAGCAAGAATTATGGCTTGATACTTTAACTAACTAGGGTTGTCACAAGCCTAATTACTAACAAGATGTAGTGAGAATCTTCCATAGCCACAAGCCCTGCAGTCCATCCAGGTTACCCGGGTTGAAAGATTAGAGTTGAACTCAGGTGGGTACATCGTCCTGGAAACGAATGTACCCTTAAATAGCTTAACGGGTACAAACACATGACAGTGTGCTGGAAATGTGCCCTACTCGACGGCAGGCTACAGATCCCAAGGTGTGCCCAGGTAACGGGATTGCCTATAGCTGGGAAATCTCGTCATGACTAATGTATTAATCTAGTTATTAGCCTTAGTCCGTTTTAATAGGTACTCCTGACCGTGGTACTCAGGAGTCCCTGTCCTAGACATAATGCAAGACAGGACTGGTTTATTTGTACAAGCACAATCGCCCACGATGTCCAGGTCATTATACAGGTCATGTCGTGTCAGGTAGCCGTCGCAACAGCTATTCGAGATAATCATATCAGGTTTATCATATCAAGTTCACTTGTCAGGAGTGCGCCACGACGGGCCACTATCAGGTCATGTCAGGTTATTATGTCAGAAGTGCACCACTACGGGTCACTATCACGTCATGCTCAATTATCATTTCCAAACATATCAAATGAATTCATGATTATCAAGTTCATGACAAAAGGCGTAAGGATATAAAATGGACGTTAAATATCTAATAAAATATCAATATACAGGGCTATAGAAGAGCCATGCGGCTAAGGCATATGCGGCCAGGAATGATCTCATGCGGCTGGAAGAGAACAGTCCATGCGGCTGAATTGATATGGGTTCATGCGGCTCAAAATCAGAGTTCATACGGCTCGGATAAATCGATCTCAAGGCAGCGCGGGCACGCGACGCATGCGGCTGCAGGAGCTTATGCGGTCAGGAAGGGGGAATCTCATGCGGCTGGGGAGCTCAGAGAGCCTGCGGCTTAGAATAATGGGGAACAGTCTATACGGCTCAAAGTAGATGGGCCTCATGCGGCCAGCGGAAGAGTGGGCTTCATGCGGCTAGGAGGAAGCAAGTTCATGCGGCTAGGGAATGATGGGCGCATATGCGGCTCAATTTAGGAGAGAAGTCCATGCGGCAGGAATGGGATCCAGCCTATGCGGCTGAGTGTCCCATACGGCAAAGTCACTTGCCGCATGAATTGTCATGCGGCCAAGTCAAGCCCGTGCGGCCAGAACTGTCGTATGAAGGCTCATGCGGCTCGGAATCACTTGCCGCATGAAGTATTCATGCGGTCAAGTCTAGCACTGTTCTTCTTCTCCAAGCTTCCGAGAAGACGAACGCCAATAATCCATGCTTCCAAGCTCCATGAAACCTTCATCCGGAGTCCAAATTCGAACTTCCATAGGTCAAAATGGGGTAGAACGAAATTCTCTACAATATGGAACCATCAAAACTCGGAAATAACAAGATTAAGTAGATCAAAACCCAAGAAATCCGAAAATAAAGTAAACTTAGATCTAGAAGAATCTAGCCATGGAAAGTGAAAATGCCAAGTTCTAAAGTTAGTTAAAATGCTGTAAGGAAGAGAATAAAGCAATAAAATTAGAGTTCCTCCATGAAGCAAGTTGTACTTGCCTAGACCTCTCTCTCCCTCTCTCTGGTAGGTAAAGAAGTAATGGTGGAGAAGATGATAAATGAAGAGAGAGAAAGGAGAAGGGTTAATAAATGGTAGTGGTGGTGGTAGGTAGGGGGTTCACCCCTTGGTTCATGATGAACCAAGAACAATCCCAAACCGAACCAAGCCAACCCAAACCAAGAATAAACCAAGCCCAGGGAGGAAATTAAGCAAGGAAATCATGCAATACAAGAATAAATACGTACATGTATTCCAAAAATATGTAATACGAACCACAGGCATTACAGGTTTCGATTCCCCCGATTGGACACTTTCCTATACCTATAACACCACACATTTCCCATGCTCTGCTCTTACCAATGGTTGTCGAGACATCTATAAGACTAGGTCAGGAGTGCCCTTAGGCTACTGGTGTTTGTATACCCCATGAGTCAGGTTACCTATTACTTATTGCCACAGTATCTGGGATTTCTGTTACTGTCACTACTACTAATTCCATCTTCTTAATTTATAACCATTACCAATCATTACTAGCCACATTTCTAGACACCCAAACTCACGCTCTGTAACCACATCTTAACTGCTACTGTTATAGGCCATTTGCTTGATTATAGTGTACCCCACTAAACACACCTCCTCCCCACATTCTAATTTATGTACTAAGTATGACAGCTTAACTGCTATGTACATAGGTATCAGTTATCCATCCGTCTCCTATATTTTATTTTGGACCCTTAGGAAACTGCAATCTAGTACTGCCCGGTTATCAAGTTCTATGTGGGTACTCATGCTCATGTATCCTGTCGATACCCCAGTAGAATAACCCTTATTCATGTACAGATTTGACCCCCAATTATTGATGCTATGTCCATAGCAGTATGCAACCACTCGATCATCTTTACACAAATACTCCCTATAGTTATGGTATCATTGATACATATTGAGACAACTGTTTCACCATCAGTATTTAGGATTTAGCTTTCAATCCTGTCACAGGACCTTCCCTTGCCTCCTACTGTTGTAATAAGATTGTTACACATGTTTGCAATTGTGATTCGTGTGTATCCCATTATTCTTCTGATACTCGGTTACTGGCACAAACTTGATACGCCCAGGTATTGCCTATAACTTACTGGATGTGCTACAGGCACATGGTCAGGTAACTTATCTATACGGATACATAAGTGTATCTGTATCAGTCTACTCTACACTTGGCCCCTATGTACCCCTGATACTTAAGCGCCCCATCGATTCCATGGAGTTTAATGGGACTTGAGACTCTTATACCCTGGGCGACTATTCTTTTCATTTACCACAAGCATTGGTTTAGGGACTTGATGATACCCCTGTCCCTATGAGCAACTTACTCGAACACAACTATAGATAACTTTGCTTACTTCCACCTATTTGTTTTCTTCTTAGGATTTATATTGAATACCTCTTATCACTCTTAGAACATAATAAAATGCTAGGTTTAAGGAATTTTATGACATGGTAGATGAAGGGAAGAATATTACCTATTGGGAAATCAAAGTTTTCTTCTCGGCAATTACCCCTTCGAATGTGTTGGTCTTCTCGAACTTGAGGGCACATGGGAGGATTAGGGTTTCGGTGGAAGAAAAATGACTGCTTCTCCCATTGTATATATATCTAAGATTTGG
Source organism: Iris pallida (assembly GCA_029216955.1). Lineage (NCBI taxonomy): Eukaryota > Viridiplantae > Streptophyta > Magnoliopsida > Asparagales > Iridaceae > Iris > Iris pallida. The sequence continues at coordinate 6,127 of JANAVB010027042.1, forward strand.
GGATAGAATCGAATCCCAAAAGATGAAGAGAGATTTATCTGGGTTTAAATTAAAATCGAGATCAGTAGGATTTGAATTTCGCCAGACTCCATCCCAGTTTAGCCGTTTGGGATTTGAAATTGGAAACTTTCAATTACCCCCCTCTCTATTGGTTAGCTGAAAGAAATTTGAAATTAAAGCAACAAAGTTGTACTTAAGCCCTTACAAATGGGTTGTTGCATAATTCCATCTTCTAATGTTGAGTGCAATTTACATATGCATATTCCCTATAACTAAACTTCTAGAATTTAAAAAAATCACCAATCCAAAATCATTCTCTCATATCAAGAAGAAAAATATTTTTAAGAAAAATCAGAACAGGGGTTTACAGATTTACGGGTTGTAACTTAGTTACCAGAATAGTTCCTTAGTTATCTTATCGTTTATCATCCTGATTTCCTTAACTCATGTCTTTCATTATCAATTATGTCTTTATGTGCTAATATGCTGGTTTTAGTTCTTAAGTGAGCCTCCCTTGTAGCACTTGCTCTTTCTGGGGTCTGACCAGCTGGTTTTGTATGGCCAGATTTCGGAGTAGCACTCGAGGATCTTCCAGCCTTCCTGTCAGATGGTGAACACTAGACGCAACCCTGGCAATGAGTGGGTTTTATTTTGCTCTCCCACTCTATTGTAAATTATTTTTTTGAGGCATTTAGCCGCCGATCAAGTGTGTCACGACCCGCACCCACTGTGAGGGTACGAGCACGTAACAACGCCCAGCCTACGCCGCAGTGTCGGTTCTAGGTCGCTATCTAACCAACAACTCACGTAATTATATGATATACTTGTCAGAATCTCAACTCCGAACGGAGGACAAGTATAGATATAATGTAATCTCAATCACAGTCTAAGCACGATATGATAACACAGAAGATAATAACTAAGACTAAATACAACAATAAAACAAACTACTAAAATAACATAATCTCCAACAATCTCAAAACATCATATCTCAACTTAAATACAACTCAAGTTCTAAAACATGAAAGCTAAAACAAGACAATTAGCTAAACTCCCGATCACTCCTGAGTGTCGGGGCCATAGATAGCTAAGCCGTCTCATGGTCCACAATACGTAGGGCATGTGTCCTCAGGGCAATCATCTGTAAAATTTTCAACAGGTCCAGTCAGGACAGGAACAAGTAAAATTCATCAAGAAATCCCAAGTAAATGACAGAGAACTATAAAGCAGTTATAGACAGTTTTATTGATGAACATGGTAGTTTGTATACAGGTGATGGCATAGAGAAACAATTAAAATATAAGGAAAGTAAGGTAAGTAAAACAAGAGAAGAATCATAGCAATAAAGATTGTAAATAGAAACTAGCTGAACTAGAGCAACATGATATAAGTCCAGAATGTAAATGTAAACAAGTGCAAAACCCAAGTAAATCCAGACAACATGAATCTGATACCAGGTGATTCCAGTACAAGATGAGTCCGGTATGAGGTGAGTCCAGTCGGTGATCAAAGGTTCCAGGGTGAGTCCAGCCTATACTCTAACAGTATATTTTAAAATATCGGGATCGACATATGAATGGCTGTAGGTAATACGGCACACCGCACACTCGGCCAAGTGTGGGATGGCTATCGTTCCAGTATAATTCCAAGGGAGTGGTTCCAGTATTTAGGTATGTTCACATGCCTATTTCAATATTTTCCCGCCCAGCAAGTACAAGTAAATCCATAATCCGACACGAAAATAGGTATAAGTCCAGCCAGTACACGAATGGTTCCAGTAAATGATTCCAGGGTGGTTCCAGTAGGTGGTTCCAGAAATAGAGGCCATACATAAATAAATGAGTGTCGCATGAAATGGATCCAGCAATATCAAATCGTGTTTGAAACAGAGAATCAGATAGAACTAGCTACAACTGAAATATAGTAAACGACAAGTAGATGGAAGAACTATCAGAGAATGTACTCGCCTGCTACTCTGAAAAGAGTAGTGTAATATCAGATGTCTGCGACAGAGTCACAATGTCCTAAACAGAGGAATACAGGTTATAATATGTTTAAAATAAGGTAAATGATGATATAATACAAACTACATGATTTTAGGTCAATCTAGGTCAAAGTCAACTCTAAGTCAAACCTGGTCAACTGTCTAGGTCAAACTAGGTTAACTGGTCACACCTAGACTCAATGTTGACTTTTGGTCAACTCTAATCAACATGAACCATTTGGTCAACTTGACTATTTGGGTCAAAAACTCTATATCATATCACATATCCTAGTATACCACACAAGGCCTATATCATATTTATATACATAATGACACTACCCTTTATCTAATACTACTTTATCCCATATATCCATATATATATATATATATATATATATATATATATATATATAATGTATATCACATATGAACCCTTCATGTTTGTATACAGGTATACCCCAAGCTGTAAACTGAATCAAAGAGGCTAAATGGAGAAATGCATATGGACAGATGAAGAAAGTTAACATGGATTGGAACCAAGTCAGTTTAGTACAATTAATGGAGCAGGGTAAATCAGATTGAGTGCATTAGATGCATGAAGGTGTAAGGCAAATGGGTATGCAGGATATGTGGTGCAATGACTGATGTAGGTGAGTAGTGAATATAAAATAAAGTGAATGGAATGTTATTCAATGCAGGCAATGTAATGAGGGTGTAAGGTCTGAACTTGAGGTAGAGGTTCTCATGTGGATGTGAATATCTGAACAATTGGCTAAATGTAATGATCTGAACAATTAGGATATGTTTACTGAATATTAGTGATCGATTGAAACCTGAAAAATGAATTAGACTAGTGTCTAAACAAAAGGGACAGATCACTTCCCTAGTATTCAGGACATGACATGAATGTAGGGGACTCTACTATTGGCAGATGAGTAAAAAGGTTAACTGGATTGAAGAATTGAATTTTTTTAGGGGACAGAACCAAAGAGACCCTGAGATAATTTAGAGAATTGGACTGATACCTGCAATATCTGAACAAGGCATGCTAAGGGCTGAAACCTTGTCACTTAAAACATGTATCAGTAAACCCAACATCTCAGGACAGTGTGTAACACAAACTGTTTCTCAGGTTTTTGCAAATTCAACACAGTTTATATATAGCAGTTAAAAATAGAAGACAGGGGTTATGTGTGGCTGAAACAGTGTAATATCAGTGATTCTCAGATTCTCTAATAGAGAGTGTGTGTGTGTTAACAACATAGTGAAGGACATTGTTCTCAGGTTAGCATAGTATGTGGGTGATGTTGTAGGTAGTAGTGAAGAATGTGTGTGCAAACTCCACCTATGTAACCTCATCTCAGAGGACCACAACCTAGAAAATACAAGAAAACTCAGTAAGGTTCAGCCCCTTAGTATCTCAGTCATTAGTTTAGGATTTCAGGAAATTGGAAGAAAAACGAACACCAAAAACCAAACAACTTGCCATAAAACGAACTCTAACCTTAGCAAATAGGATTAACTAGCTAACAGTATATTAACCATCAGCTAACAACAGGAATTTAGCATTTTAAAATGAATTAAACATCATCCAAAACATTAAAAAGAAACAGTAACAGATACATCAGTGTATCAGTGTTCGAGACATACCCAAAGGCCAAATTCGAATCAAAAATAAAAGAATAGGGTGTACAGGCATAGGGGCTAACCCTACGGGCCTATACGTGTCCACACGTGTCCAAGGAACAGGATACGAAGTATCCAAAAGCCACTGAATAGTATCAGGAAAACTGTCCAGGCACTGTGTCTTGCGGCCAGTTCAAGGCCTCGTGGACACGACACAGTGTCCCAGTGTCCACGTGGTGGTACACAAGTGTTCTCCAGGTATAGGGCTAGGTCCTAGGGTGTCTGAAATATGTTCACGTGGGGCGTGTCGCGCGTACGAGATGCGTGTCAGTGAGGTTTCCTGCGTACGTGCTGTCTGTACAAAATTCGTGCGGGTGGGATTTCTCCCAAACCCTTCGATGAAATCAATTAAAAATTTGTGTGTGTTGTGTCAGTCAGTAGACCACCGTGTCCATCAAAAATTAGGGCCTGAGTCGTCGTGTCGTGTCCTGTGTCAACCCCGAGTAGCAGGGCACTGAACCGAGCCAGTGCGCAACGTGTCCAACACGGATTTGGACATGACAAGGACACTGATTTGTGCTCAGTCGAGCATGAAATCAATACATATATATAATACAACAAATCTATTCAAATACTTTTCAAAAATATCAATTTTTAACCCTTTGTGGCAGTTAATCAAACACTCAACAGTACAACTGATACGTGTCCGATACGGACACGAAATTGACATGACTCGACACCATACCTATGCTAGCAGCTAGGGGACTCCTAGGGCTATGCACTTATGCAAAGAAATCGAATTTTAATGGTGATTGTGAGGGTTTACCTATTGGTTGAACTTTCAATAAAAAGCTTCAAAAGAGGGAAATCTCCTTGCTAGCAAAGATCTCCAAATTGATTCAAACCTGAGATTTCTCTCCATAAACATAAGGTAGGGATTAATTAGAACCTAATGCAAAAGATTTGAGCCAAAAAGGAATTAAAATGAGGAAGTTGTGGAATGGGGAAGATGGCTCCTTACCTCTTTCTTCAAACTTGTAAAAATTTAATAAAAGAGGCAAGAACAAGGAGGAGATTATTTATAGGGAAGGGGGAGCCCTAGTGGCTGGTCATAAAATAGAAAATTAGGGTTAGGGTTTAGTCTAATGGCTATGGGCCAAGTTGCACTAGTCATGGAACCAATTTCTAGGTCTCAAGCCTATGGACCAATTCACCAATTCTCTTATTTCAAACTTGATCCTAAGTGTCCTAACTTGAGTTGACTTAAGTTAGATTTGGGTCCATACCATGTTAACTAGGTCACCAAGTCAAAGTCAAAATCTAGGACAGTCTCTTAAGTCACAGCTAGCAAAAAGTCAAATTAACAATCACCAATGCAATAAATCCTAAAATAATTCAAAGGGGACAAATGACCAAAATATCCTCATGCTCAAAAGTAATAATAATTATCCTAATAACATGGTCAGGCTCTAGGTCAGACAGTCTCTCAAGTTACACTAGCAATACCTCAAAATCACAAGCCATGACTTAAAACAGTTTTAAATTGATTTAAAAATCACCAAAAAATCATAATGTGATTTAAATGCCAATAAATAATATTTATAAATTCAAAATTTCAAAAATATCCTCATTTCAGAAACTGGGTGTTACAATCCTACCCTCCTTAGAAAAATTTCGTCCTCGAAATTTAAGTCGGTCGTACTCCTTCTAGGTCAACCACCCATAATCAAAGTCTCTAAGCAATTTCTAACTCATACAATTTAAAGAATAATATATAGAGTCATGGTCAACCATAGTAGTTGAAGGTCTCATCTAGATGGACTAGTCATATTAGGTCAAAACAGTCCCATGGTATCAATATGTAAGCAATATAGGGTGTTCTGCTAGAAGGATAAAAAAGCAACAAATCATTAAGGTGTAGGACAGTCGACCATCCTGTATGAAATAGGTAAGGACAACTAGGTTTAATTATGAAGGGTTACCATTCCAAAGAGGATCAAAATCGAAAGTTTAAGGCACGAGTGTCAATAGTATTGAAATCCAATAACACAATACGTATATAAAAGAAGATTTAGTCCCGACACGATCTAAGTTGATCAATTTCAGGATAAATCGAAGTTTGGGCAAGATGGAGAATGAGGCCATTGAAGTCTGAGCACGAGTATCCAAGATTTGATATCCATGTCACAATTGAATTAATTCAATTGAATAAGACCCCAAACACTTGATGATAAGGAGGATGACCCGGTCGACTAGTCAAGATCAAAGATTTAGAATTTTAAGGATGATGCAAGGATATAGAAATAAGTCAATTTTCTCCTTTGGATAGGGAAACTAAACGTGATACCTTGGGTTGATCTATTAAGTACAATGCCTTTTCTTTCTGAAATATGTGAAAGGCAAAACAATAAGGAGTTCAAAGACAATGCTATTAAGTACAATACGTGGTTCATAGGCGATGAAAATAATTCAAAAAAGAATTACCAAAGCTGTCGTGGATGAGACTCTAGGGTAAATTTAACTATGTCTCCCTCCACATAGAATAATATATGAAAAGCGAACCAAAGTGCAATAGGTTGATCAGACCATCATGCACCGATTCTGATTAGACAATATATTAGTGGGTGCCAGCCCCCAATAAAATATGTCATGATCAAGCTCGAAAAGATAAGCTTGCAAAACTGGTGTTAAATTAGCAACATAAGATAGACAAAATATAAGTAAGGATAATGATGAAGGAAGTTAATAGTCTGAAATTCTTTAAACATCAAGGAGTGAGGGTGAATCAAAACAAGAGGAAAAGGATTTTCAATTCGAAGTTCATAATGAGATTCTCATGGTCGTCCCGAAATCTCTCAAGTAGTCCTAACTGTGATTGAGTAACCTCTCTGCTAAAGCCTATCTCTCAATCCTATCGCAGGCTCGCAGCAGTACAACTAAGTCGTCGTACTACTACGATATCGTACTAACGCGACTCTCGACCTGCATGGGCCACCACTAAAAATGTGTCACGACCCGCACCCACTGTAAGGGTACGAGCACGTAACAACGCCCAGCCTACGCCGCAGTGTCGGCGGTAGAACGCTGTTCTAGGTCGCTATCTAACCAACAACTTACGCAATTATATGATGTACTTGTCAGAATCTCAACTCCGAATGGAGGACAAGTATAGATATAATGTAATCTCAATCACAGTCTAAGCACGATATGATAACACAGAAGATAATAACTAAGACTAAATACAACAATAAAACTAACTACTAAAATAACATAATCTCCAACAATCTCAAAACATCATTTCTCAACTTAAATACAACTCAAGTTCTAAAACATGAAAGCTAAAATAAGACAACTAGCTAAACTCCCGATCACTCCTGAGTGTCGGGGCCATAGGTAGCTAAGCCGTCTCATGGTCCATAATACGTAGGGCATGTGTCCTCAGGGCAATCATCTGTAAAATTTTCAACAGGTCCAGTCAGGACAGGAACGAGTACAATTCATCAAGAAATCCCAAGCAAATGACAGAGAACTATAAAGCAGTTATAGACAGTTTTATTGATGAACATGGTAGTTTGTATACAGGTGATGGTATAAAGAAACAATTAAGATACAAGGAAAGTAAGGTAAGTAAAACAAGAAAAGAATCATAGCAATAAAGATTGTAAATAGAAACTAGCTGAACTAGAGCAACATGATATAAGTCCAGAATGTAAATGTAAACAAGTGCAAAACCCAAGTAAATCCAGACAACATGAATCTGATACCAGGTGATTCCAGTACAAGATGAGTCCGGTATGAGGTGAGTCCAGTCGGTGATCAAAGGTTCCAGGGTGAGTCCATCCTATACTCTAACAGTGTGTTCTAAAATATCGGGATCGACATATGAACGGCTATAGGTAATACGGCACACCGCACACTCGGCCAAGTGTGGGATGGCTATCGTTCCAGTATAATTCCAAGGGAGTGGTTCCAGTATTTAGGTATGTTCACATGCCTATTCCAATATTTCCCCGCCCAGCAAGTACAAGTGAATCCATAATCCGACACGAAAATAGGTATAAGTCCAGCTAGTACACGAATGGTTCCAGTAAATGATTCCAGGGTGGTTCCAGAAATAGAGGCCAGACATAAATAAGTGAGTGTCACATGAAATGGATCCAGCAATATCAAATCGTGTTTAAAACAGAGAATCATATAGAACTAGCTACAACTAAAATATAGTAAACGACAAGTAAATGGAAGAACTATCAAAGAATGTACTCGCCTGCTACTCTGAAAAGAGTAGTGTAATATCAGATGTCTGCGACAGAGTCACAATGTCCAGACACTGTGTCGTGCGGCCAGTTCAAGGCCTCGTGGATACGACACAGTGTCCCAGTGTCCACGTGGTGGTGCACAAGTGTTCACCAGGTATAGGGCTAGGTCCTAGGGTGCCTGAAATGTGTCCACGTAGGGCGTGTCGTGTGTACGAGACGCGTGTCAGTGAGGTTTCCTGTGTGCGTGCGTGTTTGCGCAAAATTCGTGCGGATAGGATTTCTTTCAAACCCTTCGATGAAATTAATTCAAAATTTGTGTGTGTTGTGTCAATCAGTAGGCTATCGTGTCCACCAAAAGTCAGGGCCTGAGTCGCCGTGTCGTGTCCTGTGTCAACCCCGAGTAGCATGGCACTGAACTGAGCCAGTGCGCAGCGTGTCCAACACGGATTTGGACACGACAAGGATACTGATTCGTGCTCAGTCGAGCATGAAATTAATACATATATATAATACAACAAATCTATTCAAATACTTTTCAAAAATATCAATTTTTAACCCTTTGTGGCATTTAATCAAACACTCAACAGTACAACTGATACGTGTCCGATACGGACACAAAATTGACACGACTCAACACCACACCTATGCTAGCAGCTAGGGGACTCCTAGGGCTATGCACTTACGCGAAGAAATCAAATTTTAATGGTGATTGTGAGGGTTTACCTATTGGTTGAACTTTCAATGAAAAGCTTGAAAAGAGGGAAATCTCCTTGCTAGCAAAGATCTCCAAATTGATTCAAACCTGAGATTTCTCTCCATGAACATAAAGTAGTGATTAATTAGAACCTAATGCAAAAGATTTGAGCCAAAAAGGAATTAAAATGAGGAAGTTGTGGATTGGGGAAGATGGCTACTTACCTCTTTCTTCAAACTTGTAAAAATTTAATAAAAGAGGCAAGAACAAGGAGGAGATTATTTATAGGGAAGGGGGAGCCCTAGTGGCTGGTCATAAAGTAGAAAATTAGGGTTAGGGTTTAGTCTAATGGCTATGGGCCAAGTTGTACTAGTCATGGAACCAATTTCTAGGTCTCAAGCCTATAGACCAATTCACCAATCCTCCTACTTCAAACTTGATCCTAAGTGTCCTAATTTGAGTTGACTTAAGTTAGACTAGGGTCCACACCATGTTAACTAGGTCACCAAGTCAAAGTCAAAATCTAGGACAGTCTCTTAAGTCACAGCTAGCAAAAAGTCAAATTAACAATCACCAATGCAATAAATCCTAAAATAATTCAAAGGGGCCAAATGACCAAAATATCCTCATGCTCAAAAGTAATAATAATTATCCTAATGACATGGTCAGGCTCTAGGTCAGACAGTCTCTCAAGTTACACTAGAAAGACCTCAAAATCACAAGCCATGACTTAAAACAGTTTTAAATTGATTTAAAAATCACCAAAAATCATAAAGTGATTTAAATGACAATAAATAATATTTATAAATACAAAATTTCAAAAATACCCTTATTTCAGAAACTGGGTGTAACAAAGTGTTAGCTCATGTTGAAAGCTTATATTTTCTGTCTGCCTAAGGGCTGTAACATGATTGACAAATCCTAGGGTTGATCATGTATGACTTAAACTCTTGTTAGTCTTTGCATCTTTTATGACTAGCTTCATGATCATCTGAATATGTAATATATGGGACGCCTTACTTTGTATGTCTGGTGATCTACCATCTTATTACATTTACTTGCTTGCTTGAGATTGAGACACTAGGCTTGTTCATGACATTAAGAGACTAATGGCTTGTAGTTAAACCCTCATGCATCTAGACAACCGTGACCGTATTGCGAGGTGGGATTCACTTCAATATACATAGCTGGCTGCGTCTGTCCCCCGCTATCCAGTATTCTGGTTCTGGGGCGTGACACAATTGGAGTTTTTAGGAGGGCGACCACAGTTTCGTCGGTTCGGCACTCGACTCTGATATATCTTCAGCAGCAGAAGCAGAAGCAATCTTCCGTAATGGGCTGCTCTTATTGTGGAAAGCCAGGACACATAGTTTCAGAGTATCGTAGAGCACATGGATTGTGCTTGGCTTGTGGGACACCAGACCACATGATAGGGTCCTACCCGCATAGAGCCAATTTATCTTCCTCAACCCTAACCAGTCCATCGGTTATGGGTCCAACACCAATATGAAGAACAGTTTGGCAACTCTAGAGGGGGGTGAATAGAGTTTATATAGAAAAAATAGCCAATTAAAAATAACTCTTTCACCAACAATAAATAATCAGAGTAAAGTACGGAAAATAAATGAAGAGCAGAAGAGCATACGCAAACACAGCGATTTTAACCTGGTTTCCCTCGTGGAGGACTAGTCCAGGCCTGAGAACTCTAGCTCAGGATTAAATCCACTATTTGTGAAATAGTAGCTTACAACCCGTGCCTTTACTTCAGAAGAGCACGTCAACTTCTTACAGAGAATCGCAGTGGCGATTGCTTGGAATTGTCCAAGCGACTTCTTCACTCTTGTACAAGAATCCTAACTGAGAGATGCTGAGCACTCGAGACTTAGGAGGCTTGTGGCTAGTAGATAGGAAGGGTATGGCTTATTGAGCTTGTAGGAGAGAAGAGAAGAGAAGATTGAGTGAGTTAAAAAGAGAGAATTCATGCCCTATTTATAGTGTTTTTAGAGGCAGAATTCGGCCAGAATTTGGGTAGAAAAATTCAAAAATTTGGCCGTTGGACAGCTAGCAACCAGCTAACCCTAAAATTAGGGTTCCTGATTTCTAGGGGACAGAGTTCGGCCCGAACTCTGTGTGGAGGCAGAGTTCGGCCCGAACTCTGTCTCTAGAGCACAGAGTGGTTCTAAGTGGGACTTGTGGGCAATTTTTGTTTTGGTGGAGCTTGGGATTTTGGGTAGGCTTATAGACTAAGTTCCAAGAGCTCAGCATAACTCAGAGTACATACTTCTAGACTCAATAAAATGTAAAAGTACGGACTCGAAAATACACTGAGAGTCGAAAACTGAGCTGTTGTCTGTCCTGAACTGAATGCAGACGTCGTGTGTCGTATTGAATTTATACAGATATTATTTAGTCAATGTAGTCAATATTTGGTTGACTGTGACTTTGTGTCAACACAATACAGCCGTAGCAGCACCACCAGCCTCTAAGGCCATTGCTGTCTCAGACACAAGCATTCCAGTAGCAGAGGCCGTAACAATATGCTCAGGTCCAAGTTCAGATTCAGAACATGCCGAGAGGTCACTAGCAGAGGGGACCAACACCAAGAGGACAGGGTCAAGCTATGGCTTTGACCGTGGCAGAAGAATTGGCATCAGGTAGGGTGGTGGCAGGTACCATTCTCGTCAACTCTTTTCCAGCATCGATATTATTTGATTCGGGTGCATCGCATTCATTTATGTCTGCACGATAACACAGATAGCACTGGAGCCCGAGTCATTATCAGTAAGGCTCAATATACTTACTGGTAACGGTCTTGTGGGAGTATATAGAGTCTTTTCTTCATATCGAATCGTAGTTAGCGGTAGAGAGTTCTCCGCTAGATGATAGAATTTTCGATGGCCAACTATGATGTGGTCCTAGGAATGGATTGGTTGAAGGATCAATATGCAAGAATAGATTGCCATGTTGGCAGGATTATTTTTGGTGTTCTCGGCGAAGAAGAGTTTTTATTTTCCAGAGGTGAAGTAAAACCTTCTCCACTAGTCTTGCGGATGGCTGTAGCAGCAGCAGTTCTGTTTCCCAGGATAGTAGAAGATTTTCCTGGCGTATTTCCTAAAGAGCTCCCAGGCATGCCTCTAGAGAGAGAGAGATAGAGTTCACTATTGATTTGATACCAGGGACGACACCAGTATCAGAGAGAGTCTACAGAATGGCATCATCAGAATTAAAGATCCTGTACAAGATGATTGAAGAACTCAGAACTAAGGGATTCATTCGTGCTAGTGGATCGCCTTGGGGAGCCCCGATACTTCTTGTGAAAAATAAGGATGGTACATCAAGATTATATATTGATTATCGTACCTTGAATTTTGTAACAATCAAGGACAGATATCCTCTACCAAGGATAGATGAATTATTCGATCAACTCAGTGGGGCAGCAGTATTCTCGAAGATTGACTTGTGGTCGGGGGTACCATCAGATCAGAGTCAGAGAGCAAGACATCCCGAAGACGACATTCAGATCTAGATATGGGCATTGGAAGTTTCTCGTTATGCCATTCGGGGCGACCAATGTGCCACCAGTATTCATAGATCTCATGAATTGCATATTCATGCCTTATTTGGATCAGTTCGTGATAGTGTTTATAGACGACATCTTAGTCTATAGCAAGAATGAAGCAGAGCATGAGCAACATCTCTGAGTAGTGTAACCTCTCTTCCCAAATTTTCAAAAACTTTTTATTTTTTTATCTTTTTATTTTTGTGTTCAAAGGTAACTTCGTCGATAATTTGTGAGTTAATTCTTTTACAAAAACTAGTTTTAAATATTATGGGAAGTGTTAATTTTATCTCGTGATGGAAAAATATATATTTATGTTTGAGAAAGTAATTATATAAATCTTTGAAGGGCAAGAATATTTACTAATTTATTTTATAAAATGTATTTCAATTATTTTGATGGAACTAATTATTTATTATGACGAATATAGTTGTATTAAATTAGTTTAAAATGTTCGAGTATCATCCTTGAATAATAATAAGATTTATGAAATAGATTTTAAATAGATTTTAGATTAATAAAAATATACTTTAAATTATTTTAGTTATGTCAAGTATTATATTTAAATGGGATGAGGATTATTTAAATTAAGATTTGAATTATATTGGTATGCTTTAAATGATTTGATAGAAATTAGTACTTTGATCTGAATTTATACGATTTATCTTGAATTATTCAGTCTTATATGTGTACTGATCCAACCAACTCCCCTTTAGATATATAAGAATGTATACATAATCTTGTTTAATGTTTAATTCCTTTCCCACATACGTCTATAAGATACACCCAACCATAACCCTATTTTCTCCCAACGCCAAAGGCGATGCATCCAATGTTACTTCCTCCATTGTGTATACTTCCTTCAATGTTCATTTCTCTTCTACGGCGGGGCAACTTCGCCGAGCCTTATGTTTGAAGATGGACAGTAAGATGAATCAACGACTCAGTATTTTGATACTAGCTCGTCTCCGCCTTACCAACCCCCGACTATAGTGATGCAGCCAATGCAGTCATTTGTTACTGGGATTTAGAGAGGACCATAGAAAGCTTCTAATGGATCATCTCATGATGGGTCAAAGTCTTTCCTAGTCTCCTGTAATTTGTATAGAATCTAGTTTGGAAGCACATTCCTGGATTATTTGAGATGTGGCCCTACTTAGACCAGCCGTGCGTTGACGCCTAACCGAGACTGGCCGCAGGCGTTCCTACCAGCGTCGACCCCATCGGTTGGAGGCGACAACCGCGTGGGGCCTTCCTCGTGTCGTGCGCCGCTCGATCAGCGAGCACCGAAGTCTCCTCCCCCGGTATCACAACTGAACGTCGCTCGAGTCTGGCAATTCCCTCGGTACAGTGGGGTGGCTTCATCGTTTAGTGGCTGTGTTCGTTCAGGCCGGAGGAACGCTGACGAACACTTGGGGGGACCACGGCCACTTTTTGAATCGTCGTGCCTTGGCTTTCGCCATCCTGACGCCTGTGATCCATCCTCTCTTGCCAGTGCCATCAATTCAATATGAGTGTTGCGACCTCGATAATTTGTGACCGAAGCTGCTATCGAGCCACACCCCTCGGCCCTAAGGCAGTATCAATAATGACAGACAGGTAAGCTTGAAACTAGTAATTTTATAAGTAGGTGTCAGAGTTCCACTTTCAATTTATAACAATGTTGTGTCGTTCCCATGCAATGCTTAAATAAGGTATATATAGGAAGTAAAATTTCTATGGTTAGAAAAATATATATACTAAGGATAAAAAGATGCTTAAAGCAATAGCAAAATATAGAACATTGTTCACAAGTCGGAACTTGTGTGCACAACACACGACATAAGCCTGGGGGTCTTGTCCCACTCGGCCCTCACCCCTCCAAGGGAATCAAACTACTTTCTTCTTATTATTATTGTTATTATTATTATTATAGGCTAATCAGATCATTCCGGACTCAACGGACGATTTTGTGCACGGTCCGCCGAAATCCAACTTTGGATATACGTTTGGGTTCGTATCATCGAAATGAATCCGTAGACATGTACGTAGTTTGGTGATTTTAGAGACCATTGACTATGGCACGCTTTTCGGTGCGAAGCGGGTCCAACGGCGGACACCATTTTTATTCGAAATTACCGTTTTGCTACTGTGTCCAGAATTTGACTTAAGGGCAGGCAATCCTAGCTAATTTGACTATTCTGAGAACGTTGGTAATGTATATTTCAGCATCTGGTGACTTCTGCATGTGTTGACTGATTGTGGCTCATTGAGTGGTATGGTATTATTGGTTTCTCCGGCTAAGGACCTCAGGCAAGTGTACTTTCTGATTGTTTTCGATTCATAGTAGTCTTCTTATTTCATGTTTATACATATATCTTGCTGCTTGTTGACATGCTCGTCACACGGAGTAGTCGGAAGGGGAAATATCTTAGTACATATGTGGACTACCCAGAACTATCCCAATATGTCTATTCTTGTATGATAGCAGCTGCACACGACACGTGTAGTGAGCCGTATTTACCCCCTAGCCGTTCACATGTTGAAAATGATATTTCACACCACGTAGGTAGATGTCTTTTCTTTTTTTCCTTTACTTCTCTATCGTGCTATGTCATCAATTATCTTCCAGTTTTGATATCTCATATGTCATTTTCATGTCTTGCTAATTCTATTGTGTTTTCGCATTACCGTCGGTTTGTGTACTTATTTCATTCCTGACTGGAAACTAATATTTTTCAGGTTTAGCCGCGATCACTCTTAGCACTGGAAAGACATGGGTATGCTGAGGCCGACCTAGATAGTGGAACTAGTTGTCATTTTCATTAATTGTGAGAACTTTGTATTTTATTTTAAATATGAATCTTGTAAATATTGTAATAAATGTAGAAATGTGAATGAGCAGCAAATGTTTTATTTTGAGCTTTTATTTCTTGCGGGCTTGACAGGGTTCTACCGCCGACTCTGCGGAGTAGGCTGGCTTGGACACGTCTCGTATCCGGAAAAGCGGGTGCGGGTCGTGACAAGTAGTCCTTCAGATTCTCAGAGAGCACCAGTTGTATGCGAAGTTCAGTAAGTACGAAATTTGGCTTGATCGCATTTCGTACTTAGGTCACATCATCACCAGAGGTGGAGTGGAAGTAGACCCCAGAAGATAGTAGCTATAGAGACATGGCCAGTACCTAGCACCATCGTAGAAGTTCGTATTTTCCTTGGATTGGCCGACTATTACTGACGATTTGTGTCAGAATTTGCTCGAATTTCAGCACCCTTGACGTAATTGACCCGTAAGGATGTGCAGTTTGCTTAGACGACAGAGTGTCAGAGTTTATTTGAGAAGTTGAAGCAAGGATTGATGACGAGACCCATTCTCACGTTTCTAGATGGGACGGGAGGATTTTCAGTTTATTGTGATGCTTCAGGCAGAGGATTAGGATGCGTCTTAATGCAGCATGGCAAGATAGTATCTTATGTATCATGTCAGCTTTGTGATTATGAGAGAAATTATCCAACCCATAACTTGGAGTTAACAGCGGTGGTTTTTGCACTTAAGCTTTGGAGGCATTACTTGTACAAAGATCGGTAGAGATTTTCATCGACCATAAGAGTCTTAAGTATGTGTTTATCCAGAAGGATCTTAACATGCGTCAGAGGAGATGGCTAGAATTACTAGTAGATTATGACATCAACCTGTAGTATCATCCTGGGAAGGCCAACGTAGTTACGGATGTATTGAGTAGAAGAGCCAGGGCTTATTTTCTAACAGCACAGCCAAAGTTATTAGCAGATCTTCAGAAGATGGGAATAGAGATAGTTCTTCCTACCAATGTTGTATTGATAGTCAGTATGCAAGTTCAGTCTAGTATAGTTGAGAGGATCAAGGTAGCTCAATCAATGGATTCTAAGCTTCAGCGGCTTAGAGTAGAATATGAAGCGAGACGAATAGCAGATTTATGTATTCATGAAGACGGCACACTCCGACATGGAAGGCATCTTTGTGTATCCAGTGGTGACATCAGGCAAGAGACCATGACAGAGGCTCATAGTTCATAGTATTCAATTTATCCCGGTGGTACGAAGATGTATCGTGATATCTATCAGCATTTTTGGTGGAATGACATGAAGAGGGAGATAGCTCGGTTTGTCTCTCGTTGTTTAGTTTTTCAACAAGTTAAAGCTGAACATCAGAGACCAGCTGGACTTCTTCAACCTTTACCGATCCCAGAATAGAAATAGGAGCATATTACCATAGATTTTGTAACTAGGTTACCTAAATCTCCAGCTAGAAGTGATGTTATTTGGGTTATAGTTGATCGACTTACCAAAGTAGCTTATTTTCTTCCTTTCAGAATTGATCAGTCGATATATCAGCTTGCATAGATGTACCTTAGACAGATAGTCAGATTGTATGAAGTGCCAGTCAGCATCGTGTCCGATAGGGATTCGAGATTTATATTACACTTTTAGCAGATTCTTCAAGAGAGTTTGGAAACTCGTCTCATGTTTAGTTCAGTTTATTATCCGCAGACAGATGGTCAGTCGGAGCGCACGATTCAAACTCTTGAAGAAATGTTGCGATCATGTACACTAGACTTCGATGGTTCATGGAAAGATCACCTACTTCTAGTGGAGTTCTCCTATAATAACAGTTTCCAGGCCAATATCCAGATGACACCATTTGAGGCACTGTATGGTAGAAAGTGCAGATCACCTTTAGCCTGGGATGATGTAGACGAAAGATAGATGCTTGGTCCAGAGATGGTTACACAGACTATCGAGGAGGTCAGACAAGTTAGAGATCATTTTCGAGTTGCACAAGATCGTCCGCACCATTGGGCCAATTCTTATCGGCGTCCTCTTGAGTTTTCTATCGGCGACTACGTATTCCTTAGTATCTCGCCTACCCGTGGCATCATTTGATTCGGCGGATGGGAAAAGCTTAATCCTAGGTATATAGGGTTGTTTGATATTCTAGAGCGAGCAGATGATGTGTCCTATCGTCTCACTCTTCCGCCGTCATTACGTGAGGTACATGATGTATTCCATGTATCCCAATTACGACGGTATATCCTGGATTCGAGCCATATCCTTGATCATTCAGAATTGGTTGTTGGTACCAACCTCGTATGAGGAAAGGCCCGTATCCATATTGGACCGAAGGAAGAAGGTACTCAAGAACAAGATAATTATTTTAGTCTATGTTGCTTGGGGACATCACTCTTTGGGTGAGTCAACTTGGAAACTTGAGGATGATATCCGATCGCGATATCCACACTTGTTTGACTTATAAGGTATAATGTCTTCCTTATGCCTTATGCTTTTACTTCCTTACTTGCATAAATGATTTCTTGATTGATTGCTAGTCATAGATTGCCTGTAATTAGTATAGCTTTCCTCGACACCTCTAGCCTCTTAATTAAATTCCGATGACAGAATTCTTTTAAGTTGGGTAGAGTTGTCACTCTCGTTTTCCGTTATACGTATTTCCAGTATACGTATATGAATTTCTGACTTTTGTTAGGTGACCCGTATTATGACTTGTCTTGCTTAGCCTAGTCTTAGTTTAATCTTGACTAGGTTTATTTTGATTTGGTTTGGTACAACTTGGCTTGGCTTGGCTTGGTTTGGTTGAGATGGAGAGGTTTGGTATTTATATCAAACTCCTCTCTCTCCCACTCCTCCATTACTTTTTCATTTACTTCTTCATCTTCTTCATTTACTCCTCCCACCTACCAAGCTCTAGGCAAGTGTAATTTGCTTCATGATGGATCTCAAATTTTAATGTTCTATTCTCTTCTTTGCAAGATTCTAAGTCTCTTTAGAACTTGGCATTTTTGGTTTTGTTGGGTACATTTTGTAGTTCTAAGTTTTGATCTTTTCTTATTTTTATTGGTTTTAATCTATTAAAACTTGGTATTTCCTAAAACCAGGTGTCCCAGGCTGTAGGAAATCTCTTTCTACCCAGTTTAGACTCTTGTAAGTCCCAATTCTGACTTATTTTGAGGAAGTTATGGCATTTTGAAGCTATGGGTTCCTTGAACAACTCTCGGTCTGTTGGAGAAGATGAGCAGTCGCGCGTGCGCCACTTGGCGTCGTGCCATCTCAATCGTGCATGTGCTCTTTAGGGTTATGCCTATCCATGCGCGCCACTTGGTGCCGCACCTATCAGTGCATGCCACTTGGTGCCGCGCCTATCAGTGCGCACCACTTGGTGCTGTGCCATCTATCAGTGTGCGCCACTTGGTGCTGTGCCATCTATCAGTGTGCGCCACTTGGTGCCGCGCCACCCCTGGCCCAGCGCCACTTGGCCTAGCGCCACCCAGTCCTACTTGGTGCCCCGCGCCGCCTGTCACCTCCCTACCGCCACTTGACTAGGCGCCACCTGTCACCTCCCTGGCGCCACTTTCTAGGCGCCACCTGCCACCTCCCTGGCGCCACTTGACTATGCACCACCTGTCACCTTGCTGGTGCCACTTGCTAGGTGCCATCTACCACCTCCCTGGTGCCACTTGACTAGGCGCTACCTGTCACCTCCTTGGCGCCACTTGCTAGGCGCCACCTGTCACCTCCCTAGCGCCACCCGACCAACGCCACTTGGTTGCCTTGATACCCCCTTGCCCTTACCCCCATGCATGTTTTCTTAGTTCTTGTTGTAAATGCTTGTGATCTTGCATGTGTCTTATACTTGGCATAACTTGCGACGACCAGACTTGATGACTTGTTGAGCTTGAGTATGACTTGCTAGTATTGATCTTGACTTGAACATGATAACATGACCCCGTCTTGATATGACATGATAGTGGCCCGTCGAGGCACACTCTTGACAAGTAATAAAAAAACTTGATATGATATGTATAAACTTGATAATGGCTCGTCGAGGCGCACTCCTGACAAGTACTCTCGACATGACAAGTATACCTGACATGATATGTTTAATCTTGATTGATGTTGCAACGGCTATTCTTGTCTTGCTAGTGTAACTCTTGCCTTGATTCCGTGATTGATTGTGCCTGTACAAGCTACCTGTTTCGTCTTGCATCATGTCTAAAACATGGATTCCTGGTTACCACGGTCAGGGATTCATAATGAATCTGACTAGGTTAATGACTAGATTGATCAAGTAGTTCATGTAGAGAGATTTCCCAGTTATAGGCGATCCCATTATCCTAGCCACACCTGTGGACTTATAGCCTGCCGACGAGTAGAGCACATTTCTAGCACACTTTCATGTGTTACACTTCTTGAATCATAAGCACTAAAGTACACCAGTAATCTTGATAACTTTTATAACTCTTGTAACCCTCGCCTGGATAACCTGGATAGTCTGTAGGGCTTGTGACTGCAAGAACATCTCATTGCATCTTGTTAGTAACTAAGCTTGTGATAACCCTAGTTAGCTAACAATAGCAAGCCGTAGGACTTGATTGGCCGTGCCTGAATGATTGTCTCATGATTAACATGAGAATTATATTCTACCTCTTGTTTCTCTAATGCAAGCTAGCATGCGCCTTTAACCTTGTCTTTCATGTTATTTAATTATGTTCTTTTATCATTTCTTCTAGTTATTATATGCTGATTTTAGTTCCTAAGTTGAGCCTCCCTTGTGACACTTGCTCTTTCTGGGGTCTGACCCAGCTGGTTTTGTATGGCCAGATTTTGGAGAAGCACCCGAGGATCTACCTACTTTTTCAGCCAGATGGTGAACACCAGACGTAATCCTGGCAACGAGTGGGTTTCTTATTTTGCTCTCCCACTCTATTGTAAATGATTCTTTTGAGGCGTTTAGCCGCCGAGCAAGCGTTATCCCATGTTGAAACTTAATTTCTGTTTGCCTAAGGGCTTTAACATGATTGACAAATCCTAGGGTTGATCATGTATGACTTAAATCTTGCTAGTCTTCACATTTTGTATGACTTGCTTCATGATCATCTGAATATATAATGTTTGGGACGTCTTACTTTATTTGTCTGATGATCTAACATCTTGTAACAATTATTTGCTTGTTTGAGATTGAGACACTAGGTTTGTTCTTGACCATAAGAGACTAATGGCTTGTAGATAAACCCTCATGCATCTAGACAGTTGTGACCGTATTGCGAGGTGGGTTTTACTTCAATGTACGTAGCTGGCTGTGTCTATCCCTCGCTCTCCAGTATTCGGGTTTCGGGGCGTAACATCACTGTTGATTAAATAAAGCGAGAGAAAGCAGTCTTCTACCTATGTGTCGCCTACGCGATCACCTGAAATCGCATAAGCAAATGATCAATACTTATTTATTTCTCTTAGAATTCGATATGAAGTGCATAGTTCAAAGAATGCAAGCAATAAAATCCATCGAAAACATTCTCGAAAATGCATTCATGACAACCAACACGAAAGATGCAAGTGCGACATCGCAAGACAAAGCAGCGAAGAGGTCCCTCGAACCTCATCCATAGAGTCTTTTCCCGAGATGTAATCCACTGAATATGGGAACAGATTCTGAAGAAGCCAATCCATAACGAGGAAATGATCTTGATTCAATCTGTCCCGATCAATCCATACCGACAGTATTTCTTAACTGCGCTCCTTGTGAATGGACGAACGGGGCACGATGTTGGGATGGGGCACTACACTTTAAATCTCTCATATTTTGTCCACGGCTAGTCTAGAGTTTTTTGGTGCCCAAACAAAAATTAAAATATTGCCCGTCCTAAATATATAAAAAACTTAAAAGTTTTCTAAAAGATACATAAATTTTTAAATCTATATATTTTACATGTGAGGTGTAAGTGAAAACCAACTTTGCTAAGTAAACTATTATATTTTGTTGTATGAACACTAATATTTAAAATATTACCAAAGGTTTTATAAATATGTGTGTGCACACGCGCGTGTGTGTGGGCGTGAGAGAGAGAGAGAGAGAGAGGGGGGAGGAGAAAGTGATATGAGCCATTGGTTCATATTCTTAAATGAGCCATGCCATTTGGTCTGCCACATGGACCAATAGAATTAAGTTTGTGTAGAAGCATGAAAAATACAAGAGAAAGGCGCATAGATTTTATGCGTCTAAAATAAGAAATCTCAAGTCTAAAGCAGTTTCCTGAAGCCTATGAGTCTTGAATGGTCAAGAAGACGTAGTCTATTTTGACGCATGACTTTCTTGTCTCTTAGGGAAAGTGATGAACCTTGGACAGTGTACAGTCCACAGACTTTAAGGAAGATGTCAATGCTTACATCACCTTCATTATTACATTTCTACAGTTGTATATGAGCAGTTTTATGCGGCTATTTCCAAGATATTGTTAAAAGTTATTTGCAGTATGCAGTCAGATGCTATGCGACCAAAGCTATTTTGACGCATAATGAAGAGATCGTGTGCTAACATAGCAGTATTTCATGCAATACGTCTTAAGCCATGTGGCGAGCTATACGTGATTCTCGAACACGTTCACTCCCCATTAACCCCAGACGCTTATGCGCCTACCCATCTTCATGTGCCTTTGAGATAGGAAACAATGTATTTTCTGTCCATGCTTACATAGTCGCTCCAGTGAAGAAAAGCTATAAATAAAGGATGGTGTCTTCCTCGTCCACAGATACACACACAAACGGAGAGGCTACATATGCTTGCTAATAACTTCCAGAGAGAGCATTCAGTGATAAAGTTCCCTTTACTGTCAAAAGTTCGTGAGTGAACAAGCTTCATCAACCTTCGTATCGGATCGTCAACGGAGTAAAGAAGTTAAAGTAGACTTAACTTTCATCGCCCCAATTTTTAGATCTATTGTACTTGGAATTTTTGTTAAGGATTTTTTTTGTACTCTCTTCTTTACCTTTAATACAAAAGTATTAGTCTTTCGCACTTTTTGTGTTGAAACAAAAATGACGACTCTGCTGGGGACAACTTTCTTCACCGATAATAAAGTGGTAGAACAATCCGATGTCATAAAGCTTGGTTCAGTTGAAAAGATGTTTGTCTTTCAATTTGACCAATAAGCATATGAAGCGATGTTGTTGAACAAAGACTCTGCTCCGACCGCTAAGGGACAGAAGGCCAAGCGTGCTCATAAAGCTTGGGTCCCAAAGTCTCTCTCTGCTCTTCCCAACATCGTTGATGGTAAGGGGAAGGTTGTGGCCAATGCTGGTGTAAGCCCCCTAAATTTTCGGGTTCTTTAAAATTTATTTTAAATGAATTATTTATTATTATAATTAGTTTTGATCATTAAAAGTACTTTTCTGTGACTTCAATTTTTGGAGTGTCAAGGATGCTAATCTTTCGAAACTTTCTTCATGAATTTTGCAGTAGACAAGATTATCTTTATTTTGATATATTGTGTCCCACTCAATCTTGTTCCCTTGTATTCTAATTACATCGCATAATTTTTTGGTCAATTCAGGCCATGGACCATCTATCGAAAAACTTGACCTAACTTTAAATTTAATTTCAGGGCTCAACATCGATCCAATCTAATCAATCTAATATATTGTTTTGACCTATTTTGAGTCTGCTACACACATGCCACTCGTGTGCCATCCAATTTAGCTTATGCATGCTATTATTTCATCAATGATCATAACTGATCTACATCTATAAGTCATGATAGCACCGAGCCCGAACCTAACCCAATATATCCCAAGATCCAACCCAAATTCATGTGGCCACTCCCTTCACACACCCCAAACCTAACCCAATCTAATGTTGTTATTTACGTACTGTTACGAATTCAAAATGATTATTATTATTATTATTATTATTATTATTATTATTATTATTATTATTATTATTATTTTATTCGATTATACACCATTGTTACTAAATTAAAGGTTGGAATTACTGTATATATATATATATATATATATATATATATATATATATATATATATATATTATAGTTGGTTAGAGTATAAATATCCAATATCATTAATATTAATATCATATATTCTTATTAACTGGATATGGGGTGATACATGAATGTTGAAACAATTTTTGCATACGATTAAGTTAGAATTTTTAGAAGGAAAATAGAAGTTATATTTTTACATATATTATATAAGAGGCTTAGGGATATTTTGTAAAACAAATAATTTTAGCACTTATTGATGATTTATTTTTGAAAAAGTGATTATTTTTATTTATTTATTTTATTTAGTTGGGCTTAATAATTAATCCAATCCAACCCAACCCAGTGGGTTTAATTATTTTTCTTCTATCCAGCCTATTATAAAAATCCCTCACCCTTTGTTAATAGTCTGCTAACCCGACCCAACTATGAGCCACTTAAACTTGTGGTGAATGCGGGCAGACATGGGCTGACCCGATGCTCAACCTAACCCGCCAAGACTTGTTAGGTTAGTATAGTTTGGGAGGGCGGTCACCAACCCGACCCGACCCTCAACATTGGATTCAAAATCAAATACTATTAATTTCCCTCCCCCTCATTTCTCTCTCTCGTGCACAGTACCTGTGCTCCGCTGACAGCACATAGACATGGCAGGCCATGTGGTACGGATATGTCAGCGGCCAATAACTCCCCTCTCCCTACGTATACGTATTTCCTTCCTTTTACTCCCATATATATGTAGTGCTTGCCACTCTCCCGAACCTTAAACTAGCCGCCTCTTCCACCCTCCATCATCTCCATCGGTCTAGGCAGTAGGTAGCACTCGAGGGCCATCCTCTGTCAACTGCCATAGCCCCTCCCGCCAGGCCATCGCTGTGCATGCCAGGCCGTAGCAGCCCTAGGACAAGCAGCGTAAGGCAGCGGCTATGGCGCAAGAACAACTGTAGTAGCGACGGCGACTGTCGTGTACCGCCGTCGCACGAGCGATGGACGACCGGTGAACCCCCCGACGAACTCCTCCAGGCCGCTACCCATCTCTCTGATGCGTAGCATGGGCTATTCGTGCGTTTTGCATGAAATACCGTCGCGACGCGCGTAAAATTCAAATCCAGAATTTTGTCTCGTCGCAGCAACTTTGGATACATTTTTTGAATAATTCGACCATTCGTTCATCGATACGATTCTTCCATCTCAAACTCGGTATATACCCCTTCGCTCATCTAAAATTTTAACCATTAATTCGATCATTTGATAGATCAAAATATGCCACCAATTTGACTGTTTAAATCATATTTATTTTGGACAGTTTCGTGGAGCCAACTTCACATATTCATTTCTCTCTGATTGAAGCTCTGATTGGTGAACCACTAACTCCACTGCGCAGCAGGTATAACAACCTTCGTGCCATAAAAATTTCAGCTTCATAGGATATCATTCGGTTATATGAATTCGTCGTCAAAGTTGGCCGTCCGAATTCATAATTTCTAACTTATAAAATTATAATTTTGAATCTAGGGCTATGAATTCCAATTTTGATACCAATAGTGGACTCGTGGCATCGTTCTTCCTAAAATTTATATATGATTTACTGAGTTTAGAGCAATGTGGCCCCGACATGCATTTCGGTACAAATCGGGTCCCACAATCCGGGTCAACAGGCCATTTTGAGGTCGGTTCATCGAAATCCAATTCTGGCTATACCATTGGTTTTGTATCGTCATTTTGGACTCGTTGACATATAATTTGCTAGATTTATAGGACTTTAGCTTCGGCATGTATTTCCGTGCAAACTAGATCCCAATGTCTGGGTCAACTGGTCATTTTGACATCGGCACATCGAAATCCAATTTTGGATATGCCATTGGATTTGTATTATCATTCTGGACTCATGGACATATAATTTTCTAGGTTTAGAGGACTTTTATCCTTGCATGTTTTTCGGTGCAAAGCGGATCCAACGACGGATATCATTTTGATCCACAATTACTGTTTTGCTCCTGTGTCCAAATTGGACTTATGGGTAGGCTATTCTAGCTAATTTGACCATTCTTGATATATTGGTAATGTTTGTTTCATCATCTGACGATGTCGGTAGATTTTTCTTTATGTATCACTGTTAATTGTAATTAATTCCTATTTATGTTCGTATCTCGGAATTCGTGCGTCGAAACTGAGATCAGTCGATTCTAGTGATCTCACATCGCTAAAATTGACTAGGTGACCATGTGGATCACCAAGATAAGATTGTTAACCTTACGGTTAATCATCTTGTCTCGATTTGTGTGCCATAGGTTTCGCTGTACGAATCACGAGATACAAACTTGATATTTTGAACCTACAACTTACAATATCATATTATTAACAGATAATAATTATAGAGACTAGTGTGACCTAGTTCTAAGCGATGTAATTAAAAATGTCTTAGATAACCTAAAGTAATACGCGACTAGAACGACCCAAGCTCTTTAGGTGGGAGTTATGAGTCATATGTGTACTTTAGTGTGTGATATATATTTGTTTGTAATTTGGGTTGATAGATATTTACATGGAGTATGGTTCATTGGCTCATGGATAGTGGGATATACTTTGGTACTGCAGTCTCATCACAGTTTGGACAATTCCAAACCAGTATACTTTGCCTATTTGATTACAGTATTTACATGTTTTACGTGTTTCTTCAGTCGTTCATTCCAGATATACTGTTACATGATTTTACTTG
Source organism: Iris pallida (assembly GCA_029216955.1). Classification (NCBI taxonomy): domain Eukaryota; kingdom Viridiplantae; phylum Streptophyta; class Magnoliopsida; order Asparagales; family Iridaceae; genus Iris; species Iris pallida. The sequence continues at coordinate 31,767 of JANAVB010027042.1, forward strand.
CTCCTACTTCAGTTTATTACATGATTTTACCTGCTGATACCCTAGACATGTTACACAGATTCGTATTGCATGGCATATAGGCAATGCGTACATGATCGTTGATATTACTTATAGATGGATATACCAGTATACATGATAGTCTGATACTACCTATTAGAGTCAGACTGGCGTGTCGTGGATGCGACACAGATAGTAGCATATGGGTAGGGAGGGCAGTCACTAGGCGTATAAGCTCATTTCCCACAGAGTATGCCATCGTCTCATTACCAGAGCTTCGAGGCTTTCATAGTTTTTCACAGTTTTACTATAGTATTTTACATCATAGTTTGTCGGAGTTTTCTACCAGAGTTTTGGGTACACCGTGATAGCTCATGCATACTAATGTTGTCCTCAAATGTATTTCACACAGACTAGACAGTCTACCTAGTAGTAGAGTTACTTGATCACCTGTTTGTTACCCTGATCACATGCCTATCACCTTGATCACATGTCTATTTTTTTGGATTACATGTTACTACCTACACTTGATATATACTGTACTTTATAGCGGCATGTATATTATGTATCTTGCTACGTCCCGCTGAGGACCTGGTTTCCTTCCAGGTTGGCTGAGTAGGTTTTGTAGAGCTCCTTGCTGGATTGTTGATGGTACTCATTTTATTACAGGTATTCACTCTTTCGGAATTATATGTTTCTTTTCATGTTGTTTGTATCTACTTAGTATCCTAGTATTTATAGACTATTTTTCTCTCGAGTCTACTCGGGCAAGTATGATTATTGGGCTGTAGACTAGTATTCATATTTTCTTTTCTTATGCTTTTGTTACAAGGATTGAGATATAGAGTTGATATAGTGATAGTTACACCTTTATGAACAACTTATACATATTCGAGTCAGACTAGAGTCTGGTTGAATATGTAGCTGGCCGGTGCCATGTGGCTTGGTCCCGCGTATTTTGGGACTGGGGCGTGACATGGTTTTTATGGTGGCCCATGCTGGTCAAGATAAATCATTTTGGTTACATCACTATACCGGACGAGCCTGCATTAGGATAGTATATTAGGATCTCAATCCACTACTAATATTGGATATTCCCTTGACTTCTACTATCGCCTTTGAATTTCATATTTGTGCTGAATCATACCTTTCTTGAATTCCTATTTATGAACTCTCATCCTTCCCTATCTCGTAAGGACGAACTTTTGTGATTGATCAACAATTTTGATTATATCTTATTATAGATTGTGATTAGGACAGATATAATATTCTATGGGTGATTATTTAAGGTACATAGGGGTTGGATAGACGTCTCTACTAGATAGATCGATAGGATATGAATAGCACAACTATCGAGGTTTAGTTTCTATAAGTCCCTTGATCGAAGGAGAGACCCCTTGACTAGAATATATAGAATGAAATTAAAGGTTTATATATTTATAGATCTGTTGGGAGAATTTCCAGTAATGATTGAGATGACTATGAATACGAATAGAAGACTACAAAGATCGACTAGGAATTAGATGAAGATCAGAGTAGTGATATCTTTACAATAGAACTACCAAATGATATGACTTGAGGAAAGGATAATTCTACGAGTCGTGAATTATGATTTGACTTCAGCCTATAGATTACCTAGAAGGTTTTACTAAAGGGTATAGTAACCCATGCTGGCAGGACTAGGTGATTAGCTAAGGTGGGTAGGCTTGTATAGACACTCCAGCAAGATAGTTGTGGAATAGAGTATAGTACAAGGCTTAGCCCTAACAGGAGGCATAAGGGTTATTAGACTAAATCACGCTACCATTGTCTAAGCTAGACCGATTTTGAAGAATACGAAGATTCCTTGATCATAAAAATTGAGGTAAGTGAGAATACAACTTAAGGAAGACACATTTGGTTTCTAGATTAGAGAGTGCCAACCTGAAGGACGGAAGCAAATAGAGTCCGAGATTCCGACATGATGAAAAGAATTGATGAAGCGTGATGATCATGACTAGATATAAACCTTTAGACTTATATTGAAGTAAAATTTGAGGAATTTTCACGTAGAGGATATAGAAATCAGGAATACGATATAATAGGAAAAAAAATTCTTGGATGACAGGGAAATATCCTAGGAAGATTAGGTATTAGGGAGAAATATAATCTAGGAGTAGGTAAGTCTGAGATAGACTAGTCAACCATCTCCATATTGGTTGAATCAAACCTTGAATGACATGTTAGAAATCGGAACTAAAAGATTGACCAATAGGGTTAGATTACGACATAGGTATCAGAAATAAGTATTTATGGTTAGGCGTGCTTATAAGGAATTGATAGTTTGCTTATGGTTAGAAGGGGGTAGAATATTGGTTACATTGCTAAGATATTTGACCTAAGGCTTGTAAGATTATGGTATAGAATTTGAGGGATTGATTGAGTAGGGGATTGAATATACCTTTCTATCTTCGATGGTTAGTCATAGCCAAAGATTTGAAAATAGAGTTAGAAAAGTCGCACCTCAAGGGACATATTAGTAAATCCTTCATCGATGCAAGTTAGATGCGAGTCCTTGAGGTATTATAACTAGAGCAATTGTGTTTGGTTTAATAGTACATAGTGAATATACAAAGAAGAAAGAATTATAGGGACATTACTAGGTTTAGGTTGGGGTTGCAGGAAAAGTTGTAAAGAAATTTAGAAGTATTAATTGAGGCGAGGAATATGACCATGATTATCTACGACGACATAACGTGGATTACAGGGAGAACTATATCTTAAGCAAAACCAATAAGTTAAGATTTAAATAAGGAGTAAGGATGTTATAGATGATACAACTTTCAAAGCAAGGATAAAAAGATAGTTATAAAGCAAGTACCATAGGTTGTAGAGAGACATATGATCAAGATTAAGACATTCAGGAAACGAGGATGAGAAATGAAACGACATGAGATGAGAAGAAAATGCGAATTTCAAGATAGAAAACTAGAGTATCCTAAAATAGATTGATGAATAGAAACTAGAGTTTAGTATTACATAGTGGATGATAAATTTTTGAAGAAGATGTTCCATAGACGGAGGAAAACTTAAGAATTTAATGCTGCGTTGAAATTCGAGAACCTGGGACAATTGAAAACCTTGACATATTACATTAGGAGCAGCTTGATATTGTGTTAGTGGAAGTTACAAATGAGAAGATTAGGCCAAGGAGTGTGTTAACAGAAAAGAAATAAGACAGAAGACCTTCAAATACTATTAGTTATATTCTTGATTAAGATTAGGCTAGCCATGTTTAAGGAATCATGTGTTAATCCAGGAACTTGATAGATAGACTAAACCGTAGTATGAACTAGTGAGCAATCTTTTCATCTTGTTTGGATATCAGATTATTCTAAGTGACCTGGAGTTGTGGCTTCAGACCGTATCACCATCCTTTCATTCCTTAATCACCTATCCTATGTTAGCGATCACAACTTCGTGATCATTCCAACTATGAGATCGAGAATGATCTTATCCCTTTCCTAATCATGTCATAATCTCAAAACCAAATCTTTGATTTCTATACCCCTTTGTGCTTAATATTCGTATTACCATAGGCACTGCTTCTTCCAAATTTTTTGACCAAGTGCCTACTTGGTCGTGCCTTATTCTCGTGAAAATTACTCCATGAACTTGTAAAAAAATTTTTTACTGCAACTTCTCTGTTCATGATTCTCTCAAACTTGTCCCCTTATTATGCAATTATAAACCCCTCTATGCCACCTTACTCTAATTATGTCCAACCGATCCAAATTATTCTAACTTGTTGAAATCTTGAATCATATATGAGTAGCACTGAATTGATAGTAATTTCCTTGTAGAGTTTTTGACCAATAAGTACTGTGATAGTACCTAAGCCCCTAGATTTTTTTTAACAGTTTGTAATACCTATATTCTCGTATTTCCTTTTAGGAAATGTGATATCCCAAAAGCCATACTAGTAGTACTGCAACCATAGTTGGTTGTTGCATTTATAAGTTAAGAGAGTTTATACACCCTAAATGCTAGTGGCATCAGCATCACACCTGAACCGTATACGACTAGTCGTACTTGACTCCTTTAGATATAAATCTTCTATCATTTTTACTCTATGCCTAAGTGTAATTTCAATGACGAAATTTTTAAGGTGGGTAGAATGTAAGCCCCCTAAATTTTAGGGTTCTCTAAAAAAAATTTAAAAGAATTATTTTTTATTACAATTAGTTTTGATCATTAAAAGTACTTTTCCGTGACTTCGATTTTTGGAGCGTCAGGGATGCCAATCTTTCGAAACTTCCTTCATGAGTTTTGCAGTAGACAAGATTATCTTTATTTTGATATATCGTGTTCTATTCAAACTTGTTTCCTTGCATTCTATTTACATCGCACAACTTTTTGGTCAATTTAGGCCATGGACCATCTACTGAAAAACTTGACCCAACTTTCAATTTAATTTCGGAACTCGACATCAATCCAACCTAAACAATCAAGTATATTATTTTGACCTATTTTGAGTCTGCAACACATATGTCACTCGTGTGCCATCCAATTGAGCTTCCGCATGCTATTATTTCATCAATGATCATAATTGATCTACATCTGTAAGTCATGATCGCACCGAGCCCGAACCTAACCCAACATCCAACCCAAATTCATGTGGCCACTCCCTCCACACACCCAAAACCTAACCCAATCCAATGTTGTTATTTACTTACTGTTAAGAATTCAAAATGATGATGATTATTATTATTTTATTCGATTATACACCATTGTTACTAAATTAAAGGTTGGAATTACTGTACACACACACACACACACACACACACACACACACACACACACACACATATATATATATATATATATATATATATATATATATATATATATATATATATATATATATAGTTGGTTAGAGTATAAATATCCAATATCATTAATATTAATATCATATATTCTTATTAACTAGATATGGGGTGATACATGAATGGGGAAACAATTTTTGCATACTATTAAGTTAGATTTTTTAGAAGAAAAATAGAAATTATATTTTTACATATATTATATAAGAAGCTTAGGGATATTTTGTAAAACAAATAATTTTAGCACTTATTGATGATTTATTTTTGAAAAAGGGATTATATTTATTTATTTATTTTACTTAGTTGGGCTTAATAAATAATCCAATCCAACCCAACCCAATGGGTTTAATTCTTTTTCTTCTATCCAGCCCATTATAAAACCCCTTTACCCTTTGTTAATAGTTTGCTAGCCCGATCCAACTATGAGCCACTTAAACTTGTGGTGAATGCGGGCGGACATGGGCTAGCCCGATGCTCAACCCGACCCGCCAAGACCTGCTAGGTTAGTATAGTTTGGGCGGGTGGTCACCAACCTGACCCAAACCGCAACATTGGATTCAAAATCGAATACTGTGTAATTTCCCTCCCTCTCGCTTTCTCTCTCGTGCGCACAGTACCCGCGCTTCGTTGACATTACGCAGACGTGGCAGGCCACGCGGTACGGACATGTCAGCGGCCAACGACTCTCCTCTCCCTACGTATACGCATTTACCTCCTTCTCACTCCCATACATATGTAGTGCTTTCCATTCTCCCGAACCTTAAACTAGCCGCCTCTTCCACCCTCCATCCTCTCCATCGGTCCAGGCATTAGGTAGCACTCGAGGGCCATCCTCTGTCGACCGCCGTAGCTGTGAGCCCCCTGTTTTTAAGTTTATTTCCCCCCCTCCTATATTTTTTTATTAACAAATTAATTGAGGACAAATTAAAATTTGTTGTAAGAAGTTGTATCTATAACTATAGGTTAGTTAGAAAAAAAAAAAAAAAACTATAGGTTAGTTAGAATATTACTATATATCTTTTGTACTATCTAAGTTTAGTCCTAATTATATTTTTAGAATTATATTTTTATTGTTCTTATAAGGCTTAGGATATAAGTGTAATATATATATATATATATATATATATATATATATATATATATATATATATATATATATATTCCTTTTTATCTGTTATTGATGATTATTTAGTTATCTAATTACCATATTATGTTGGGCTAAATAATTCTCTTGGCCCTAAGGATTATTAGATGTAAGAAATTCTAATCCACATTATTAACTATCAACCGGTCTCTGTGTGGGCCTCATGTTATTTTTTTTCCTTCTTCCTTCCTTTCCTTTCACTACTAAATAAACAGCCCATTTGATATTTCCCTCACCTTATTACACTAGCAAAACCAACCCCAAGCTCAGCCGACCCTTGGGCCATCAACGTTAAAATCCTTTTTCATTTCTTCTTTATTTCCCCTATCATCAGCCAGGGCCCAACGCAGAGCAGCCCACTCCACCCAAGTCGCATCCGGGCTAGTGGATCCGTCCCTACCCGATCACCCGTTTTACCTAAAAGCGATTAATTCAAAATTAAAACACTGTACTTCTCCTCTGCGAGCAGAGTTCTGCTAATATACAGCAGAAACAGCTCACGCCGTGTATGGCGAGTCAGACCCAAACCCTAAAACTCTTCCCTCCCTTATAATGTCTCATATTCTCATCTCCTCCCATCTAAAACCCTAGCCGCAACATCTCCTCCTCACAACCTTTCCCACCTTCCCGCGCAGCTCATCGTCGTCGACGACAGGGTACGGTAGCGCCGACACAACGGTTGCCGACCTATCTCCACGCGAGCGCGGTTGCAGCAGACGTCCTGGAGACTTTCGTTTCTGACGTCTTCCACTCGTCCAGACTAGCCGCACTCGTTCCCGGCAACGCCGACGACTCCTTGACACAGTGTCCATCGACTTACGGCCCGGCAAAGGTGCAGGTGAGGGCGCCATCGTTCTTCCTGCTCCTTTCGAAGCAATCCCTCCGACGCGACGAACGTAGAAATTCTGTGAGTCCTCCTTGAACCAAAGCCTTCGTATATCCAGCTTCCTATTCTATGCCTTGTATCACTGTTGCATTTAGAATGGTACAATCCCTATTTCTGTTATGTGTGTTTATATTATAAGAGGCATATGAGTTGAGTCATGAGTTTTGGCTCTCCCTAAGGTGTGTAAGAAAACTGGTGATGGGAGTTTGATGGAGTAAGCTAAATATATATATAGGTAGGGAAGAAGAAGTTTGTACACTGTTATGTAACAAGTTTTTGTATTACTGAAGGAGAAGGAAACATGGGAACGTGAAAGCTTGACTGTGAGTTAATAAAATTTCCACTTTAAATGTTTTAGAGTTGCTGGTGTTCTTATTGTACGATTACACAGTACCTAGAGGGGTTCATTATATAAGTAAAATGAAGGGGGACACATGGATTTTTGCTTGTGTATGACCAAAAAAAAAAAAAAAAAAGAAGAAGAAGAAAGAAAATGAACACCTAAGTTGGGAGTAGGATCACTCTACACTGGATAGCAAGAGCGGAGCCAGGATTTAAGTTTACCCCGGGCTGAAGATAAAATACACTAAAAAAATTTACACATAAAATATTTCTTATAATGCCATCATAATCCAAATGTCTGAATTTCATAAGTGAACATGTTGCTTAAGACAATTACAAAAAGTCAAAACATCCTTGTCATACATAAGATGAGAAATAAAAAAAATACTCTTAGAATAAAGATAAGAGCTAATTATCTGCTTTCTTTGCTTCTGCCTTCCAAAACTCTCCTCCAACTTCTTATATCCATGAAAGAAAATCTACCACAAAATAAATTCCAATCACAAACAAATAAAGAGAATGAAAGAGAACAATATAGTAATAAATACAACACTTACTAGCGAAATTGGACTCGTCGATCCTTCCAAGAAGCAAAAGCATCTATTATCGAATATGTATCGATCATTTCTGTTATTTCTCTTTCGATGTAGACAACCATTGAATCGCTCAAGTACTCATCTTCCATCTTTTTACAAAGAGTACTTTTGATGTGTTTCATAGCTGAAAAAGCACGTTCCGTAGTTGTCGTAGAAACAGGAAGAGTTAAAACAAGACGAATCAACCTATCGATCAAATTATAAGTCTCCGCCTTATTTGTTTCAATTAACTCACGACACAATTCTAAAATTGTTGACATATTCTGAAAGTTCTCGTGGTGAACTACATCAAGTCGATAATGATCTAACTGATACTTCAAATGATGCATGTCTTGCCCGCTAAAATCACCTCGATAAAACTTCTCAGCAAGTAAAAGAATACGATCAGGGTCGAAAGCTTTAAAGTTGTCCCTAGGATCCAAAGCAGAGCTAAGCATAAGCAGTTCCATCGACTCTTCATTGAATCTAGAATGCAACTCATCCAACTGATAATCAATCGTAGTATTAAATATGTCAATGCGATAGTGGTGCTCAACTGTGATGTGATCATTCTGTTGGCAAGAACGTCCGGTAGCTTCTTTGTACCGACTGCTCATATCAGGTATATCTACATCAAACTTGGCACAAATTGATTTAACATGGCCAAGGAGATAATCAAAACCTTCTTCTCGTAGTGTTTGAAGTAATACTTTTGTCGATGAGACTAAATTCACTGCATTCAAAATATCTAAAGATTTATGTTGCAACGTTCGACAAAGCATATTTGTAATCCCCATAATCTTCTGCATAAGATGCAATATGAATAAAAAATCAAAGGAACTCATTGCCATTATAGAACCACCAGCTTCCCCTCGAATTGTATTTGTAGATCCTTCTTTAACCAAGGATTTCAGCACAATGATAGTCGCACCATACATATCTATCAAACTACAAATGGAGTCAAAATGTGAACTCCAACGAGTAGTACCAGCTCGATGCAAACTACCCATCTGATTAGCCCCTCTACCTGTCTCACGTTCACCACTAGCTATGTCATATTCAATCTCAATAGCTTGCGTAGATCGTAGCTCGGTATGCCGCTTAGGAGATGCACTAATCAGATTGACAATACATGTCAATTTTGAAAAGAATAGCCAAACTGACATTTGATTCCCGGCAGCTGCAACTAATACAAGTTGTAAACGATGAGCAAAACAATGAACATAGTATGCATACTCACAATCACTACGAAATAAAGCTTGTAATCCATTCCAGGCACCACGCATATTGCTGGCACCATCATATCCCTGACCTCGTAAATCTTGGATGTGCAAATTGTGCCGAGTGAGAACTTTTGAGATTTTTTTCTTGAGAGTTAAAACACTAATATCTTTAACATGTACAATCTCAAAGAACCGCTCTTGCAAGTTTCCGTGAATATCTACAAATCTAAGAACAATCGCCATTTGTTCTTTATTAGACGCATCCTTTGCTTCATCAACCAACATACAAAACCTCGCATCTCCAACTTCCTCACGAATTTTGTTTCTCACTTTCGTAGCAAGAATATACAAAACATCTTTTTGGATCATAGGAGACGTATAAGTTGCATTTCTCGAAGCTTTCTCTAAGACAACATTATCAACCTCAACATTCAACTTTGCCATCAAACTAATCATCTCAATTAGGTTACCACGGTTCTTTGACTTTAAAGATTCATCATAGCCTCTCAAAGCACATCCTTGTAAAGTAAGCCAACGAATACTATCGATGGTAGTCTTACGACACAATCTATTTTTCTCAATATTTTCCGAACTTTAATCATTTATGACTTTGTCGATGTGCCAAGATGTATTTTTCAATGCCTCAACATTTCTCACAGCATTGTTGTGTGGAGAAGTTGGACATCCTATATGTGCCAAGAATACACATTTGGCTCCATTATTTACTCGTTTCCAGCTATTGAAACCTTCAACGGTAAATGTAGGATGTAAAGGTTCACGATCTTGAAAAACAAAGCAGGGAAAGCAAAATGCCGTATCCTTTGAAATAGAGTACTCTAACCAAGGAAATTTTATAAACCAACTTTGTTGAAATCGTCGGTTTTGAACTCTGGTTTTAGTCCTCGGATACTCAGCCAAGATAGGTTGATTTGGTCCCCATTTTATATAAGCACATCTTACTTCATCTTGATTATAAACCGGGTGCTTCCATGTTGGAATACATAGTGCGGGATCTCGTTCAAGTTCATTCTCATCAAATGCAATCCGTGGAATCTTCGCAGGATGTTGAAATTCTATAATAATTATAGGAACATCGACCCTCGTTGATGTTTCTACTTGAGTCGTAGGCTCAAGAGTAGATTTGGAGCCGGAAGATGCTCCAATTGTTGATGTTTCTTCTCCAAGTTTCTTTTTGAAAAACGAAAAAATAGTTTTCATTTTTTTTGGTTCTTGATTTTCCATCCTAATAAATAGAAAGAAAACAATAAAATTAGAATTGTTAATATGCTCATAAATGTACCTACTCAATTATATTTAATTTCTTATTGATGTCAAATAACCATATACAAGCAGGATAGTTCTCGAAGAGGGTATTTTCTTTTTATGACATGTTAGTGGATCTTCCTCTACTATGTGAGCCACTACCAAAAAGCATAAGCTTCACAAGGTTGATATTTTGATTAGCAAGATACATTAATGAAGAAGTATTATCAGTTATCAAAAGAGGTATCATGGTCCAAAAATTTGTCCCTTACAACAATTTGAAGTAAAACTGTATCAGTTATCGATTTTATAACAATTTGAAAACTAACAACAAATCCAGGAATCAATTTCACAAGTATCAGTTAGTAGTTACCAATTTCACAAGTAAAGCTATTATCAGTTATCAATTTCATAAACTTAACAATTAACAATACCAGCAACAATTTTGCAAAAAAAAAGTGTCAGACATAACAAGATTGGTCCCGTATCATACTTGTGATACTAGCAACAATACTAGCAACAATACATAACAAGATTGGTCCCGAATTAACAATACTAGCAATAATACTAGCAACAATTTTGAAGTATCAGACATAACAAAAGAAGAAAAAAATTTGACATATTAAGCAATTACTTGGAAAAAAATATTTAAGCAATTAATTTCTTGAAGAAGAAAAAAAACCTGTGCCGCGACTGGTCTGCTAGCTGCTACACTGCCTCCCTTGGTCCCGGATCCTGCAAAGCACTCGGCCGGCCAAGAAATTGACGATCCTTTGTTAAAATTAAATGATTAAATTCAACTTCTAGTATATGAATAATGGATTTTAACATCCTTATATAGACGGAGAGATTCAGAAACATAGAGATAGAGTATGGATAGAGAGTGGAACCAGAGGACCAGAGGCAGAGATGGCCGACGGGACTCATTCGCGGTACGATGGGACTCGCTCACGGCGCGACGAGATAAGATCGGTGACAGGACAGCTCTGCGACGAGACGAGACCGCTCTACGACGAGACGAGACCGAACGGAGCCGCGGCCGCACAGAGAGAGAGAGAGAGAGAGAGAGAGAGAGAGAGAGAGAGAGAGAGAGGGCTGGCATGCGGCGTGCCCTAATAAATTTGGTCTCCATCCCATTTAATAGGTTGTGCTGGATTTAACTTGCATTTAACGGGTTGGATTTAACTCAATAGTTAATGGGTTGGATTTAACTCAGGGTTAACGGGTTTCTGGGTGGGCTGGGCTGGGCTTAGGCTTGGCGGATTACATGTAATTTTTTTTGGGTTGGGTGGGCTGGAGCCCACCCCAGCCCACCAGTGAATCCTCCCCTGCTGGATAGGTTCATACTGTTGTTGTGGTTACACTTAAGATTAAGTTGGGATGACTGGTTTCTAAACATCATGTAATACGTTTGGTTTTTCATGTATGATTCGAGAGAAAAACATGGAGAAGTCATGAGGGCATTAAGGTTCTATAGCAAGTGATATTGGGGTCAGGTAGCTAAATTTATGTTGTGTATTGGACAAGTGAACCATGTTTGTATAAAAAATTTGCAGAACAAGGATTGGAAGATATGATACAAATGTTGTGTTAGCTTGAAAGGTAGTAATAAGTACATTATAAGATGGATAAAGAATTATAGCTAAGGGTAAGTGCAGGGATTGGAGTAATTTAACGAAATCATGTATTAGGGATGAAAGACAAAGAGATAATGACATAGGTTAAGTCGCAGGGAGCAACTCTTACATGTGTTATCAATATATTATATTTCAGTTGAGCTAAGTTTTAATATTATTCTCTACCAAATATGATTCAGGTTAAATAATTAATTAATTAGTTAATTATTCTCTAGATTTTTTGGACTCTGCGGACTTGGACGGTTGGGCCAGTTTATCCTCCACATCAGTTTCAGGAGCCAGACAAGTGTACCTTGCCACCTTGTATTTCAGTTCCATATTAAATTCCTTAAAATATATGTTTTATTTTATTCGTACCGACATAGGACCGTCGATTGATACTTCGCGTCCGAGGCAGATTCTGGTGCAGGCGTACGTTTGTAACGTCTAGTATCGGTCATTAGAGACTGTCTCGATACCGTGGTTATACCAACCTGGATGCACTTGTACCATAGGACACTGTTGTACACTTTCATTTTTCCAGACTCCCTGTATTCCAGAGTTGTCCAGAAGTCTAGAACCTGTGTTGATTCATGACCTTGATTAGGTTACATTTACTTTACTATATATGGCCGACTGTTACTTTTAGAGGATCAGATCACGCGAGTCATGGATTCGACTCGTACGGTCCCATGGGAGGGAAGGACAGCTATTAGATGCTTGGGCTACTATGCACACACTGTTTCATAAGGACACGAACACGCGTAGTCGGCTGGCCATCGATACGTATGAGACGTACAATGGATAGGATATAGCTACTAATAAAAATTGCATGCTTAGTAGACTTGGAAGTTATTAGAGGGTTATATGTGTCGTGGAGATGACACATATAGGAATGGGGTAGGGAGAACAGTTCCTTAACGTCTGGGCCAAGTATGCATTATCATTTTGTATCCGGAAGCTCTGCTAGAGATACGGGCCTGACTACCCCCTTTACTGTTTAGTCGGCCTCTGATGTTTGAGGAATGTCATGCTTTGAGCCCCCTTGTTGCCCAGATAGGGGGCTATGCCAATCCCATTATAGCCAGAGTGTCCATGCATTGGAGGTTTGTTTTTAACTGCATATTCACAGTAGATTGGTTAGACACCCTATTGCACTCATTCTTATTTTTATATACTCAGTTTATATGACATGTTTTCCTGTATCTTGTTACGTCTCTCTGAGGACCTGGTGATCTTTCCAGGCTTAGACGACTATAATTTTCCTCAGGAGTACGACAATACACTGGATCCTTCGTTCTTAGTTGAGGAGGTCTCACCTTCCATGATTTAGTTATTTTTGCCTTAGTGGACATGAGATTTGCTACATTTTTGTTTGCTTTATTTTTATTCTTTATTTTAGGAGGTCGAACTCCAGTTATCTCATATTATTTTCATATCTGTTTGGTAGTAGATTTGTCTCCACCGGCTATATTATCTTTTGACTCTTTTTATTTATTTATTTGGACTATTACCTTTATATTGTGCTATGTGGATGATATATAGATTATCTGTGGCTGCTGGCTCTGGTTTAGTTATTTACATCTTATGTGTGTGTACGAGGATTTCATATATTAGAGTATTCTTCATATGCATACAGCTGGTATATTTCGTATGCCTAGTCCTATGTATATTGGTACTGAGACGTTATATATTTTTGTGGTGGCCCATGCAGATCTACGAAAGTATTGTTTGGTTACATCATTGTACCAAGCAAGCCTGCCTATAGGATTAGGAAATAGTATCTCATCCACGACTTACCTACCTCCTTTGACTTCAACATTTTCGAACACTCCTATGATTGCTTTAATTGCTTCTTGTTTGAATCTATTCTAACTGTAAAGCCTAAAAATTAAGATGCGCCACTCATTAAAATGCTCAATTATTTGATAGCGCCAAAACATTATGTTGTGCCAAACATTCAAGTTGTGCAGCATCAGGTTGCGCCAACGCCAGGTTGCGCTGGAGTCAGGGTGCGGAGCGACACGTGGCGTACTTCCTCGAGAAGCTATAATGGCGTCATCATTTCCTGACAACTGACAGCACGGAGATTAAGAAAAATCCATTCGAATCCCGTACAACGCGGCGCTCGAGAAGATTTTGTCAACATGCAATTAATGCTGACAGCTTGTTCGCGTAAGTCACTGTATGGTGCGAAGATTAAACAATACAACACAAAAGACCTAGTCAAAGGTGCCAGTCGATGAGTTGTGCCTATGTGTAGCCTGACAAATTAGTGCCACTTGATCAACTCTTATTTTAAAACAGGGTGACGTGGCGCACAAGCCATCAACTTCGCAGAGCGTTCCCACTACACTGCCCACGACCACGTGCATCTCAATCAAATGATGCCACGCGTCTATAGTAGTTGGTACAAACCGCTCGTGCAGGTTGTTACGTTGTGCCCACGCATAACCTGATAAAGCACACACAAAGTGATCAAATGGTGTTCAGGACAGAGTGACGTGGCACGCAAGCCACTAACTTCATAGAACGTGTCTACTACACTGTTCATGACCACGCACATCTCAATCAAATAATGCCACACGTCCACAGCAGTTAGTACAACCGTTTGTGCAAGTCAACAGGAAGCACATAACCTGAAGCGCGCGCAATCCAGAATAACTACTAAATAGTTATTTCAAGAACTCTATAAATAGGATTTCAAATCAATCGTAAAACATGAAGAGTGATCATAATCTCCTGCTAAAGTGCTGCTGCATTCTCCAGAGGCTCGTGTCTTCGATATCACATCGTCCAAAGGATAAAGTGATCGTCTTCTGGTCAGATCCTATAGTTGTACTTCCCCAGAAATCAATTGTACTCCTGTACTCTTTTTTCTTAGTTTGTAATAAAACTTTTGTTCTTTGCAAACAAAATGATGACTCTGTTGGGGACGACTTTCTCCTTCGATGAGAAAGTGACAACTTAATGTGATACAGTGTCAATCGGCAAGACGCAGAAGACCCTGGTCGTTAAAGTCGACCAGACAGCCTACGAGACCATGATCAATGCTGGGGGTGCCAAGCGCACTGCTGTCACTGTTAAGAGCAAGATGTGCTCTGTTTGGACTCCTAAGTCCTCGGTGGCATAATCTCCTGTCTCTGCGCAAATCGCACCCATCGATGCTTCGGCGCAACCTAAGGAAAACAACCTTTTGGCTAATCCCTCTACTTTTTCGATTCTAAAATCGAAAGAAACTCTGTCTCGACACACTGCTGTCCAGAACAAAGGAAAGTACCCCTTGACCTCCTCTTCTCTGGCGCAACCTGCACCTGTTCCTGCTTCTGCGTAACTTGCGTCCATCAATGCTTCGGCACAACCTAAGGAAAATAGCCCTTTAGCTAATCCCTCTACTTCTTCGATTCTAAAATTAAAGAAAACTCTGTCTCGACACACTGCTATCCAGAACAAAGGAAAGTGCCCCTTGACCTCCTCTTCTCTGGCACAACCTGCACCTGTTCCTGCTTCTGCGTAACTTGCGCCCATTAATGCTTCGGTATAACCTAAAGAAAACAGCCCTTTAGCTAATCCCTCTACTTCTCCGACTCTGAAATCGAATAAGACTTTATCTCAACACACTGCTGTCCAAAACAAAAAAAAGTGCCCTTTGGCCTTTTCTTCTCCGGTACAACTTGCGTATGTTCCTGCTTCAGCACAACTTGCGCGTATTTCTGCTCCGGCGCAACTTGTGCAGGTTCATGCCTTGGCGCAACCCGTATGTACTTCTGTACTAGCACAATGTAAAGAAAAGTACTCTTTGCCACCAAATCAGAAGCTTAGTAAGAAATTACTAAATCAAGGAAAAAGATCTTTAACTTTTCATCATTTTGGTCGAGTCGTTGACTGGATGGAAAGTACTGCTCTCCTTAACAGAGACAACCAAACCTCTGTCAGGAAAATGAGTTCTATTCAGAACAAACCTTTCATGCAAAAAGGCATTATGCCCACTCCAAAGAGATCAGGACAGGATCTACCAACCTTATGTATTTCAAGATTCCGATGAGGCAAACTACTAGTATCTCAAGTAGATGCACAAACAGCTCCTCTGTCAGACTTGCACACCTATATCAACATGTGCCAATTAGGCTCAACCTTGAGAAATCACAAGATGTATCAAGCACAATCTACACCAGTTGCTAACTTACACCAGAGAAAGAATGCTGAGGTGAAAGATCCTGTGACTTATGCTAACCAGCTTAGCATGTCCTTGTACACTCAAGGTACATGACACCTCAGGAACATGAATCATGTCCCGAATATCATCAAGGACTACGTTTCTGCAACTTCTTCTCGTCCTGTTAGTGACCTCCGTGAACTATTAATACAGAAGCAGAAGGTTGCAAATCCATCCCATCGAGCGGTGGTCCAACAGCAAGAACATCATTGCAACCACCATCATGAAGTTGTCATCAAATGCTGCTGTCAGTTAGCCAAGTGGTCCGTCTTTTACCGTTTGAATTTGTCACGACCCGCTCCCAATTTTGGGATACGAGTACGTAGCCAAGTCCAGCCTACGCCGCAGCATCGGCGGTAGTACGCTGTCTATGATAACAATGGTCCACAACAAGCACAACACGCATATATATCATCCACAACTAAGCCAGCAAAAATCACTAAAATATCCAATAGTCTCAATATTATAAATAGGAAAAATCTACTACAACTCAGAAAGTCTCGGGAACAAACCCGGATAATAGAAAATAAAATAGACAACAAACTCCATAACTATAACTACTAACTAATGCGAATCCATAAGGAAGAAAATATGCTAATTCGCATCAGTGCTGGAACCGGGTACGCCAGTGACGTCAGTGTCTCCAACATACTCACCGTAAACCTCTGGACAGATCACGTCGTCTACAACTGAAAAATGGTTATCCAGCCAGGATTGGAACAAGTACAAGTCTAAACCAACATGATACAAGTACAATATAAAGTAATAAAACACTAAACATGGAAAGTAAGAATCAATGGAAATAATGAACAATATGAACAAGAAATCATGAGATAGAAGAAACTGATAAGGAAAGTAACAATCATGAAAAGTAAAGAGACTCATGTAACCACTCGTAGTGCACATGTCGTGAGAAGTACAACGTTCCTACACATGGACGGCTTGGGCGAACGATGAGGTTATAAGGCCCGCCCCCGTAAATGGGAGAGTTGCCAACGATACCATCTGGGCTTTGTCCACGTGCCTAGTAATTGTACCCCTCCAATATCCATACCTCACAATCACGAAAACACGATCATGATAACGATCAAGATAACAATGAGAAAACATGTTCAATAGTCAAACACTCAACTCTCGTGTGTGTAACAGTCAAGACACAGAAGATAGCATGTATAAGTGAAATACGACAATATAAAGTAAATGCACATGAAGGTGTCAACAAGTACTTGCCTGAACTCTTGGACGGATTGATTTCACAAGTTGAAGACAATATGAACTCCGGCCTAGAAGCTATCAAATCAAGCCATCAACCCACGAACCCCGTCGCACAAACAACCACAAGTTAGATATACAATTCCCACCCTAAAAATCCTAGAAAGTGGCTAATGGGTTAAATCAATTAATACTATTCTAATTCTGGAATAAATCATCTAAAATCCTATTTTAACCTATTTAATTCTGAAATAATAATCTACACAAAAATATTTGGCCAAGAAAAGTCACAGACCCAAATTCGGGACCCGTGGCACGCAAACTGAGACATACTGTTGACTTACTAGTCAAACATTATGAATTCAAGTTTGAGTGTGCGACATAATAGATTTCAGCGCCATGAGTGCACCGGAATTGACCGTGCCGCAAAATCACGATTTGGTCAAAAGTTATCGCCATTATGGCTAACTATGACCAAATCGATGAACCGTGGACCAAATCTGAATTCTATGAATAAAATAAAATACTAGATGAAACTCTGAATTTCTGGAAAGTTTATATGTTGTAGGGCTCTGTGTCAGCTTTCCAAAACTTCAAACGGATCGCAAAACGGAGTTCGGGATCGCTCGGAATCTCGAAAACCGTGCGACGTGTTGATTTTTGGACAACCGACACTCAATTAATTATCCAGAAATTCAAGATCAAAATACCAGAAAATAAATTATATATTCGGAAACCTAACCTCAATACGCTTCCAATAAAAAAAACGGCGCACAAAACGGACGCCTGGATCAACGGCAATCTTCCCGCGAAGTCGAAGAACCCCTATTGAACTCTCCACAAAAAGCTGCTGAAAAAATAACTAGGGTTTCGGAAAAAAAACTAAATCATATAATAATATATATAGTCGGCTAAGTCGGTGGCTGAGCGGCTTGGGCTGGGACACGTGTCACCATCCAGTGCCTCCCGCCCAGAATCCAACGGCTCTGGGTAATCCGAGTTTGGCTCGGATTGGGAGTAGCCAATCCGGCTCGGCTTAGGAAATATGGGGTGGCTCGGAGACCGAGCTCTGCACCCCCCTTACACTGCCACGTGGGCCTGCCCGCTCCGCTCCAGCGGCTGACGTGTGGGCCCCCGTGGGGCTGACTGGGTATATTTTTAGAAAATAGGGTTTTTAATTTCAAAAAATTAAATAAAAATCAGGAAAAATCCTAAAAATTCCAAATAAATCCCAGAAAATTTCTAAAAATTCCTAGAAAAATCTAGAAAATATTTTAGGGGATCTAGAGCCCAAATAAATTCCTTGGCCTCAAAAATACTCTCGAATGCCTCCACAAAAAATCCTAGAAGCATAAGAAAATAAAGAAATAACATATAAAAATTATCTAAAAATCTCCAATAAATCCTGGAAATTCTAAAATGGTAAAATAATATTTTAGGGACTATCTAGAGGCCCCAGAGGCTATACACAACCTAATATCCTTATATCTAACTTATAGACTTAGGTCAAAAATCTTACGATCCCACATCAACATCCTATCTAATAATTGATTTTAACTAAAAAAAAAAATCTCCAAAATAGAAAATAAATTCTAGGAACCCAAATGCTACAAACTATCCCCCTTAAAAGATTTTTGTCCTCAAAAATCAAAACATCACAAATAGTATAGTATAATACCTAACTCTTACAAACAATAATTTCTTAATCTAAGTCACGGAGAGATAATGGCTAGGAACATAAGGGGACTAACAACTAACTAAGCATGCATACCAACTAAAACTAAAGAAGGCTCTATGAACTCGGTACTCTCTGTTGCCGATCCCTCGGGTTCGGGAGTAGCAAAAGGGTTAGCTACCCTTTTCCCCTTACGGATCGCACTGCGCCTTGTCTCAACCATTGCGAACTAAAAGGAAAGAAAGGATATGGTTAGAACGGTAGATACAAACATATCGAAGAAATCACAGACGGAATCAAGCAAGATGCAAACTAAGAGACACCAAGATACTAAGATAAAATAGACTCATAAGGTTGGAAATCCTATTTGTGGATGATATAACCTCCTAACTTCAAATCTATTCGCAGGCTCGCAGTAGTACGACTAACATAAGTACTACCACGAGTTCGCAGTCTTTTGCGAAATTGGACCTGCATGGGCCACCATAAAAACTTGTCACGACCCGCTCCCAATTTTGGGATACGAGTACGTAGCCAAGTCCAGCCTACGCCGCAGCATCGGCGGTAGTACGCTGTCTATGATAACAATGGTCCACAACAAGCACAACACGCATATATATCATCCACAACTAAGCTAGCAAAAATCACTAAAATATCCAATAGTCTCAATATTATAAATAGGAAAAATCTACTACAACTCAGAAAGTCTCGGGAACAAACCCGGATAATAGAAAATAAAATAGACAACTAACTCCATAACTATAACTACTAACTAATGCGAATCCATAAGGAAAAAAATATGCTAATTCGCATCAGTGCTGGAACCGGGTACGCCAGTGACGTCAGTGTCTCCAACATACTCACCGTAAACTTCTGGACAGATCACGTCGTCTACAACTGAAAAATGGTTATCCAGTCAGGATTGGAACAAGTACAAGTCTAAACCAACATGATACAAGTACAATATAAAGTAATAAAACACTAAACATGGAAAGTAAGAATCAATGGAAATAATGAACAATATGAACAAGAAATCATGAGATAGAAGAAACTGATAAGGAAAGTAACAATCATGAAAAGTAAAGAAACTCATGTAACCACTCGTAGTGCACGTGTCGTGAGAAGTACAACGTTCCTACACATGGACGGCTTGGGCGAACGATGAGGTTATAAGGCCCGCCCCCGTAAACGGGAGAGTTGCCAACGATACCATCTGGGCTTTGTCCACGTGCCTAGTAATTGTACCCCTCCAATATCCATACCTCACAATCACGAAAACACGATCATGATAACGATCAAGATAACAATGAGAAAACATGTTCAATAGTCAAACACTCAACTCTCGTGTGTGTAACAGTCAAGACACAGAAGATAGCATGTATAAGTGAAATACGACAATATAAAGTAAATGCACATGAAGGTGTCAACAAGTACTTGCCTGAACTCTTGGACGGATTGATTTCACAAGTTGAAGACAATATGAACTCCGGCCTAGAAGCTATCAAATCAAGCCATCAACCCACGAACCCCGTCGCACAAACAACCACAAGTTAGATATACAATTCCCACCCTAAAAATCCTAGAAAGTGGCTAATGGGTTAAATCAATTAATACTATTCTAATTCTAGAATAAATTATCTAAAATCCTATTTTAACCTATTTAATTCTGAAATAATAATCTACACAAAAATATTTGGCCAAGGAAAGTCACGGACCCAAATTCGGGACCCGTGGCACGCAAACCGAGACATACTGTTGACTTACTAGTCAAACATTATGAATTCAAGTTTGAGTGTGCGACATAATAGATTTCAGCGCCATGAGTGCACCGGAATCGACCGTGCCGCAAAATCACGATTTGGTCAAAAGTTATCGCCATTATGGCTAACTATGACCAAATCAATGAACCGTGGACCAAATCTGAATTCTATGAATAAAATAAAATACTAGATGAAACTCTGAATTTCTGGAAAATTTATATGTTGTAGGGCTCTGTGTCAGCTTTCCAAAACTTCAAACGGATCGCAAAACGGAGTTCGGGATCGCTCGGAATCTCAAAAACCGTGCGACGTGTTGATTTTTGGACAACCGACACTCAATTAATTATCCAGAAATTCGAGATCAAAATACCAGAAAATAAATTATATATTCGGAAACCTAACCTCAATACGCTTCCAATAAAAAAAACGGCGCGCAAAACGGATGCCTGGATCAACGGCAATCTTCCCGCGAAGTCGAAGATCCCCTATTGAACTCTCCACAAAAAGCTGCTGAAAAAATAACTAGGGTTTCGGAAAAAAAACTAAATCATATAATAATATATATAGTCGGCTAAGTCGGTGGCTGAGCGGCTTGGGCTGGGACACGTGTCACCATCCAGTGCCTCCCGCCCAGAATCCAACGGCTCTGGGTAATCCGAGTTTGGCTCGGATTGGGAGTAGCCAATCTGGCTCGGCTTAGGAAATATGGGGTGGCTCGGAGACCGAGCTCTGCACCCCCCTTACACTGCCACGTGGGCCCGCCCGCTCCGCTCCAGCGGCTGACGTGTGGGCCCCCGTGGGGCTGACTGGGTATATTTTTAGAAAATAGGGTTTTTAATTTCAGAAAATTAAATAAAAATCAGGAAAAATCCTAAAAATTCCAAATAAATCCCAGAAAATTTCTAAAAATTCCTAGAAAAATCTAGAAAATATTTTAGGGGTTCTAGAGCCCAAATAAATTCCTTGGCCTCAAAAATACTCTCGAATGCCTCCACAAAAAATCCTAGAAGCATAAGAAAATAAAGAAATAACATATAAAAATTATCTAAAAATCTCCAATAAATCCTGGAAATTCTAAAATGGTAAAATAATATTCTAGGGACTATCTAGAGGCCCCAGAGGCTATACACAACCTAATATCCTTATATCTAACTTATAGACTTAGGTCAAAAATCTTACGATCCCACATCAACATCCTATCTAATAATTGATTTTAACTAAAAAAAAAATCTCCAAAATAGAAAATAAATTCTAGGAACCCAAATGCTACAGAATTATATTCAAACTCCTGAACCAATCCTAGTGGATGAAGATGAATTACTCTTTGCTCCTATCAACATGGCATCTCGAAGTACTGGGGGTGGAAAGCGTCCAAGGCGTAATACATTCCGTAATCCTAGTCAGCAATACTTAGATCGGATTCATGAATCCAGTGAAGGAGTATACCAATATACTAGATCGAGAAGCCGAGACACAATCGATCAAAGGAATCTTCTTGATTCAAACCAAGATTCCTTCAGTCAAAAAGACATTCCTATCACTTATTCAAGGGGTAGTTCTTTATGTGACTTTGATGCTGACAGTGAAAATTCTGAAAGGACCATCCTTTCCACTAGCTCGTCTTCAAAGGCTAGAGGAGTGACTGCTTATGATGTCACATAAGATCAAGATACCTCCACTTCTTCCTGTCAAGAGCAGAGAATTGCTGCTTTAGAGGCTAGTTTGAAGAACATGGCTAAGATGATGGCAGGCATGCATGCTGTGATCATGGCACAACATACAGTTCCACCAGTCGCGAATCTGATTCTGACTCAAGAACCTATGACAACATCAATTCCCACCAATATTGATCTGGGGGTACAATCTCCTCATACTGCTTCCATTCCTGCGCAGGCCATTCCAAGTCAATCTGGTGTAGGGGGTGGTACTTATCATGCGGTACCCCCTCCTAACACATTGAATCAATCAACTACTCCTCAATCAATAGGAGATACCAATGAGGCCGTAAAACTTTTACGTACTCAATTTGAAGCTTTCAAACAGAAGGATGGCCTGCAGAATCTTGGGATCAAACAGTCCTATCCTATAGAATGGAAAGAGGTCCAATTTTCTCCTAAATACAAATCTCCTACTATTATGCTGTTTGAAGGCAGCACGTATCCAAGTCAATATCTCAACCACTTTGAAGTAATGAATGATCAACTTCAACCCAATGATGCTCTTCTTACTAGAGTATTTGTTGGCTGTTTAGCTGGTACTGCATATGACTGGTATCGTAGTTTACCATATGGGTGTATAACCTCTTTTGCTGGCTTCAAACAAATGTTCTTGAAATGATTTTATGAGGGAACTAACGACATGACTATGTCTTCTCTCATCAAAAATCAAACAACGACATAATGAAACAACTGAACATTTCATTAAACGGTTCCGCCGTGAAGCACTCAAAATGTCTCTCAGAACTCCAGATGCTTTAACTATAGAAACTTTCAAATCAAACTTGTTGCCTATAATCAGCATATTGACAGGATCAACATAGTTCCAGGATTGGCCTTCTTTCATAATGAACGCCAAAGACGCAGAAGAAAGTGCTGACAAATTCAAGCAATTAGGCATTCAAATGCCTAATCTTGACAAAGATGAACGTGCTACACCAAATAATAATGGCCGTCAGAATAATCGCAAGAGCAAGGAGACTTTGGCCGTTAACCTTAAAGGTAAAGAGGCCCTAGCCATCAATGTAAATCAGCCAATATCTACCCCTTCATCACTACCACAACGGATACCTCGTCCAAAAAAATGAATACTCTTTTGATGAAGATGATATCATGAGTATCTTTGATTGCCTCATCAAGAGCAAAAAAACTCCAACTGCCAGAACCTAAACGGCCAGATAAAGTTGGTAATACTGACCATCCTAAATATTGTGTTTACTACAGGTTTATTGGACATCCAACTCGAGCGTGCTATGTGCTCAAGGGTAAAATACAAGAGATTGTCAATTCTGGTGCAATCACTCTCCAGCAAGATGAGAAAACTGTAATGGCTAATGTCATCTCTTTACAGTTTGGAGATTTTCTAGCTCAACTTGTGCAAGACGGCGTCATCCCCATTCCGAGAACTACTCTGAAAATTATTAATCTTTCACCGACATGGACAGATGGTCTTGTTCCTCTGTCTACTGATAAAGGAGAGATTATATGGATATATTCAGATTTAGTGGCGGACTTTAAAACACCATCTTTTTCCACCAAGTCCAAGAAGGCCACTAAAAGTAAATCATGTCATATGATTTCATTTGGTGAGCATTGTCTTCTACCTCTATCTACTACTTTCATCCCGACAGCAGATAATCCTTCATCTTCTTCCACTGACAAGACAACATTATCAAAATCAGACGCCAAATACCAACCAGCTTTCCATCTGTACAATCCACAATCTCGTAAACTCATGACAAAGATGGGATATGATCTACAAGAGGCCTCTAGTTTGAATCATGGAAAGGGGTCTCCTGTACCTTCTTCTCTATATATTTCTCACAACCAATCTCGGGTTGGTTTGGGTTACTGGACAAACTCTCTATCTCGCCGAAAGAAATCTTCTAGAAATAAGATCCAGGCAAAGAACTGCAATATGGTATCCTTTGAGCCTGTATCCGAGGAAGAAGTCTTGACTGGTACAAGGTCTGGGAAACCTTACCTTAGGGACTATTCAGAAGGTCAAGAAGACCCTGCTCTAGCTCTGGAGGCTCCTCAAGCATCATCTTCTCCTGCTATTAATATTCCGTCAGCTTCATCACCTCCGATAGAGCCAACTCTTCCTAAACCGACGACAGCTGACAAAGGAAAACAACCTATCCGTTTTGACAAAGTATTGAAGAAGACTCCAACTTTGGGACTTGAGTAGCCATATAACTTTGATATACTGGTTCAGCTGACTAATACTCTGGCAAGATTGTCAATATTTAAGCTACTCCGTCTTTCGAGGGAGACTCATGAAACGTTGAGTGAAGCTTTAACGCAAGCTGATACTTGTCTAGCACTTCTCAAGAAACCAGAGGATGAGCCTATAACATGCCTTCATTGTCATAGTGTGATGGAGCTGATGCCAAACATTACCTTTACACAAGACGATATGCTGTTAGAAGATAATCGTCATGATCGACACCTCTACTTCACGGGATATGTTGATACCATGAAGGTTGATCGTATCCTGATCTATCCTGGGTCTGCGCTCAGCATCATGCCAAAGACTCTACTAGATGTATTGAAGATTCCTGTACATAATCTTTCGACAACCATCACGACAATCCTAGGATTCAATTCTGGGATAAGTAAACCTTTGGGAAAGATTCGCCTGAAAGTTCAAATAGGCAATCTTCGTACAAAGGTTAATTTCTACGTGATTGATAATCATGGTTCTTACAATGCTTTGCTGAGAAGACCCTTTCTGCATGAGCATAACATTGTACCATCCACTTTACATCAATGCTTCAAATATATGGATGCCAATGGAGAAGTCCAAAAGGAAGTAGCTGATTTAAACCTTTTCAGGGGTATTGAAGCATATTTTACGAACTCTCGGATGTACAAAGAGGAGTTCAAGAAAGTTGTATTAGCAATGGATAGCGAGGAAGATCAGAAACATACTTCAAAAGATGTTCTCATGATCCCCGTCAAAAGACGTGCTATTTGTCCTTCTTCGCAGACATTGACCATACATCTTTCCTATTATAACAAACAGCCTCCTGCTGTAAAAAAGGAACAAAGGGAGCTCACCACTTCTGAGCCTCTTGTTATCGACCTTCGTCGTAACAAACCTTCTCCTTCTCCTCCTATGGTTATCAACCTTACTAAGCCTTCTGTGAAGGCTAAGAATCATGTTGTAAATGATGTTGTACAAATCAATAAAGTAGCATCTCCTTTACAGTATACTGATGTCTTTTATTATACTCGATGTTATTTAAAAATGTTAGATAACTTTGAACCACTTGCCATAGGAGCAGTTGAAGCTTGTCGAAATGAAGTATTGCTCGAGCTAATGCAAGACTCCTTCTTCTTAGTTCCTTCCAGGAAGAAAGATGAACTTCCTATACTTTTTAGTAAAGGAACAAAACAGAAGATCATGCCCGATAGTGAAGAAGAAAATCACGATAACGGAAGACTTCAACTACGTCGTTATAGTCAGCAAACAAAAGATATCATTCAAAAGATGGGCTATAATTTTAAAGCTGGTCTCAATAACAGCAAAGAAAGGCGAACTCCTATTCGTATTCCTGCTCCAAAAGGAAAATCACAGCAATACTACGACAAAACGAAGTAGGAATTAGGTTATACTTCACCAACTCCGACTCCATAAGCCTCCGAATCAGAGGAAAAAGAACGATCTAACTTTTCTGCTTCTATCTCATAGGATTCAGACACCAGTGTAGGGCACGTCCATCGAGTGACTCTATCTTCCATGGTGACTATAGAGTTCTCGGAAGATGACGAAGACTTTGCCGAAGCTTCTGAATCGGATCCTTAGGCACAAAGGATGGATACTCAATGGGAGCTTCGCTTTGAGCAACGTGAGCCACCTACTGAAGTTCAGTTGGTTCAAGTCAATATTAGAGATAAAATTTCCCCAAAATCGATATTTGTCAGCAAAAGCCTCCTTGAAGCGGATAAACAAGAACTAATCCAACTCATTAGGGAATACATTGATGTATTCACTTGGAGCTATAAAGACATGCCTGGGTTAGATCCTCAGTTTGCTACCCACAAGCTCAACATCCTGCCAAATACGAAACCAGTTAAATAGCAACAACGTCGGTTTTGACCCGACATGATGGATGCCATAGAAGCTGAAGTTAAAAAACTCATTGCCTGCATTTTCATTCGAGAAGAACAACATCCGACCTGGATGGCTAATGTTGTCCCAGTTTTGAAGAAGACAAGGAAAGTTCGAGTTTGCATCGACTTCAGAGACCTTAATGAAGTCTGTCCTAAAGACGAATTCCCTCTCCCAATCACTGATGTCATGATTGACAATACTTACGGATTTGAACGTATGTCCTTTATGGATGGATTTTTAGGATACAATCAAATCAAGATGCATCCAGAAGATGAGAAACATACATCTTTTTGTACTCCTCATGAAGTCTATTGCTACACTGTCATACCATTCGGTCTGAAAAGCGCTGGTGCAACTTATCAGCGGGCCATGAGTACCATCTTTCGTAATCATTTATGAAAGACCGTTGAATGTTATATTGACGATATTTTTGTCAAAAGTCGTTTGAAAGAAGACCACATTCAAGATTTGAGAACTATTTTCGATCTAATGTGCCAGCATCAACTCAAGATGAATCCCACCAAGTCATTCCTGAGAGTCTTTAGTGGCAATTTTTTTGGATTCATTATTACCTCTAAAGGTATACACGTTGACCCTGAGAAAATTAAAGCCATTCACGAGATGCATCATCCACGCAACCTAAAAGAGCTACGAGGATTCCAGGGACGGCTTGCGTACATCAGAAGATTTATCTCAAATCTCTCTCGACGCTGTAGACCGTTCACTCAACTCATGAAGAAAGGCGTGTCTTTTATTTGGACTGAAGAATGTCAACAAGCATTTGAAGACATAAAGAGGTACTTGATGAACCCTCCAGTTCTAGTGCCTCCAGTGTCAGGAATACCTTTCTTGATGTATGTTCGAGCAATGGACCACTCCTTAGGTGCTTTATTAGCTCAGAAGAATAAAGAAGGTCATGAACAGGCTATCTGCTACCTTAGCCATATGATGATTGGAGCTGAGTATCGATACACTCCAGTAGAAAAAGAATGTCTAGCTTTGATGTTTGCGGTTCAAAAAATGAGACATTATATCACTGGCCAAACTATTCATGTTATTTCTAGAGTTAACCCTCTCAGGGTCCTGATGAAGAAGCCCAATACCCTCAATTCTAGGCTTGCAACATGGGCCATATTGTTAGCACAATATGATATAGTTTATGTTCCTCAAAAGTCTGTTAAAGGTCAAGCCCTTGCTGACTTTCTAACAGCTCATCCAGTTCCCGAAACGTCTAAACTCAACGATAAGATTCCAGATGAAACCTTGGAGTCCAACATGATTTCAGAAGAAATTCTTATTTGGCGTTTATTCTTCGATGGTGCATCCAGAATTGGACCAAAAGGTGCCATTGTTGCTGGAGTTGGAGTCGTTCTCGTCTCACCAGAAGGGTTAGCTATCCAAAGAGCTTATTCTTTAGATGAGTCATATTCCAACAATGTGGCTGAATACAACGCTCTGTTCATTGGTCTCTAATTGGCTCAATAATTAGATATTGAGTATCTTGAAGTTTACGGAGACTCCAAACTGATTATCAATCAAGTTAGAGGCACATACGAAGTTCAACATCAAGATTTGGTTCCATATCATGATGCGGCAATCAGGATGGCAACTTCATTCAAAGGTTTCTTCATCGAGCATGTATGCCGAGCATGTAACACAAAAGCTGATGCACTCGCTAATCTTGCAGCAATATTATCAATTCCCATCAGAAGGCAACAAATGATCATCATCACTAATAGAGAGTTATTTTGTGTCCAAAATAACTTAAATATGGAAGTTAATAACCAAAACATAGAATTCAACAATTCAGTTGAAATTTATGCCATTAATGAAGATTGGATGACTCCTTTCATAGACTTTGTAGTCCATGATATCCTACACGGAGGCTACAACAATTCGACGATGGTCACTCAAATTTTACTATAATCATACTACAAAGACACTCTACCGACGAACGTTCGACGGTTTACTCCTACGTTGTCTTGCGAGGGAAGAAGCAAAACAAATACTGTAACTCCTCTTTCCGAAAATTTTTGAAAATATTTTTTATTATTTATTTGATTTAAATGGTGATTTTTAGATTTTTATAAATAATTATTTAGTTAATTATTACGGTAGATGACTTTAGCCGTGGCTGAGTTTAGAAATACCAGACGACTAGGAATCATGGCACGGATAGTGAAGTGACGTGCCTTGACTAGTGTATTAGCCAGAGTAGGAAAGGCTGAGCCATAGTGATATCCTAACTAGAAAAACCAGGCCAAGTTGTGACATGACCATTATAAATAGCTTAATTATGTATTATTAGGAATTATTGACTTGTAGAAGACCCGGTTGCACCCAACTAGTCCGGACTGGACCCAAACCAAGCACAAGCCCATGCAGTGATGTAGTACATCCAAAGACGTCCATATAGGCGTATTTTAAGCACATGCATCATTTTATATGTTACTTTATTTTGGGATTTTATAAATACTTTCTTAATTGTATTAGGTATAATATAAGTATTATAAATATTTATATGACCTTTTAGAGTACTTGCACGATTTATTATGGTCCTAGTAACGTGGGAGTATATTGTGTCACTCAACACTCTGGTATTGGTTTATTGTATTTTATTATTATTATTATTAACATTATTATTATTATTATTATTATTGATATTATAATTATTATCAAATATAGTCATTAATTGGTTATTTCTGTATTCCTAGAATATATATATATATATATATATATATATATATATATATATATATATATATATATATATATATATATATATATATATATATATATATATATATATATATATATATTGAATTATATGTACACATGTATATATGTATAACACTATCCTAGAAGAGTATTGCTAAGATTGTATTTAGATTTTTCTAAATATCTATTTATGGATATACACATATATTATTTGTTATTATATATATAGATTTATATATTAAGAAAAGAAGAATAAAAGAAAACAAATACATCAACCCAAAATCCTCCCCAGCCGAGCCCAGGCCCATAGCGAACCAGCCCACCCGAGTCTTCTGATCAGATTTCTATAGTTGTACTTCCCCAGAAATTAATTGTACTCCTGTACTTTTTTAGTTTGTGATAAAACTTTTGTTCTTTGCAAACATTAATGTATCCTTACCTTCGTGCCAGTAAAATACACCTTCGAAGCTGACATGTTTCTACCCTTGCTATCATATCTGGTGATTCAGCAACTCAAAAGGAGCATGTTCCATCATAGACTCCGGTTACCCCATATCAGCAAGGATAACAACAAACTACTATGACCCCATCGATGGAACAACAGAACACTTAGACCCACGTACCACCAGTCGATCAGACTGAGTAGACTACTGCAGTGCCTCTTAGTAGGCATGTACCACCACCTCCTCCACCGTTCCTTCAACAATTTCTACCTCAGTTCGGGCCGCAGATGCCTGCACCACCGACTGATGGAAACCCTACTACCCAGTTTATGTATGCCATGATGCAGGCTTAATGGCAGCATACTGAGCATGATGGCCACACTAGCTAGACCTCCACCTCCACCTCTACCTTCGGCCCCGGTACCAAAACCAGCACCACAACCCTACGAGGGCTCCATCAGGAACTTTATTAAGATGAAGTCCAAGTCTTTCAAGGGTACTAAGGGAGTACTAGAGGTTTCAGCCTGACTTATCAGCACGAAAAAGCTACTGAAGGCGTCACAGTTGCCAACAAACTTGTGGATAACAGCAGTGGACTTACTTCTAGAGGACAATGCTCACCACTAGTGGGAGGCATAATCGAGGCGACTAGGTACCGAACAGACATAAAAAGAGTTCTATGATCTTTTCTAAGAAAGATTCTTTCCTATCCATGTTAGAGATATCCTTTACGACCAGTTCCTCCATCTAAAGCAAAGGAACAAGTCGATGGATGAATACGACATAGAGTTTACCCACTTGAGTAGATTCGATACGACACTGATTCTGACTGAACGAGGGAGAGAGAAGAGATTCCACCAGGGGCTAGCACCAAAGCTCAAGAGTTATACTGCAACACGGTCTCAAGTCTCTCATGAAACTATTCTAGAAGAGGCTCGTAGCCAGGAGCTCCTTCGTAAGGAGTTGCAACAGTCACAGAGATGCCCCGCTCCAGCAGTTTTTCTAGCTAGATTGACTCTAGGCGGACCTATCAGAAGACTTATGGCACACCAGCAGCAACGAGCCGTGTCTTACCAGAAGCCTACCTGCGACTACTACGGAAAGCATGGTCACATCATGAAGGATTGCCGAACTTGGCTTAGATTATGCTTGAGATACGGATCAGGGCAACACAAGATAAAATATTGTCCCGAGCAGCAAGCCATATTTTTGCTCAGCAGATCCCGAGGCCGACAGCTCCCGCACCCTGACCAGTTCAGCAGGTGCCGAGGCTTATGACACCAGCAATAGGAGCACCTCGCCCACCATTACCTCCACAGTCAGTACAGTTTGACAGGGCTAGAGCTCAGGGCCCTGTCAGAAGTATGGTCAGGCTTTCTCCTTAGTAGTCGTAGTGTCCCGCTCCACGAAGGAACTAGATGAATGGAGAAATCGGTGTTGGCTCGAAAGAAATCTTTCATGAAGAAGATTAATCTGGGTGAGTGGACGAGGAATTATTTTCTGATTCATTCATGGCTAATAAGAATCAAAGTTTTTGAATGAATGTTATTGCTAATAACAAGATGGTAATCCTTGTGAATACTAATATGGCGAATCAGTATGCTTATAAGAGAATTTATATGTTGCCATACTAAATAAAAAAAGAGATAATGATTCAATGCTAAGAAGTAAGATTGTTGCCTGCTAATAAGAAATGAATGCTTCCGTGATCGATAGAATGTTCCCATGCTAAAACAAAATAAGATGATACCATGCTAAATTTAGAATGTTGCTTCAATTAATAAACTATTGCCATGCTTAATAATAAGAGAAAAGAGAATGCTCATATGTCCCTGAATAGTAAGCTATCAAGAGTAGAGTTTATGCTTATTGTTTAAAGCTATTATTATGCTTGCTTAAATAAAGATTGTTCATTGTCCTCTATTGTATGCTATAAAGACAAAAATGTATAGAAGGCACATTATGCTGTTTAAAGAGATGATACAGCTTATCCGTATAGAGAAAAGTGTAGATATATTGGTTCAGTTATATGAAAAGAAGAGAACAGATGAAATATGATTGCTGACCAATAATCTGTTCATCATAGAGTTTTATCTGATAGAGTTTTATCCATGCATTGGTCCTGGACAACTTGTGCACAAGTAAAGATCTCCACGACCAGTTCTGCGGCACTGGAACCGCTCGACCTAGGGGGATAGAGTAACACCATGAGGTAAAGAGACCTCACGATCATAGGGGTGTATAGAGTGTCCACTAGCGATGAGCTGAATCAAAGAGTCACAGTGGCTAATCATGAGGAATGACGCATGGTCTATTATATAGATAGGTATGGATTAGTGAAGAGCTGAACCCTGAGCCGCAGCTACTAGCATGTGTGTTATCCGTGAAGAGCTGAACCATGTGTAACAACTGTTGGTATACGCATGTGTTAGTGCAGAGCTGAGCCTTGAGTCACAGCTGCTAATCGATGACATGTATGTAGAAAGTTTGGTTATGAGGTAACACTGCAGAGACGAACATGGAATAAGACTGGATATATTATATTTATGCTAATACTTGTCTTGCACAGGGATAAACCGTCAGCTATAGTATGAATAACTGAAAAAGTGATATATGTTTAGGCTTAAGTTTCTGATCATGATTTGTATCAAAGAATATGTCTTACTTTGAAAAGAAATGATATCGTGCTTGTACTTGACCTTGAGAATCGCTTGAACAAAAGAAATGATTGTGGCTCATGAAACAGCTATGCACTTCAAATGAATAGTCCCTTTAATACTTGAAATGAATATAACTGAATTGTGGCTTTTCGAAAGCGTTTTCAAAAGATGTAATCTGACTCTGATCTGCATGAAATAAACATAGGTAAAAGTAGGAAGCTTAATGTCACATAAATGATTTATCACTAAATGAATTAGTGTTCATTTCATACGATGTAGCATATGTTCACATCATCAGTACATTAATGTATTGACCTACCACCAGTTTGTACGCAAGTGCAAGATGCATCAAGATGGATAGTACGAAGCGATAGCCCGAGCCTCATCCTCAGGAGCCAGAAATCAGAAGAGATGCAAAGAGATGACAGTATACCAAAATAGACAATTTGAAATATTATGATTTTTTGGTTCTAGAATGCTATATAAATGTTTCTAGGTGTTGGAACATATTATATCCATTAAAAAATGATTAAGTGTTCCTAAAATTATTTTTTCTAAAAATAAATATTTATTATACTTTGGGGAACACCCTGAAACAGTTTTAATTTGTGTTCAACTGCCCCCGCTAGTCACGTGATGGTCAAGAAAAGTGTTCCAAAGAATCTCTCTCTCATCTATTCTATTATGAGTGTCTATCCTGTCTCCCCTCTCCGGAGAGAACCTGCATGAATAAGGCCCTAATTTTACTTTTCCCCCCGTCGGTGGTCTTTTTTGTCAGTCCCCCCTCTCTCTCTCTCTCTCCATCCCTCCCTCCCTTCCTCTCCCTCTTTCTTTCTCCTTGCTCTTCAATTCAGTCAGCTTTTTTTATCGATAACGCCTCTACGAAGGCCATCACCTCGACAGCACAGGACACCTAGCGCTTGATCTTCTTGAAGGTGTGGCTAGTGCTCTTCTTCTGGATGAACCGTATGAACCCGGTCGCCCTGTTGTAGCTAAACTCCTGGATGTCCACCAGAGGGAACAAACCTTTGGCTAGGCCGTGCTCTTTGAGTAGCTTGATAGATTTCTTCCTGCATTTTGCATCTCCTTGGTCCCCTTGTGCCCCCTCTATTTGCACGGTTTAGGACTCTAAAGAACTTGGATAATCATTTCCTTTACAAGTAGTAACTGAAAACTCAAGTTCTAAAATTATTTTGTTTTGAAGCTATACATAAATAATGATTGGGAGTAGGAAGGAATAGGTATCCAGTATCAGTTATTTCCTTATTACTAATTCTTGCCAATTTCTGAAGAACCTAGAATTCCCATAGTAACTCAATTTGGCAGGAAAATGACAAGAAAATTGGTGTAGCATCTCTATTATCCCTGACCCCACAATTTGTCTTCTTTCTACCTAGTAAAATTTCTTTTCTTTTCTAAAGGATTGTCTGACGATCAAGTAACTTTACCTGCAAGAAGATTAGACCTTGTCCGTCAATAAATCCAGACTGCATCTCAACGAATTCGAAGTCATCTTTGTTTGCTATTCCATAGACATTCCTGAGAATTTTGTAGAATCTACAGTTCAGGTAGAGGAAAATTTGGCTTCTTTTATATGGTTCGTGCAATAGGAATTAGTTTCTCCTCTAATTTTGAATGAAGGTGTTTCACTTCTGGAGACTAAAGGAAGACTGCAGGGTGCTACGTATTATAGGCGAGAGCTAATGGAATACTTGCCTGGTCAAGAAGGTCATCTCTTATTACTAATCTACTTTTTATTATGCTAATTTAGTATTACTTCGTCTTCAACATCTGCTGTCAATTTCTTCTTGTTTGCCAAGAATGAATTGAATTCTTACCAGATAAAATATTACTTGATTGTTTAAAGGTGACATTTAGTAAAAAGTGATAGTTTTGCACCTTTTAATTCAAAATTTGATAATCTTTTTTAAGAAAACATATAGCGTAAATCCTTTTTGAATCTTCAAATATGCTATTTCTCTTTGTTACAAATGAAAATATTGTTTTCGGGACCAAACAAAGAATGAAAAGAAAAATACTGCTGATTCAAGAAGTTGCCTTGCCTTTACTAGCAATTCTGATGATTTAACCACCACTGTGAAGAGAACAAACTTGTCACTATCCTTCAATTTTTTTTTCTATTAAATAAGTTTCAACCATATTGTTTGGATCAAATAACTTGGATTTCCAGCAGTGAGCTACCAACATTATTCTCAGAAAAGCTTCAGTATATTATATGCAAGCAAAATATTCAACATTTTGCTTGCTTGCTTGCTTGCGGATGAGGGTGTTGTTGGCACATTGATTTTGATAACATTAACTGTATCTGCGTGTTTTAGTTTCTCTATCCTTTTTAGAATTTGATACACCGCTAAAGTCTCTCAAAGGCTACTACAAAAGATCGGTGAAAACAAAATCATTGCAATAAAGCCTCTTGGAAGACTTACGGACTGGCATAAAAAAAGACTAAAGAGAAGCTATCAGCATACTCAAAGCTCATACTCAAAGATCCAAGTTCCTAGAGTCTGTACAAGGTCTAGGACAACTGTGAAATACTTAAGGTGGATGACAAACCAAAAGCCTATATAAAATGATTTTCAAAGTTCTA
This sequence comes from Iris pallida, assembly GCA_029216955.1. Taxonomy (NCBI): domain Eukaryota; kingdom Viridiplantae; phylum Streptophyta; class Magnoliopsida; order Asparagales; family Iridaceae; genus Iris; species Iris pallida. Next base: position 66,802 of record JANAVB010027042.1, read on the forward strand.
TTTTTCCTACAACAATAAAATACCGACGATACACCGGTTCGTACCAACGGTACACCAAATTCTATGGACAAAAAAGTTTTGTCTACAAATTTGGAATACCGACGGTACACTGATTCGTATCGAAGGTATACCAATTTTTGTGCACAGAAAAGGTTCAGTCTACAAACTCGGAATACCGACGGTACACCATTTCGTACCGACGGTACTCTGTTTCGTACTGACGGTACACCATTTCATACCAACGGTACAACGAATTTTGTGTACAGAAAAGGTTCTGTTTACAAAATCAGAATACCTTCGATACAATGGTTCGTACCGACGGTACACCGAATTTCGTGCACATAAAAGTTTTGTCTATAAATTCGGCATACCGTCGAAATACCATGTCATACCGACGGTATACCATTTTACAAATACTTTGAATTTTGAACAGTCATATCCATAACATTAAATGCTCCAAAGGCTAGATTTATTAAAGTTACTGTTGCAGAACGGTATACCGATTGGTACCGACGGTATACCGATCACTGAATGTTTGGAGCATTAAATGACTGCTCTTTTGATGGTTTTATTTAAAGAGGTTGAGTCTTCTCTTTGAAGACATCCACTTGAGCTTTAAATGTTCTCAACCACCAAGAGCTCCACCATTACTACTCTACAAAATCTTTAATTTGTCATCCAACCAAAAGTACTAGAGTATTCAAGAGTTGTAACTTTCGATCTTCAAAGTGTTCTAGAAGATCAAACCTTTTCTTCCTCTCAAGTTTGAAGTTGACGAGCCTTCGGAGAAAAACTCATGTGTAAGAAGTTCACGAGCTCTTCTGATCCAAACTCGTGTTAGAAGTTGATGAGTTCTTCGGATCCAAACTCGTGTGTAACTATTTACTTAAATAGTAGATTAAAACCGGAGAGTTCTGTGATTGGAGTGTCCCTTGGAAGGATACCAGGATACATCGAGTGTTTGATTCTCTCTATCATTTATTATCCTTTAAATTGCTATTTATTATTGGTAGTTATTTTATTACCCTATTCACCCCATATAGGGTTCTATAATTGGTATCAGAGCCTTGTCTCTTGATTTGGATTTATATCCTTAGAGTGATCTATGGCCACTAACCCTAGTACCAACTAATTCTACAATGAGGTACACTCCACAAGTAGACCTCCTCTATTTGATGGAACCAACTATATTTATTAGAAAATTAGGATGGGCATTTACTTAAAATCTCTAGACTTCGATCTATGGGATTGTGTAGTAAATGGCATTCCTAAATCTTCCATAGTTATTGAAAAAGTAGTTTCGGAAACTTAGAGATAACCTCTCTGAGAACGATAAAAAGATTGCTAGTCGGGATGCAAAATCTATGAACGCTCTCTATTGCGCTCTCAATAACAATGAATTCAATAGGATCTCTACTTGCAAAACTTTTAATGAAATTTGGAAACTTTTGGAAGTCACTCCCGACGGAACATCTCAAGTAAAGGAATCAAAAGATTAGTAGAATCGCACAAGAATACAAATCTTTTAAAATGAAACAAGATGAGTCTATTACTTTCATGTTTACTCAATTCTTTGATATCGTTAACCCTCTTTCCTCTCTTGGCAAGGAATATTCCACTCATAAAAAGATTAGAACGATTCTCCGGGGATTAATGAAAGGATGGAATCCTAAAGCTACTGCCATCATTGAGGGGAACGATCTAACAACTATGAACCTTGAGATCCTCATAGGAAAGCTCATGACGCACGAGCTGGACATGAAGGATCAAGAATAATCCTCCCTATAAGAGAAAGAGAAGGAGAAGATGAAAGAAAAAGAAAAGTCTCTTGCTCTTGTTTACAAAAACAAAAGTTTTTCGAGAAAACTAAATTATAAACTAAGAAAAAGAGTACAAAAGTACAATTTGATTCTGGAAAAGTACAACTGTAGGAATCTGATCAAAAGATGATCACTTTATCCCTTAGACTATACGATGTCGAAGAAAAGGAGCTCTGAAACGTGCTGTAGCAACTTGGTCAGGAGATTATGATCATTAGTGATATTGAAGGATTGATTCTGAACTCTATTTATAGAGTTATGGAATAACTGTTAAGTAGTTATCCTAATTGGTGCATGGTGCTGATTGGCGTACCATCACCCAAATGCATGAACGGTTGACTTAACTGCATGTGACACGTAGCATTCTGTGTGAGAGAGATGCGCTTGATCGTAGGTAGTATCGCGTGTACATTCTTCGAAATTAGTGGCATGCGTACCATGTCATCTTTAACTGCTTCTGGATGCTGACTTGATCAATTGGCACTAGTTGATGAATGGCGCATACTGTAGATGAGCTCCATCTATGAGACAGCACGAATTACTTCGCGCTAACCCTGCATGGCACTGAGTAAACGACAAAAATCTTGATGACTTCTGATATATCTTTCTCGAGCACCGTACGTTCGGGATTCGAAACGATTTTCCTCGACTGACGTGCTCTCAGTCATAATGGCAAATGTTCGACTTCTCGAGAAAGATTACCATGTGGCGGCCAGTGCTATACGATGCTTAGCGCCATTTGACGGGTTGCACTATTTAATCCTCTGTGTGATCGGATAAATTAATCTTGGCGTTATTTATGGATTGTACATAGTAATATTTGATATATTTTGAGCTTCTACAATACCCCTTCAATGTTTTCAAATTTTAAATATTTCAAAATTTGAAATACTTTGAATAAGAAGCGACCTTGCGTGTTTGGCGCGTCACAGAATCGCAACCGACCGCGTTTTATACGCGATATGTATGACTGTTACGTTTTTTGGTCTAGGCTATAAATTGCCTATCAAGAAGAGAGAGAGATAAAGAGAGAGAGAGAGAGAGAGAGAGGATTCTTTCCAGAATTCTCAAACTTTCAAAATCTCTTCGTCGATTCTTCCTCTTAAGTTCTTCGAAGTTTTCATCCGACCGACATGGCTCCCAATAAATCTGCAGTCGAGAAAGGAAAGAAAGTAGTCAGAGCTACATCGTACGTGCCTCCGTTGATGGTGCCGTATCACGTGACACCGTCGGCAAGTGGCAAGGAAGCAAATCTCGCTCTTGAAGGTGAGAAACCCATCGGAGAAGATGAACAGTACGCTCGTGCCATTCACGCACAGCATAATCAAAGCCAACATCGACTGCCTCTTTCAGAGTGTTGGTTTACGCTTGCGCTATTTTTAAAATACGTTGCCTCTTTCAGAGTGTTTGCCGAAATCATGTATTGTGCATTCTCATCATATCATGCGCCATATGCCATGATGCGCATATTGTCATGCTGTGCAAATTAAATGAGTCAGGATGCATGCTCAAATCATTAACTGTCAAATGTCATGTACAAACTGTGAACTGAACATAGAACTGTCATATCTGTCTCCGCCATCTAAGGATTGTCTTTGCGTGCTATGTGCCATTTATGATTGGCGCAGAGTTTAAATAATCACACAAATTCTTAATTGACTTTATAAGAATAATCTTTCGTGATCCTAACTCTTTGTTCTCTTTTGCAGTTGATCCGCGGGAAGACCCCTACGCTGAAGTACTGGCCTCTGCCTTTTAGGTGTCAGAGTATCAAGAGAATCTTTTTCATGTCAATTTCCCACAGTATGACAGACCCCCTGCTAGACGAACTTTTTAGAAAACCAAGAAGATAGGACTCTGCTGTACCGATGAGGCTCCTCACAAGAAGCCAGCTTTCCTTTTTGGAGAGCCGATAGATGTAGACTCCCAACCAAAGTCAAAGAAGGGGTTTCGAGCTTTCCTAAGGGGAAACGTATTGGTGTATCACCCTGAAATGACAAGAAATCTGTCCCTGTCGGTATGCTTCTGCCAACTACCCAAGGAAGATGTCATGGGACCTGACTCCTTTCCAAGAAGCTAAGGTTGGAAAGATATGTCATAAATTCGGGGAACAAATGAGAGACATATTCTTCTGTGCTTTCGAGAAGTACAGTACGCACTTGAGGGGTCTAAAGCCAACTTGAGCTGGTGATTCAACTTTGATACTACCCGTCTGAATACCCATTTCGTAAATACCTATGCTGCGTCTGAAGGAGAATACCCTCGGTCAACTATGAGGCTGACGGATTTGATGCACTCGGAGATTGTACATTGGAACAGACTCTCCATGTAGGCTCTGAATAATTTCTACGAAAAGCTGACTGAACTTGAGAGACTCGTCTCACAGTATTTGTATTTGTATACAGATACGTATTTTATACCGTATTCTGCATTTTCTTGGATTCAGAAAAACCGAAAGAAAACTTAATTTTTGAGACTTTTCGGTGTAACCAGCATACTGCCGGCATACCGTCGGCATACCGATCTGTACTGACGGAAAGCCGTCCGGGCAGATTTTCTACTTTAGAGATATTTTTGATTTAAGATATTTTGTTTAGATATTTTCATAAATAGTATTTAAATATTTTGATGAATAGTATTGATACATTCTATTATCCATTGGTTTCTTGATTTTCTTCTGAACGGGCGAGATTAATTCTGATCGAGTCGCGGATCGCGATCGGATGGTCATAATTAATTCATCCATTCTATATATATGACTCAATTTCTTTTTGATTTCTCTTTTCGTTTTCTCTCTCCACTCTTCATTCCTTCTTGTTTCCACTCCGTATTCCTCGGAAGCTTGGAGCTTGGTCTTGAGACCTCAGAGTGTGGTACCTGAACCCCTCTTGGTGGTGGATTTGAAGTATAGGCTTGGAGCTTTATTAGGCAAGTACATCTTGCCGAACTACTGGACGTCCTTATTGCTTTATTATGGTTTTTGTTTCCCATTGCCTTGGTAGTCCAGTATTTCCTAGTACTAGCTTTACTAAATATGTTTCTCTCATAAAATGGTTATTTTGTCCATTCCAAAAATTTGGTCTGAGCTAGGCTTTCGTTATTTTCTATATTCGTTTATTTTTCTAGTAGAAAAACTCTGTTTCGGAGACGATACCAGGGTCATTGCCATGCGACTTAGTATACATGCTATGTACGAACTTCCTCTAGTATTGTTTTCGTGGTTATACTAATTTTAATAACTTTCAAAACGAGCCTTGGTTCTTGGGACTTGTTCTAGCCTTTAGTATTATTTCTCGGTCAAAATCGGCACACCGACGGTGTACCGGTGTATACCATCGAAATTTTGACTGTGAGCCCTCATTTTAGCTTAAAAAGTTGCTATGACAATAATCGGCATACCGACGGTGTACGGCATGTACCGCCGGAATTCCGATTGTGGGCCCTCATTTTAGCTTGAAAAGTTGCTATGACAAAAATCGGCATACCGACGATGTACCGATTTGTACCGTCGGAATTCCGTTCCAGTGCCCAAGTTGTATAATTTCTGATTTCGATTTAAATTCATGATTTTTTTCTTACATATTGCTCTAATGTACATGCTATACCAGTCTACTGTGTTGCCTTGTCATGCTTGGTTGGACCCGGTATATGTTTATGTCTAGCTTCTAGATAGTGGCCTGTTATGGCGCTCTTGATTTCCTTACATGTCTAGTTCTTTGATAATGACCCGTCGCAGTGCATTCTTGTACATGTCTTTTCCTAGCTTGCTTGATAGTGGCCTGTCATGGCGCACTCTTGATTCTAGTACATGTGTAGCTCCTTGATAGTGGCTCATTATAGCGCACTCTTGTCTTGATATTGTCATGTCTTGTTGTGGCTTGTTGTAGTGCATAATCTTGCTTGTCTTGTCTAGTCTCGTATATCTCATTTCTAGGATGGATTCTGCGGAATGCCACACCCGGAATCCTAAATGAAAATGTTAGGAATTACATAACTAGCTTGATTATCTAGATCATTGGGAGGTGAGACTTTCCTGGTTACCTGCACCCCTTGTTCCCGGTCTTATATATATATATATATATATATATATATATATATATATATATATATATATATATATATATATATATATATATATATATATATATATATATGTAGAGGCTAAAAATCAAGCTATGCAAGTATTAGATTATCAAAATGGCACCAAACCATTACGTTGCGCCAAACCATCAGGTTGCGCCGACATCTGGTTGCGCAGAGGTCATGTTACGCCGACATCTGGTTGTGCAGAGGTTAGGTTATGCAGGAGTCAGGTTGCACGAGCGACACATGGCACACTTTCTCGAGAAGCTATAACGGTGTCATCATTTTTCTGACAGCTGACAGCATGGAGATCAAGGAAAATCTATTCGAATCCCGCACAACGCGACGCTCGAGAAGATTTTGTCAGCATGTAATTAATGCTGATAGCTGGTTCGCGCAAGTCATTGTGTAACGCGAGTATTAATCAGCACAGCACAAGAGACCTAGTCAAAAGTACCAGTTGTTGGGTTGCACCCATGGGTAGCCTGACTAGTTGGCGCCACTTGATCAACTTTTTTTTTTAAAAACAGGATGACGTGGCACGCAAGCCACCAATTTCGTAGAGCATACCCACTACACTGCCCATGGACACGCACATCTCAATCAAACGATGCCACGTATCTACAGCAGTTGGTGCAACCGCTCGCACAAGTTGCTACATTGTGCCATGCGCAACCTGATGAAGCTCGTACAAGGTGATCAAACAGTGTTCAGAATAGAGTGACGTGGCGCACAAGCCACTAACTTCGCAGAACGTGCCAACTATATACAGCTCATAACCACGCGCATCTCAATCAAACGATGCCACGCGTCCACAACAGTTAGTGCAACCATTTGTGCAAGTGAATAGGGGGCGCGCAACCTGAAATGCGCACAACCCAGAATAATTGCTAAACAGTTATTTCAAGAACTCTAAAAATAGAGTTTCAAATCAATCTCAAATCATCAAAAATGAACATAATCTCCTGCTAAAGTGCTTTTGCATCCTCCAGAGGCTCGTGTCTTCAATATCACATCATCCAAGGAATAAAGTGATCGTCTTCTAATCAGATTCCTATAGTTGTACTTTCCCAAAAATCAATTATACTCTTGTACTCTTTTCTAAGTTTGTAATAAAGAACCATATATATTTTTGTTCTTTACAAACAAAATGGCAACTCTGTTTGGGACGACTTTCTCCTCCGACGAGAAAGTGACAACTCAATGTGATACCGCGTCAATCGGTAAGACGCAGAAGACCCTGGTCATTCAAGTCGACTAGACAACCTACGAGGCCATGATCAATGCTGGGGGTGCCAAGCGCACTGCTGCCGCTGTTAATAGTAAGACGCGCTCTGTTGGGACTTCTAAGTCCTCGACGGCACAATCCCCTGTCTCTGCGCAACTTGCGCACATCACTGCCTTGGCACAACCTAAGGACAACAACCTTTTGGGTAGTCCTTCCACTTCTCCGATTCTGAAATCGAAGAAGACTTTGTCTCGACACACTACTGTCTAAAACAAGGGAAAGTGCCCTTTAGCCTTTACTTCCCTGGCGCATCCTGCACCTGTTCTTGCTTCCGCGCAACTTGCGCCCATCACTGCCTTGGCGCAACCTAAGGGAAACAACCTTTGGCTAATCCCTCCACTTCTCCGATTATGAAATCGAAGGAGACTTTGCCTCGGCACTTGCTGTCCAAAATAAGGGAAAGCGCCCCTTGGCCTTTTCCTTCCTGGCGCAACCTGCGCATGTTCCTGCTTCGACGCAACTTGCGCATGTTCCTGCTCCGGCGCAACTTGTGCATGGTCATGCTCTGGTGCAACTTACACATACTTATGCACTAGCGCAACATAAAGAAAATACTGTGTAAAACCTCTATTTTTAAAAAAAATATTTTTATTATTTTATTAGACTTAAAAATAAATTTATACAATTTATGGTTTTATTTATTTTTTTGATGACCCGGTTTGGCCAATTCAGCCCGAACTGGGCCTGGACCAAATTTAAGCCCAAGTAGACATGTGGTGTGATCAATGACGACCATGGATGCATATTTTATGGGTTTAAAATATTTCTAAATTTATTTTAAGGTTTGGGAGTATATTTTCTAAATATTAATTAGTGGTACAAAAATTTACGTTTTTATTATTTAATAATGTGTTACAAAAATGGTATATTTTTCTGGGTCCAAATGAGGGTGTGTGGTAAAGTTCACACGTTGCAACAATTTTTATTATTTTATTATTACTAAAGTTATTTTTTTGGAAATTTAATATGCATTTTATTATTGTTGATATTATTTGATATTATGTGATATTATTATTGTTGCCTTTTATGGTAATTTAAATTTGTGTATATATGCAAAAAAATATTTTAGATGCATCATATATATAGTTAGATAATATTAAATTTTATTTCAAATTTTTGGAGATTTAGTAAACATGTTTTTCTATTTAAATATTATTATTATTTTGAATTAAATTATTAAAGATTGAATTTATATATATGTAGATATGTTTAAATACATTAAATAATTGGATTAGATAATATTTAATTTGTTATTTGGATTTTAATAGATTATGTTGTATATATGGGTATATATATATATATATATATATATATATATATATATATATATATATATATATATATATATATATATATATATATATATATATATATATATATATATAAAATGGAAAGATGTGATAAGAAGAGAAAGTATTTGAAAAGAAAAAAAAAAGTAGGTGGTCGGCCCCACCACTAATCAAGGGCCGACCACATGCTTACCAAGAGCAGCAGACCCCTTTGCAATTTGTGCGCCCTTTTGCAAGCAAGCAATAGTAGCAGCAACTATTAAATGGCCGACTTCCTCCCCCCTTTGTATATATATATATATATATATATATATATATATATATATATATATATATATATATATATATGTAAGTTATATACTTATAGATGTTTAGCAAGAAAACCCTAAACCAATCCTCTCTTCCATCTTCCTCCTCCTTCCTCCACCCGTGTCCACCTCTCTCCGGCGAGCGCGCTCAGCCTCGTACGCCGCAACACAGCCCAACGACAGCAATCCCGCGGCGACGACATCAACAAACAACAACAACAGAATCAACATCAAGGTACTTAACTTTACCGTGTGATTTCTCTCTCAATTCTTGTCCATTTTTAGATCCGTAAATTCATGTAGAAAGCCCACATGACCCTCTTCGAGATCCCCCAGGTGGATTTCGACATGGCCATCCAACTTGCTCGAAAAATCGAGGCGAAGTTGAAGAAAAACCACTTTTCTGAAATATTAAAAACTGTTTTGATACAGCAACTTGTCGACCACTTTTCTCGCTGTCCATTAAACTTTTATAAAAAATAATTGAAGGTAGTCAAAGACAACCAAACCGAGATTGTAACGCACCTTCTGGATTCACTTTTTATCTAGTATGTAGAAAGTTACACGTTGTCAAAGTTTCCCAAAAAACTGTAAATTCTGTTTTCAAAAAGTGGGAAAATACTCCGATACGGCGTCCGTCCCGACAAACCGGACGACGTGGTCGCGCACTATACGCATCGAAAGGCGCGTATGGATGTTGTCGACGTGTGGGAACTGACGGAACCCGATTTCGTTGCATGTGCGCGACGAAATCAATGCGTATCCATCGAGATACCCCATATCGACTCTTTGCAAATTAAGTCACAACTTTGTGCACACTCATCATATCGTGATAAAACTTGCACCATTGGACTCGAAATATTTTTCTGGTCCTGTGAGCCAAGTTTGGTCCGATTCTGAGACCGTTGATCGGGACGCTATTTTGGCGGGCCCACAATCCTACTCAACGGGCGATTTTGTGCACAGCCCACCGAAATCTAAAATTTGACATACCATTGGGTTCGTCTCATCAAAATAAATCCGTAGATATGTAATTTGATGACTTTAGAGACCGTAGGTTCTGGCACGTATTTCGGTGCAAAGTGGGTCCAACGGCGGATATCGTTTTGACCCAAAATTATGATTTTGCCCTGTTCTAGAATTTAACTTTTGGACAGGCATTTCCTAGGCATATCTTTTATTCGAAACTCGTTCATGATGTTTGTTGCAGCATCCGGAGTCATCTGCGGGATTTGGCTTTTCTTGCTTCGTTTATTTGTCTGTTCGAGCTACTGGATTATTCTCTTTTGCACATAACCTCAGGCGAGACACCTTGCCATTTGCTGTTTATTTATTTTAGCTCATATTTCAAGCATTAGTTATTTTCTTTATGCAAAATAAACTATGGTACATGGCATAACCTGTTCGAACTTACTGTTCATTTATATTTTCTGCTATGTATTATTTTTCTTACACATTAAACCTAGATTTAAGGGACCACCTTTGTGTGTTGCATTCATGGCCTTGACACGTTGTACCACGAAGTTGTGTGTCGCATGTAGGACACGGACGTGCGTGATTGGCTGGCCACCAGTACGTACAAGCTGTGCGATAGGAATAACCGCTAATAGAGGTTGCATGCTTAGTTTGACTTAGCGGTTAATAGAGAATTTATGTTGTGGATACAACATAATATGCATTGGGTGGGAAGAACAGTTCCTTAATGTATGGGTCATATATGCACTGTCCTGATTGTCGGTTATCTCCAATGGGAGGTACGATCCTGATAGCCGGTTATCTCCAGTGGGAGGTACGGTCCTGATTGCCGGTTATCTCTAGTGGGAGATACGGTCCTGATTCCTGATATTCCTAATCCGGCCCATGCGTCAAAGGGTTGTTCTTATTGCATTTACTATAGTACAGTTAGGTACCCTATTGCATGCATCCCTTATTTATTTGAGCAATATTTATTTAGTTTATATGGCATGATATTATGTGTCTTGTTACGTCCCTCTGAGGACCTGGTTATCTTGCCAGGTGTGTGCTATTATCTTTCACAGGTGATCTAGCTCTAGCCGTGTTCATCGCTATTTCTTCGAAGATGATTGCACTTGGATCGTCTTCGCTTCGCTCGCCAAAATTATTTTATTTCCCATGTATTTTTCTTACTTGTTGGTAGTGGATTTGTCTCCGCCCAACATATTGTATCAAGACAATTCTTTATCATTATATGATATCTTTTATTTTTGGGTGGATGAGATTAGTTATGGTTCTACTGTATTTTACAGCTTATGTATCCATACGAGGTTTCCATATATTAGAGTATACTTTGTAGGAATACAGCTGGCATGGCGATGTACCTAGTCCTACGTATTTTGGGACTGGGGCGTTACATGTTTAAGTGGTGGCCCATGCAGGTCGAGTTTGTCACTTCGGTTACGTTACTGTATCGATGTGAACCTGCAATATAGGATTATAATTATAGAAATCTCATCCATACAGCTTGACCTCTTTCCTTGGCTTCAAATTCCGAACTCTCGTTCGACTTCCTTGAATTGCATCTTGTTTGATTCCTTTCTACCGTTGATTCTTATTTTCGTGCTTAGTGTCAACTAGGAAGATGACTACACTAGTATATGCTCATAGGTCAAACACATGGCTAGAATGGTTATATTGGCAATTGGAATACATTCAAGACTCTAATTGAGTTATTTTTTTTGTGATTTAATGATTAGTAATTGGTAAAGTAGGATATTACCAAGGAAGGTTTTAATCTTGAGATTTCTAAATAGTAAACACCAGAGGATTTATAGAATTTCATACTAGGTTTAAGAAATTGATTGGCTTTTTGAGATTTGATATTTATGATCTATTAAGTTATAGTTATACATCTTTGTACAAGTATAAAATTGATTTGCTTTTCGAGTTGTTTTAATTGTGAGTTTTGGGTGATAGATATACATCTTTGAACAAATATAAAATTTATTTGATTTACGAGTTTTGATGTTTATGATTTATTGTATTATAGTTATACACCTTTGAACAGTTATAAATTTGGTTTGAAAATGATTTTAGCTTTTAAAAATGGCCATATAAATTATTTAAATTTGAGTTGTACAACTTGTGATTTTCGTGTTTAGTAAATTTTGAATTTTAAGTGGAAGTAATGACGACGAATTTTGGTTTAAAATATTTGAAAGTTATGAAAACAATTTTTGGGAAATTTTATTTTAAATGGTGTCTTGTGATTGAGGATTTACAAATCTATTTAGATTTTTGGTAAAAAAAAGGAATTTTGACTGATAAGATTATTTGAAAATTTTAGTTTAATGAGGGATTGCTAATATTAAAATTTTTGGAGAATTTCGAAGGATGTGGTGGAAAGTTATTTTGATTGATTAAAGAAAGTTACAATTAAAAAGTTGTGATTTTGTTGGAATAACTTAGCATGAATAGAAGTTAAAATTGAGGAGAGCAGTGAGCTTAATTTTTGAGATTGCTTTTAATATGCTACGTGTTTTATTACGAGTTATTTGAAAATTTTAGAGTGTTAAATTTTTGATTGATTGTGAAATTTTTATGGATTCATAAATTATGAACTCTTGAGTTAAATAGTTGAATTTAAACGTTAATTTTGGAAAATGTTAGTAGTAACGTGATAAAATTTTGCTTTAAGATTTATGAGAGTGATTTAAATTTTTATGATGAATTTGAACGGTTTGGAGTGAATACAAATTTTGGTAGTTTATTTTTGAAAGTTTAATTTGAAACTTTTGGAGGAAACTTGAGTTAAATTTTAATGGTAGGCCCCGAGATAACCCTACTGAGTATTCCACACTAATTGCCATGTCACTCATGACCATGATGTAGTATATACACAAGTGTTGTTAGTTATCTACCCAGCTATGTGACTGTATTTCCACCTTGACTTACTCGACCTTCCTTCAATTTTAGATCTTTTAATTGCGACCTTCTAACCATTTGCAATTTGAATAATGATTTAATTGTTCCTTAACTGTATTCATTTATGATACTATCTTCTCTCTAGAACTGTGCCCCTAACTTAGTATTTTTACTGGATTCTTTAATTAATTTTATTTCATGCTTTAACTTGATCTTCTTTATTTTGTGCATTAATTATCACCTCGTGAACTCCCACTTTCTATTTTAGATCTTTTTGCGTCCTTTACCATGACTTGGATATCTGGAGAACAACACTATACTTTCCCTCCCAACAAATTTCATATATAAGACCTAGACAAGTCCACCTTCCTGTAGACATATCATGTCCCACTAAAACTTATCTTTTTGTACTCTATTTCTTGATATGACCTTATGGTCAAAATGGCCAAACTATAATCTTTACCATGATACCGATATATTTTCGACCACGGATAGGGATTCAACGTCGACTCAATTCTTTTGACCCGATATGTGATTGTGTTCTACTAAATTCCTTATGCTTAGATTTGTACTTTATCTTGATTGCTTGACCCATTGTCCCATGATACTATTAGCTTAACTCTTGTAAGTTGGGTAGAATACCTCACCACCTAACAAACCTTTTTTTTCTTGTGAACCACATTGGTAAGTTCACTTAGACTATAAATTTAGAGGACCCTACCTTATCTAGTCTACTAAGTCATAAATGAAGAAACATTAGGACAACTGTATAGGCCCAAACTTCGGACGAGCCTTGATTTTAAAAGATCTTGGTCTATTTAAAATTTCCTTCATCAGTACCTCCCTTGCTCATATTTGGACTATCTTACGCTGCTAACGTAGCTTCAGTTTTGTAAGCTTATTTCGTTATCAAGCTTGATCATGACATATTTTTATTGGGTGCACCCACTAACATATTGTCTAATCAGAACCGGTGCATGATGGTCTGATCAACCTATTGTACTTTGGTACTTCCTTCTTCTGAATCTGAAGAAGAAACCTTTGCTGGTACAAGATCTGGGAAAGAGTACCATAAAGATTATGAGGGATCCTCCAAAGAAACAGAGGATGTTGAAACACCACCAACTCAATCGTCTCTTGTTCCTACTAAACCATCTGTGGTTGAGAAGGGAAAATAGAAAGCAGTACGCTTCGACGTCCCGTTGAAGTCTGCTTCCAGTCAAGGGGTAATGATGAAACCCTACAAATTTGATATTCTAGCCCAGTTAGCTAATACTCCGGCTAGACTCTCTATCTTCGAGTTGCTTTGCCTTTCTAAAAAAATTGTGAAACTTTGAGTGAAGCTTTGTTGCAAGCTGACTCGTTCTTAGCCCAACTCAAGACTCCCGATAATATACCAGTATCATGCCCACAATACCATAGTGTGATGGAGGTCATTCCTAACATTACCTTCACACAAGAGGACATGTTGTTAAAGCATAACAAACACGACAGGCCTTTGTGCTATACTGGGTATATCGAATCCACTGAAGTTGACAGGATTTACATTGATCCTGGGTCTTCCATTAGCATAATCCTTCAGAGTATGCTAAGACCGTTGAGGGTTCCTACTAGTGACTTGACTTACACTAGTACTACAATAGTTGGTTTCAACTCTGGAAAGAGTAAACCACTGGGAAAGATTCGTCTGAAGATTCAGATTGGTAATCTTCGAACTATGGCGACATTCTATGTTATTAACTCAGACGTATCCTACAATATCCTTCTTGGAAGACCGTGGATACATGAGCATAATATTGTGCCTTCAACTCTCCACCAATGCTTCAAGTACGTGGATTCTCAAGGGGTTGTGAAGACTGAGTTTGCTGATATCAATCCTTTCAAGGGTGTCGAAGCCTATTTTTCTGATTCAAAGCTCTACAAACAAGAGCATGTAAAGGAGATATCAGACATGGATGAAGATCGATCAACTGTCGAAGATCAGTCTATTAATGAAGATCCTCCAGAAGAGCAACCTTTGAAGATCAAAGTCAAAGGGCGAATCCAACCCCAATCTGTCAACGACCATCCTCTAAAGATCAAGGTCAAAGGGAAAACTCGAACTTCATCTGAGGAATCAGTGAATGTTCCTGCCAAGAGTCAAGAACAACCCCTTATGATCAAAGTCAAGGGACGTACTTCTCGTACGAATGATCCAGAACCACCATTGATCATCAACCTTGGCAAGTCTACGCAGAAGGCGGATGACAGTCCGTTAATGATTAATCCGAAGCGTAGTAGTCAAATTGTGAATGATGTAAATATTGATCATTCTGTACTTTCTAATATCAATGAAGATTTCCTTTTTGAGTATATGGCTGTCAAATTTGTTGAAAGAATGACTTTATCTTCTGATGATCAAAGTCATCAATATAAAGATGACATAGATACAGAGGAAACTTTATACATTGACCATAAGGAAAATTCTTTTCCTTCTCATGTCGATGTTGGACCTTATGCTCAAAGGTTCTTAGCATCTTCTCCCTATTTTCTTCCTGTAGCCGCTTCATCGCAAGCTTGTGTAACTTATAGACGTCACGAAGAATCTTATTTCGTGATTCCGTCTGATAAGAAAAACAAGCGCCAAATTGTGTTTGACCTGGCTAGAAATATCCCTATTGTTCAAACGGATGATCTTAGAGATAAAGATAAAGGAAGAATCCGAATTGACAAATATAGTCAACAATCTCTCAAGATTATCCAGAATATGGGTTATAATTTGAAGACTATGCATGGTCTCAATCAAGGCAAGGGTAGACGATTACCATTATGTGGTGATCCATTTTACCAAAAAATTAGTCATGGGTTGGGATATGATCCGACCCACATGTTTAATGATGATCTACAAGAAGAATTCTCTTCTAGTTCTTCACAATCCTCAGATTCCGAAGAAATCTATTTTATTGAATCTGAATATGCTGGAGGAGACTATTTTGATGAATCTGAATGTATATTCTCAATCAACATGGTTCAAACTGATGGCGAATCTGAGCCATTTGAAAATGATCCTTGGGCCCAACAGATGGACACACAGTGGGAACTTCGTTTTGAACAACGACAACCACCTATGGAGGATGAGATTCTTCAAATCGATGTTGGAGACGGAACTACATCCAAGCCAATATTCATCAGTAAGAACCTTTCCGAAGATAAGAAGGAAGAGTTGATAAAATTAATTAAAGAATATATTGATATCTTTGCATGTAGTTATAAGGATATGCCGGGTTTGGATCCTAAAGTTGCTACTCATAAACTCAATATCCTTCATAATGCCAAGCCTGTAAAATAACAGCAGCGACGTTTTCGACCAGATATGATGGATGCAATTGAAGTGGAAGTCAAAAAGTTGATTACATGTGATTTTGTTCGTAAAGAATAACATCCAGACTGGGTTGCCAATATTGTTCCTGTTATGAAGAAGAACGGAAAAGTTCGAGTTTGCATAGATTTTCGAGATCTTAATGCAGCTTGTCCAAAGGACGAATTTCTACTTCCAATTACTGATGTCATAATAGATAATACAGGCAATTTTGAACGCATGTCTTTCATGGACGGATTCTCAGGATACAATCAGATCAAGATGCATCCCGAAGATGAGAAGCATACTGCTTTTCGAACACCCCTTGGGGTTTATTGTTATACGGTTATGCCGTTTGGTCTTAAAAATGCCGGTGCCACGTATCAAAGGGCTATGAGCAACAACTTTCAAGAACATCTACGGAAAATAGTTGAATGTTACGTAAATGACATCGCTGTCAAAAATCGATCAAAAGATGATCACATTCAAGACTTAAAGACAGTATCTGAATTGATACGTCAACATCAATTGAAAATGAACCCTACCAAGTTCTTCTTAGGGGTTTCCAGTGGCAAGTTTTTGGGATTTGTCACCACTTCTCAGGGTATCCATGTTGATCCTGATAAAATTAAAGCAATTCTTAAAATGCGTCCTCCACGCAATTTAAAAGAACTCCGCGGCTTCCAAGGTCGCATTGCTTATATCAGGAGATTTATATCCAATCTCTCTAGTAGATGCCAACCTTTCTTCCGTCTATTAAAGAAGGGTGTATCATTTGTTTGGGATGAAGCGTGTCAGAAAGCTTTCAACGACATCAAGTAATGCCTTACAAATCCACCTGTTCTAGTACCACCAGTAGTGGGAAGACCATTTTTGCTATATGTTCGAGCATTAGATCATTCACTTGGTGCTCTTCTTTTACAGAAAAGTGATATGGGTCATGAACAAGCAATTTATTATCTTAGCCGAATGATGGTCGGAGCTGAACACAGGTATACTCCTGTAGAAAAGAAATATCTGGCTTTGGTTTTTGCTGTACAAAAGACACGACATTATGTGTCAAGACAAACTATTTATGTCATCTCCAGAATAAATCCTATTCGGATACTGATGAGAAAACCAAGCATTCTTAACTCCAGGTTAGCTACCTGGGCGATGTTGCTCACTCCTTACGACATGGTCTATGTACCTCAAAAATCAGTGAAGGGTCAAGCATTAGCTAATTTCTTAGCAGCTCACCCTATACCTGAAACATCGAAGCTATATGAAGATATTCCAGATGAAGTCGTGGATTGTAATATGACTTTGAGGGACGATATTTGGCAATTATATTTTGATGGAGCATCACGGGTTGGACCTAAAGGCAATATCGTCTCCGGAGTAGGAATCGTCTTGGTTTCTCCTGACAAATTAGTCATATACCATGCTTACTCTCAATGAGCCATGCTCTAACAATGTGGCAGAATACAATGCTCTGGTGATTGGTCTCCAAGTAGCAAAAGAATTGGACATTGAGTTCTTCGAAGCTTATGGAGATTATCAACTGATTGTTAATCAGGTTAGAGGGACATATGAAGTCAAAAATCCTGACCTCATCCCTTATCATCAAGAGGTAATCGAATTGGTCCTTTCATTCAAAGGATTCTTCATCGAATTCGTACCACGTTCTCAGAATGTGGAAGCTGATGCTCTTGCTAGTTTAGCTGCAGATTTAGCTGTTCCAATTCGAAGACAAAACACAATTACTTTGTTGGACCGAGACTTATTCTGTGTCAAAAATAATCTGTATATTGAACAAAGTTATATTACAGAGTCAAGTTCCCAGCAGAGGGATTGGAGAAGTCCATAAATTGATTATGCGGTTCATGGAATTTTACCTGAAGATCCAAAAGAAGCTGCATCAATCAAGAGACGATCATTTTGATTTTATTATGATTCGTCTTTACATATGCTATACCGTCGTTCATATGATGGACTTTTTGATGCACTGTCTCTCAGAAAATGAGGCTAAACAAACACTTCGCGAAGCTCATGATGGTGTTTGTGGTGCTCATCAACCAGGTCCGAAATTACAAGATCGTATTCGAAAAATGGGATATTATTGGCCATCCATGATAACAGATGCTATGGATTATGCCAGACAATGTAAAGCATGTCAGATTCATGCTAATTTTATTCATCAACCGTCTGAATTCTTGCATCCTATAGCAGCTTCTTGGCCCTTCGAAGCTTGGGGCATGGACATTATTGGTCCTATTAATCCTCTTTCTGTCAGGGGACATCGATTTATATTGGCTATAACCGATTACTTTTCTAAGTGGACAGAAGCAGTTCCCCTTGTTGAAGTGAAAATATCTAATGTGATTAGCTTCATCAAACACCATGTTCTTTATCGCTTCAGAATTCTTCGACGGATAATTCATGACAATGGACCACAATTTGTCAGTCAAGCATTTTATCGGTTTTGTGATAAGAATCGAATTCAAAATCTGGCTTCTACGGCTTATAATCCAGCTGCTAATGGTTTAGCCGAAGCTTTCAACAAGACGATTATCAAACTTCTCAAAAAGTTCGTCTCTTCTAATAAACGTGATTGAAATGAGAAATTTGGAGAATATTTATGGGCTTATTGAACGACAGTTCAAACTCCTACCGGTTTTACACCATTTTCATTGGTCTATAGATACGAGGCTGTCCTTCCATTGGAAATTAAGATTCCATCTCTTCGAATAGCCATTGCTAATGAGCTAACTACAGAGAACAATGATTGCTTACGACTCCAAGAACTTGAAGGATTGGACGAGAAGCGTCTTCAAGCACAACAACATATTGAGCTATATCAAGCCCGTATATCTCGAACTTTCAATCGTAAAGTTAAAGAGAGGGTATTCAAGGTCGGTGAGTTAGTTTTAGCCGTTCGAAGACCGATGGTGATGACTCATAAAAACAAAGGAAAATTCCAAGCGAAATGGGATGGCCCTTATGTTATCGAGACAGTTTTTTCCAACGGTGCTTATCGGTTATCTAAGCCCAATGGAGATTTACTCATGATGCCGATCAATGGCAAATTTCTTAAGAAGTACTATGTATAAAAAAAAGACACATAATGAAAATAAAATCTTTTTTATTTTTTGTTCAGAACAAAGGATTAAGGAAAAAGACCACTGCCTTCCTTATTGAATACATAGTCAGCTAATGCATTGAAGACATCATTGCCTGATTTCACAAAAAACTTGCAGGCAGCCATCCTCAGTGCCTCGTCTTCAGGAGTTTTTCCTGGCTCTACTAAGAAAGCGATGATGTCTTGGGATGGCTTGGGCGTAGAAGAGCCTTCGCACATTCCGGTTGGGCCTGACACAATTGGCTCAGGGTGCATCTCGATGACGTCCTCAACCTTCATAGTGACTTCAGTCTTTTGCAGCACGTCCTTGGAAGACATTTCCAATAGGGGAGTGACAACAAAGATGAAATTTTACAAAGAGTTCTTATCTATTTATAGGAGAGAGCTATTAATGAACCGGTCTTGGAAATTGAAACAACCTTTTCATTCCCGAAAAGACCTATTCATTCATTACATCAGATTCATCCATTTAATTGTGGAATGGAAATGATCTTTCTTTTCTCAAAATAAACGCTGATTCATTCATTCTTTCATCGATATTGGCGTATATCCTCAATGACGTCTGTCTTCTTATTTTTCCGGCTACCAATGTTTGGTTAAGCTGATTACTTGTCTCCTCGGAGCAAAATTTCAATCTTTTATTTTATCAAGTTGATTAAAATGTTGGATTTGTTATTTCTCATGACCTCTGAATAAATATTAAGTCTGCTTGTATTGCCTATCTATCATGTCCATTTGGCCTCTGAATAGATATTAATCTATTTCTCTTTGAGTCGTTACAATCTGTCATGTCCATATTACCTCTGATAGTATTATTTACTCTAAACAGAAAACAAGATTTTATTATCTATCATATCCATATTACCTCTGAATAGATACAATTGATTGAGTTTCGAAGACTTATCATGTCCATATTACCTCTGATAAGTGTTTTCTATGTCATACCTATTGTTTAAATCCAAAATAAATGATAGGATCACAAAACAAATATTTTAGTCATTTCTTGAATAAGATAAAAGGTTACAAAAGCTCCCTATTTGCCTAAGGCGGAGCAGATATATCTTTCAGCAATTTTTGGAGCTCTGCTAAGCGTTTCTCACGAGAGCCCATTACATTTTCAGTAGCTATCTTTCTTCTAGCCTCTGGAGTGCAAATAGGAGAAAACTTAGCGAAAGTAGCTATCAGATTATCTCTGGCATCATCAAGATGCTTGATAGTGGATTCAGCTCCAAAAACTTGTTCCTCCAGAATTGAGCTCTGTATCAAATTTTGGTCACGGGCTGCTATTAATTGCTCCTTCTCAGCTTTCAGACGAGCTAATTCAGCCTCCACTTCACGAATTTTATCATTTTGTTCCTGAATTTTCGTATTTGAAGTGTCATAGGCTTCTCTATAATGCTCCAACTGAGGCTTTGTGTCAGTCAAGAAAGCTTTCTCTTTGGCGACTTTGCTGCTATGTTCTCTGAGAGAGTCATTGAAAGTAGTCTCTCGAGCAGTGTATTCAGCTGATAAAGCATCATACTTAGCTTGAATGAGACTTTCAGTAGTTTCACTTGTCAACCTCTGATATTTTTTAATAGGTTGCTCAAGTTCTTCTACCACTTTTTCCAATGCAGTTGCTCTCTCAACATCATTAAACATGGCGACGTTCCTGATAGTGGAAACAATCGCGCCTTTCAAGCTTTCATAACTCAAGCCCCTATTCAAGACCATGTCAATCAGAGCTGCCAGTGTCTTGTAAAAAGCTTCTGTTTGAATCTCAACTAAGAGATTCATTTCTGTATTGGAGATCGGAGTTGCAGCAATCTCTACCAAATCTCTTTTCCGAATACTAGGGGCAGATGTGGTTGCTCCGGTAGTAGACTAAGATATAGACGATGTCGTCGTCGTTACCATAGCTAACTGATCCTATAAGCTCCAGGGATCACATCTTCAGTACTTGTCACTCCAGCTGTTTCTAGAGTTTCGGTGGCCGTGATTGTGGTGGATGGAGTGATAGTTGGAGCAGCTGATTCAGATTCAGGCATTGTCTTCTCATGAACTTCTATTGGATTAGTAATAATAGCAAATAATGCTATCATGACATTTTTAGTTTCAGTGGATGACTTGACTACGCCTTCATCACCTTCTTGGAGTTCTGGCTGTTCACTCTTGAAATACTTCAATCTCTTCATCGAGATCAATTCCTTCTTCATCAGCCGTTTCTTGATCTGCAGTTGATTTTTCTGCAGTTTGTTCTTCTTTTCTGTTGTCAATATGAGAAGATAATCCTGATTGAACTTCTGTTTCAAGCTCTTGTCGTAGTTCCTCTTCTGGTTGAATTTCCTCTACTTTATCTGAAGAAGAACTCTCTTCCTCAGACTCCGGGTTCTCTTCATAAATATTTTCCTGAGGAGAAGGAGGAGCCATAGGTTTTGGTGCAATAATAACCCCTGCAAAATTAACAAAACAAATTAAAATACAAAATCATAATGTATAATCTTGTATAGATTTTGTATATATACCTGAAGTAGGTGTAGAACGTGCCAAATATGTGTCATAATCCCCATCCCAATCTTCATCATCAAAATCGAGAGCTGGTTCATCCAATGGGATAGATTGTGAAGCGACGCCTTTAACTATTTGTGCTTTTTGTGGCAAGGTTAAATGAAGTGAAGTACTAAGGCATCCTGGCGATAAAATCCCTACAGCTTCGGTTGATGTGGCTGCTTGGGAGGCTGGGGATCCTTCTTCAAAATGAGTTGAAGAGGATGCGACATGTGACGGCTCTTCGACAGAAATGTCATCCTATGGAGTGGCAGCTCTTTGTTTGGAAGGCATTTTAACGGTGACCTTTTTCTTCTTTTCGGGAGTCTTCAATGGAAGAGTAGTAGCTGTACTCTGCTTCTGCTTACGGGATTTCTCAATAATAATAGGTTCTGCATCCTCTTCTCCAATTCCGTAGCAATAACTTCCAGATATGGATCTGGAACAGCAGCATCGTCAGGGATATCTATTGGTACCCTGACTGGTTCTTCAACATTGCCTTCCTTAGGCCATCTCAGGCTACCTCTCATATTATAGCCATGGGCAAAGGAACGGATAGAAGAGTAAAAGTGAGCGTACGAGTGAAGAATACGTAGCTCTGTAGTGCTGGTGGCGGTTGAGACTCTGAATCTGGCTCCCGTACGGGCAGTACTGAAATATCTCCAACCCCTAGCACCATCAAGTAGTTTTCCGTAGTGACGGAAACTGGTACAAGGATTACCAACATGAAGTTGGTCATACCCAAATTGACGAGCGAACCTACTAGGTAGATATGGTTCGAACGTACAATTATCTTCATTTCTGTACATCAAGTGAGAGGGCCTGATGCACTCTAGCCATTGGAAGACTGCTGGTGGCAATATAGCTCTTCCTTCAATTTTATCTTTAAATTGGACGCCGAAACAGTCGGCTGGAACTTGTGGCCGAGTACAGAAGAAGTTCCAACCATAAGAATAGTTCAAAACTGTCCGGGTATCTGCCACCGTCGTGGCAGTCCATATAGCCTTGCTGAATTTTTGGAGGAAGACCTCTGCATCATCGCCTGGGCCTGGTGGCAATAGATTGCAGTTGTGGTGCAATAACCAGCCCATCAAATAAGTATAGGGCATTTCTACCCTGGGGAATGCATTCTGATGTGGAGCATTGTTGATTAACTCCTCACCGAAAGTCCTCAAACCTGCATTTATTCGGCACACCATCGCCGATAGCAGGTTAATTCTAACTTTAAAAACCAAGCGTACTGCGGGCTATAGTACGCTACGGTGGATTCTATCAACCGTACCAATTCCCGGTATGACCCATCTTCTCAACCATAAAGAAAGGAAGCCTGCTAGCAAGGCTTTCCTAGAGATCTTTTGGCTGCCGTATCTAAGGAAGCTCAAGGCTTCAGTTCCAGCAGGGAACTCTCCAGTCTTGGTGGACAGATATTTATTCGAGAATTTATAGACAGTCATCATGTCCCGAATTTTGTTAGCAGAAATGGTTGAATCGGTATTGATAGCTGGAGCTTTATTTTCCGGGAATCTTTCTTTGTCATCCTTGGATATTTTATCCCTATGGAAGAAGAGATACGTGGTCCACTTATTAATGTATGCTAGATGAGATGTACTTTCCTGTATTGTAGTACAAATCATGTAGTGGCACATTAATTCTTTATATACCTCAATCAACTGAGGGTTTGTCTCTCTGATTTTAGCAAGTTCCCGGTTGGAGGGAACGTATTCTTCATACGGAGCTTCTCCCATGGGCAGTTTTGAGATGAATTGCATCTTATGGAGTGCAAGACCCATTTCGCCTTTCGGGGTTACAAAAGTTCCAGTCGAACTTATGTATGTCTCTATCAGGGCCGTGAACATGTTACTGTTCGAGGGTATACCCTGACTAGTGGAAGCTACCGCTTCATACAGGCCGATATCTTTCAGCACCGTCTCGAAGTTCTTCATCATCCAAATGCTAATCTGGGTCCAGTTCTGGTTGAAAGGAGTCAACCATCCCGGTAGCCTGGGATTTGTTTGGGGATATAATACCCCATTCCTAATGAACATGTTGACAAACATCTGGGTCTACACTGGTTGCATTAAACCCGAATCTTCACTTGGGGTAAATCCTGGCACGAGGCCAGAGAAAGAAGTGACACCACCATTGGGAACGCTAGCGAAATACCCCATATCATTGGTATGATCCCTTTTGAATATGATTCTATCCGGCCTTCCGTGACTGCTGGGAGTCAGATTCCACAGCATTTGTCGAGGGTGGGTGGCATGGAAGAATGCTAACAAAGGGTAATCTCTGTCTATGTCAGGGAGATACATGGCTTTATCTCCAGATTTGAACACCCAAGACTCCTTCTTGGGGTGTGTCTGTGACTTACAGTCAGTTGCATCCCCAAATAAAAAGGCTGGTTTTGCAAATTATTGTTCATTCAGTGAAGTCAATAATTCTCCATTTATCATGGATAGCAGCATCCTATCCCCTTGAGCAGCTATCAGTTGTGCCCTCTTTATGGGGTAATCTGGGTTCGATTGAGGAAATGTGACGTGAGACAAATTCTCCAGATAATTTGAGCCCACCATGTCAACTGATGAGCCAAAAACTTCTGCGAGAGGGTGAATTTGCAAGTCCACTGCCAAAAGAAAAAAAGAAAAATCAAGTTAGTAAAAGTCTAATTTGGTATCTTTTACGCAGATAAATTGGTCTAAGTTTTAAATACAAAATATAAAAAGTCTTTGTTTTACACAAAGTCTTTCATTTTGTAAGATTTTACGCTGGCACATTAGATGTGGGTGTATTTCAGATTTTACACTGGAACATTAGATGTGGACATATTTTAAGTTTTACACTACAACATTGGATGTGGGCTTATTTTAAGCTGGAACATTAGATGTGGGCGTATTTCAAGTTTTACGCTGGCACATTATATGTGGGCGTATTTTAAATTTTACGCTGGCACATTAGATGTGAGCGTATTTTAAGTTTTACGCTAACATGTGTGGACATGAGCGTAACTTAAGTTTTACGCTGACACATATAGACGTGGGCGTATTTCTTAATTTTACGCTAACACGTATAGACGTGGGCGTATTTTGATTATCTTAATTTCTACGCTGACACGTATAACGTAGGCGTGAAATCAAAGATTTGGGTCTTCTTCTTCGACGAGTTTTTCAGCCAAAAGATCAATGCTTTACCCCTCATTGGTGGAGCCACGGCGGGGTTACCTGGCTGAGACGCTGCTGATGAACTGACAGGAGTTTGCACGAGGTCGACCGACGAGGAATCGACGGCGGGCTTCTTTCCTTTGCTGCTGCCAGCGGCGGATTTCTTTGGGGCGATCGAGTTGAATGCAAAAGAGTGAATGAGAAAGGGGATTCGAGAAAGCTTGGGAGAACAAAGAAATAAAGTAAAGTCTTCTCTCTCCCCGAAGAACCCTATTTATAGGGAATTTTTTGAATCGGTTCGAATTCCAGATTTTACGCTGACTGTTGATATCCTAACTTTTACGCGGATGACCGTTGGATATCCCGAATTTTACGCTAACAGGTCAAATTCCGAATTTTACGCTTCTGTTCAAAGTGTTTAAAATTTTGAAAAATATTTGAAAACTTTGAAGGGGGTCTTGTAGGAGTGAAAAAAGTGCTCTATGGACTGAGTCAAAAAGATTAAGAATTTTATGCCTAGCTATTTTACGTTAGCTATTTTACGCCAGGGCTAGTCGTTGAATTTTACGCCAGGGACAGACTGTCAGGCCGCATTTAATACAGAAGATTTGATTTGACAGAATAATTATGCTGACAGCATGCAACACAGAAGTAGAGAAGATCAGTTTTTTTTACCAAATTCGATACTTGTCGTATGGTGTGCAGAGAAGGCTATTTTACGCTCAATAAGATCACTTCTTTTTACGCACGATAGTTATGTGAGCTTTTACGCTCAAGGCTATTGTGAGTGTAAAGTCTATTTGGGCTAAGTTTTACGCTCAAGACTATTTTAGCCACTTTACACTGTGAAGTTTTATTTGGGTTGTTTTTACGTCAGTTTACCACTTTACGCTTGGACCATATTTTGGGTTGTTTTTACGCCCAATCCTTCCTGACTACTTTGGAACGTGGTTTATCCACGTGACTTTTGTGCCACATTTATTGAGGAACGTGTGTACGTGCTCCCTATTTTTGTTAAAATAATGGGACACGTGTCAACATACGTAGAGGGTGACTTCCATCGTGGGTGACAGTTACCAGCGTAAAAACCTAATTTTGTTACTTTTTACGCACAATGGGTCAAGTCTATAAATAGACTTATTTTTCAGATCAAGAGATCATGATCAGAGAGACAGGAGAAATACAGAGATCAGAGCCTAGAGACTTTGATTTTTCGAGAGCATTCTTCTTCAACTTTTCTTCCAGAACAGAGTGAAGCAAAGCAGGAAAGCATTCGACCTCGCCATCAGTGCCCAAGTGCGTCGATACCTTTCTGGTGACTTAGTTCTTCCGGCTGTTCATCTTCTAGCCGTGATCTTCATCATCATCGTATGGTCCAAGGAACAAAGTGATCGCCTTCAGATCAGACTTCCATAGCAATACTTTCCAGAACAATTTGTACTTTCTGTACTTTTTCTCGTTTTCTTTCAAAAGCCAATTTTAGGCATTTTGTTAAGTGAAACAAATAGTATTTAATTATGTGTTTATATACAGTTGATAAGCATGTATATAGAATAATTTGTATGAAAATTGTGGTTGCATTAACCCTAGAAGTAGTAATTGTTACATGCACTAGTTGTAGTTGATAATAGAAAACCTTAAACATGTGAAGGATAGAATTATATATAATGTTGCATGTGATTAAGGATAGTATTAATGAGTTCCATTTACCCTTGAATTTGATGATGACATACTTTAAATGACTACTTGAGTTAGGTTAGCACTTGTCGTATGAGCATTGAGAATGTGTATGTCATACTTGTACAAGAAGATCCTAGTAGGTAGGACAACTAGTACCTACATATTTGAGAAGCAACTTAGAAACTACATGGACCTTAGTTATGACCATGTTTATTATATATAAGAAATTATACATTTAGAGGACTTACAGATGTTATGTGACTAGTAGACTTGATGATTACACACCTACTTGACACTTATTTGGTTAACCTTAGTCAACCCACCTTGTTAGAACCCTTGTTTAGTTTAGACTCTAATGACTAATGTCGTTGCGTATGTTGTACTCTTGTGCATATTTAGTATTATAGTGTCTGATCTGATATTATTGTATATATAGGCTCTTAGTATCGTTCAGACTTGAAAGCCGGAGCAGGATATTTATATTTCAGCTTGGAGATCCAGGCAAGTGTACCTTGCCGTGGTTACATTTCATGTTTCTTTCCTTTATTGTTGTTTTTATTTCTTGTTTATTATCATTTATGACGTAGGAATAGTCGATACTTTGTGTCCATATTGTATTCGGAGGCCGATGATATCTTGTAGTTTTCGAGTATCGACATTAGGCATTGTATGTACTTTATTCGTATTTCATTGACACGATAGACCATAGGACACCAACATGATTCATGATACAGAGTTTACATGAGTATTCGTGGTTATGGACTTCGTGATAGGATACTATATTGATACTTGCACTTATGACTTGTTATATTGGACTTGACTTGATTTGCTAGTTCTAGACATGGGGTGGGGAGTACATTACTACTATATTAGGCCGTATATATAATATATATTTCTACTCGAATATCCTCATTTTCATATATGGGACTTTGTTGTTATTCTAATAGTTTAGCCTTGTTTCCATATAGGGACAAGGATGGTATTCTACTAGTATACCTTCATCTCTGTAGCAGAGCTTGGGTGATTATCTACTTGATCTACTCGTATACCCTTTGGTCCCACGATACGGTGCCTGAGGGCAATAGCCTGCTGAAGAGCTTATAAGCCTCAGCGGCTATGCCTGATATCCGGAATAAGTTCTCACGTGCATATCACTTAGACTAGTTAGGGTTGTACCCTTTAGTTCATATATTTTCTTTACTGTTTCAATGGCATATTGTATGTACCTTGTTATGTCACCTGAGGACCTGGGAATCTCTCCAGACAGATGTTCATATAGGAGTAGTCCGACGATATGGTGCTTCTGCTATATTTGATTCAGGTATTTTATCGTGAATCTATATTTTACTTATTATTTATATGTCTCCTCTTTAGCCTAGTCTTGTAGGCCTATATTATTCTTCGGGTCTACTCAAACAAATGTGTTATTGGGCTGCAGACTAAGGGACATATTATTTATTCTTTGTATTATATATTTTGTGGATTGAGATAGATATATGTTAGTTGCTTTGATAGATAGTTTTAGAGAAAACTAAGACAACTTATACGTATTCGAGCTGGGCTGGAGTCCACTTGATACGTAGCTGGCATATATACGTATCCTAGTCCTACGTATTTTGGGATTGGGTATTACAATAGCAATCAGTGTATCTGTGAATATTGGATAGTATTGAGACTTAGCTGGAAGTCATGTCTTGTTGCTTGGTGACTCGAGTGTCCTTCGATGGTGATGTTATGCTGGGTATTGAGATTGTTGGAAATTGTAGCTGGATGCCTTGGTTAGAAATTGTAAAGTCAAGTGCTGACTCAGATTAAACGGATGATTATAATACTGTGGGTAAACTGATTTGGTAAGAGACATAGAACATTGAACGAAAATTATGATTGATTGGATGTAAATCATGAGTGGCTATTACAATTGGGTTGTTAAATTTGAAAGTTCTTAGAAAATATTGTCGGTGACTCGGATGAATGTTAGAAATCTGTGCTATGACCCTAAGGTGTGATAGGTGTTAATCTATCTTGACCACCAAAGGATAGATTCAGTAAAGTATGAGTTCATGTTTGATAAGATGGATATTCGTTGCATATATGCATGTATGCTTGAGTACTTGAATTGTATCACAAAAGTAACAAGTAATGACTCTGAAGAATTATGCTGTGTAAAGAATGATTAATTGATATATGAATTGTCAAATTTGATTGGAATGAATTACTTGACCAATGTGGTATGAGATTTTATGAATGTCCGTATGAGATTTTGATGGCTAGGAAACATATGGAAATGAGGATCGCAAATTATGTTGGATAATGTCGGTAGATGGTGTGATGATATGGAAGATTGTCGATTAGGATATAGATTGTTGTGTTATGACTTAGTGATATGACTTTGTCATACAAACCAAAATAATGTGATTGTTGATATTTGCAGATCAGTAACATGGTTATATGATTATTAGATGGTACATGTGGACAATTGCTGAATTTGAGATATTATAAATGAAATGCTTAGTTAGACAATAATGATGCGATGTGAATAAGTGATGGTTAATGTGATTCAATATTTTTGTTGAGACTCTACCAGAATGATACAGATACAACAAAGATAAAGAATCGATCGAAATAATTGAAGGAAGGATATAATGATAGAATTGATGACCCTTGAATATTGAACCTTGGCTTATGGATCTATGTGGATACGAAAGAACTGGAGTAGAAATTGGATTGTTGGAAATTGTATACCGGATTTTGATTTAGACCATAATGTCGATGGATCAATCTTAATTGATTGTTGGGTAAGTCTACAATGAGTCTATGTGGAAGTTAGTTCCTTGAGGATGGCCATAGATAGACATGATTCTAGATACCATGGGCTGCATAACCAATTGTAGGCATAGTCGACAATGGCAATTAGTTGTTCAGATTGAGTTTATACCCATAGGCTTGAGTAGAGTTCCTTGGAACCATCGATTGGTTGTTGGCCCTAAGAATAAGAAATTGGTATGGTCCCTAGTAGCCGTCCACTTTAGGGTAGTCACTTGAATGATTAGGTTTAGCTGTCGGTATAGCTACCCTTAGAGACTTGACCGAATTATAGGCTGACCATTGGCGACCCATAGGATGACCCCTTGTACAAGTGTAATTCTGTAACCTCTGTCATCCGATTTTTTTTTTGAATTTTCCTCGAATAGTTGGATTTTTCTATTTTTTAAATTAATTTTATTAAATCTTTAGTAACCATGAGTTTTAATAATTTCGATCGAGGTGCCAACACTATTGGTTGGTCTTTGATTTGAAAATTATATATTTATAACATTCTAATCATTTTTCTAATTTTCCTATAAATTATAATTATTAATTTCTAATAAGAAATTATTTCTCAATAAGATTTGTGAACATATGTATTATAGTTATAACTAATTTAATTATTAGTTTAGCTATTGTTAGCAGTTAGCATTAGGGTT
Organism: Iris pallida; assembly: GCA_029216955.1. NCBI lineage: Eukaryota > Viridiplantae > Streptophyta > Magnoliopsida > Asparagales > Iridaceae > Iris > Iris pallida. The sequence goes on from JANAVB010027042.1 coordinate 96,758, forward strand.
AGTGTTAGTATTTTACTAAGTTCCTACTCTATTATATTTACATTTTGCCTTAGGGTTTTTTAGCCTACCCTATATAAAGCACGCTCCCCAATACTTATGCAACCTAATTCCAAATCCGTAGAAATTGCTACAGCCCAATTTCTCTAGCCGCCAACACTCCCATCTCCTGTAGCAATCCCGAACTACCATCGACAACCACTGGCATCCCTTGCCTGACCATTCCCGACTTCCCTAGCCGAGAACTCGCCCACTGTGAGCCACCCCTTCCCTTGTCTCTCTCTCCATTTTCTTTAGTTTGAGTTTTGGGGATCATAAACCCCTTAGTTGGATTATATTACATATAATTTAATTAGTTTATTAGCAAAGTTTTTTTTAATTAATAGTTTATAGATGGTTAGTTAATTAGTTATAGTGATTTTAGTTTATTTGGTTTAGAGTTCATTTAATTATAAATTAATTATTTTGTTATTAATAAATCAAATACAGAATTTGGGAATTTGGTTAAAATGGATTATGGGTCGGGTTTAGAGTCCATATGCCTAATTTTGGTTTTCTTTCAAATATAAAAAAATACATATATTAGTATTAATATTTTCTTTATAATTTTTATTAATTGTATGGGCTGATTTTGAACCGATTAAGTACTAATACTTGAGAGGTTGTGTTTTCAAAATAAATACACATTATTTTTGTTGTTGTATTATCACCAATATTTATTATATTAGTTTTATCTTAGTATTGCTTTTGGAGATAATATACATGTATACAATAATATTTCCATATATATATATTATTATATAATATATTATATATAATATCTATATATATATATATAATATTATTTTATAATATTTCCATATATATATATATATATTATATATTTCCATATATATTTCCATATATATATTTATATATATAAATTTCCATATATATAATATTATATATATAATATTATATTATATTAATATATATATATATATATTTTATATACATATATAAATATTATATATATATATATATTATATATATATTATATATTATATATATATTATATTATATATATATATATAATATATATTTATATATATTAATATATTTATATATATATATTATATAATAATATATTATATATATGTGTGTGTGTGTGGTGGTGGTGTGTGTGTGGTGTGTGTGTGTGGTGTGGTGTGTGTGTGTGTGTATAAATGTTATATGTTTTTAAGGATAATTATGTATTATTGATGATTTTACTTTTTAATCATAATCACGACTATTGGGGCCATTTTCTACGTCTTTACCCGATTGTCGTGTCGAACCTTGATTCGTAACTCCAATATATCTAACTAGGCTATTTGGATTATAATGGACTCATTAGGACTGCCTGTGTCGTCATTTGGGACTATCTTATGGCGCATAACAACGTTACCTAACTCGTGTCGACACGTTCATGCTGTAAAAACAAGGCGAGTATATTCTCTGACCGTTTCATACTTGTTTGGACATATTCTCTTGTTATAGACTAGTTTACTTGATGCTGTCACGTTGTTATCACGGATTAGTACTATATGGATCTATTCATGCGATGTTATCCTCTCGGATACGTCTGGTATATCATATTCATGTTCTTTGTCATGTGCATCATGTACTCCATGTGTTCGTATTTATTCATGCACACTCATGTGATAGTCATGTACACTCATGATCATGTGAGCCTTCATGTATAAACCCAGTGGTACTCATATGGTCTAGCTATCCATGGCACCCACTACTTCTCATGTGCAATAACATATCATGACTAGATCCTTGTGTATTTATTGGGGCAGGGGGAGTATTTATTTGGTTATGTGATCTACACCATATTCATGTGCAACTCCTAACTAGATTTAAGTCATGTGCAACCTGAGCCAGTTTACATAACCAACTTGTGCGCTAAATCACGTAGATTGTTACAGTTCTCTATTATCATGTATATCTATTTTAGTTTATCATAATTCTTTCTCAGTCTCCATGTTTGTTCTTTTACAGCGTTTCATGTATATTATTCTATAGCTTGCTTTATATTTCTATCATGTTATGAACTGTTGTGAGAGATATGTGCTCGTTCCCGTTCTGATTGGACCCGTTGATAAAATTTTACAGGAACATGAGGTTCACAGCTAGCCTAGAAGACACAAGTAGAGCTTGTAGTAGATGTCTAGAGTTTGTTCATCTCCTTTTCTTGTTTTGTCTTAGAGTTGTTTTCCAAATATTAAAACCTTGAGTTTGATTAATGAAATTGTTTATTTTTTACTTCTGGTTATATCTCTCGTGGATTTTCTTATCTATTTCATCGTGCTATTTATCTATCTTTAGAATTATGATTGAGATTGTATCCTTATGTGATTGTCCGCCGTCTGGAGAGTATATCATATTGTATTAGATGTGATTGTGACCTAGAACATCGTTCTACCATCGATACTGCGACGTAGGCTGGACGTACCAACTTCTTGTTCCCCTACACTGGGTGCGGGTCGTGACAAGTTTTTAGTGGTGGCCCATGCAGGTCGAGAGTCGTATTTGTGCGATATCGTAGTAGCACAACGACTTAGTTGTACTACTACGAGCCTGCACATGAGTATAGGAAGTAAGGTGTTAGAAAGAGAGGATACTCAATCACTGTTAGGATTCCTTGAGAGATTCCTGGGACGCCCCTTGAGAATCTCATTTTGAAACTTCGATTTGAATTCCTTTTTCTTGTTTTGATTCACCCTCACTCCTTGTCATTGAATTTGATTTTGACAGATTTTGTTGAATTTTAAATCTTAAGGTTAGTGTTGACTTTGAGTTTGTATTTAAGTATATATTATTATAATTTCATTTTTTTTGAATTAAGGTATAACTGATAACATACTTGATAAGGACAGTGAGAAAGGTAAATGCCTGCCTTATTTATGGAGTTTAGAATTTATCGCAGTCATATTGGCTAGCATGACAATGACATAGAGCTTGATTTTATATACTATTCTAGTTATGGAATCTAGATTTTCTTGCAGCCATACCGATTGACGTGATAAGAATTTTAGATAACATGATTATAGGGTGTATACCTTAGTTACGGACTCTATCGTTTATTACAGTTATGCTTACTGGCGTGGCAAAATTCTGACAACATGATTTCAGGAAGACGTGCATGATATCAGATTATATTTTAAATTGGTTTATATCTTTTAAACAGATGGACAAGAACAAATTTTATCAATATTCTTTCCTTACCATTATTCCCTCGTGTTACCATTTGTTCTTCTTAAACTCTGTCATATTTACATCAATCACCTATCTCATACGAAATCTTGTCGACTATACTTGAAACCCTTGAATCTTCATATTTGTTTACCTAAGAAAGGTTGAGGAAGTGACGTAAATCATCTAGCTCGGAAAGGACGCAATTGGTTATCATATAATGATTTTGTAGGAATCAAAATGTTGGATGTTAATATAGAAATTTTGATATAGAGATATGGTAAAGGTTTAGAATAAATCAGGTGATAAATGTTATCAATTTAGAAACAATTACACTTATAGAAAATTTTGGTTATGAATAATTCATGGATGTATTTCAAAAACTAATGAGGATATTCAAGGTCAACCTATTTTTGAGAACTTGAAAAATCTTGGTTATTGATTCTTGGGAAGTGTTACTCTAAGGCTATGTAAAAAGTTTAGTAATGGAAAAGAGCATTTAATTGTATTCAATGATGATATGAAATTAAACTAGATATTGTAAGAGGATGACTAGGAACAGAGAGAACACAAGGATTTGAGTTATAGGAAAATTTTGAGGCTTTTGAAAAAAAATTGGAAGGATAATAATTGAAGGTACGTGGAAGAAAATATGAAGGTTTATTTTATAAATGAAAATAAGATTCAGTATAACATAGTGGCATTAGATTTGATTAAATACGAGACGTAATTTGAACAAGTTCAAGGATTTCATAAACTTTGATTTAGAGATTTCGGATCCAATTTAGGACAACGTAGAGGAATATGGAGTTTAAGGATGATTAAATATTTGATTTTCATGGGTTAGTAATCTTGGAATAAGGGTCAAACCTATGGTACTATGACAAAGGTTCAATCTTCATGACTTAAGGTTATAAATTTGGTAGTAGTCCGATAAGAGTTGATTTTTACATTTGAACTAGTGAGATAAAAATGTCATTGCAAATGACGATCGAAAAAGTTTGGCAGTAGACGAAGCAGAGTGAGATGACTACCTCGACTTCCCTATGAAAATTTTTTCCTCTAATTTTCTATCCTTGTGCAAAGGTAATTTTGACTTCCTTATCCTTGTATTTTCAAAAAAATTTAAACCGTCAAAGTTTGGTTCCCATCAATCATGACCAACCACTTCTGGTCATTTTCTATATAACAACGACCTTCTCGATTCTTTGACTATACCCAAGTGACTTAAATTTCGACCGTGAATTGGATTTAAATCCATTATTGCTCGTGCCTAGGTTCGATTACATTCCTTATCATATCTAAATGTTGTGACCAAGGTTAGATTGACCTTATCTTTGATCAAGTCGAACTACGATTGCGATCATATTTAAATTTCAATACTCCTGTATAATCTCTTTCCGACCATGATTTGATTTACTGGATTACATTTTGAATTCCTTATGAGTAGTCATGCCTAAATAACCTGGCAGGACTAGACAACTTGAGTTCCATGATCGTGATTTTAACGATCATATCTGCACCATTACCTTTGTCTCTAAATCATGCTTAAATTTCTGTCCAAGGTCACGACTGCCCGATTTGACTATGGACTTATCGTGTCATAAATTGAAACTAATCATAGAATAAATTTTCCATCATGCCTAAGTTTTGAATCTATAGTCACCAGTGCTCATGTTCCATTCATTTTGTGACTAGGTTTTTAAAATTTTCGTCGCTCTATTTTAAACCGTGTCAAAGTGATTATATTCATTCCAAATTCTTAAACCTTGATTTCACTCGTGACCAGAGGTTTGATAATTGGTCACTGATCATGCTAAACGTATCATTATCCCTAGCGATGCCCAATCGCGTCGCCTTCGTATTTGAATATGCCAATATAACTATAACCATAAATCTAATCCTATCGAACCTATATCACATTTATCATCCAATACTTAGACCTAATTCTGACTAAATCGTAACTGAACGATTTGGATTTTCAAAATCGTGACTTCGCGCTTAAATAACTCTGAATTATTCTGAAATTGCCCAAAAATTTGATCCTTGGCCACGACTATATGATTTATTAGTCGTGCCAAATTTTGGACTTTGGTTATGGTTGAATAATTTCTATTCCTGTTGGAAATTCGATTCTGTAGATACTCTTGTTTATGTTCTGTTCCTAAAATATACACCAGTTTTGGTTTTTCGTAGTTGTATCCTAGATTGAGCCAAGTAAACTTTGATCACTTCCAAATTTTAAATCACGTCCGAACTCAGATCATATTTCATGGCTTAATTAAACATACTCCTTGAATGCATTACCATGCCTATAAGACCTTGGACTTAAAATTTTGATTGATCCTAAAATTTTTTCTCGATCATAACTAAGTTTGATTTTGATCATGCCTGTGCGACTTGAGTCTAATTTTCTTCAAACTTAAACTGCTAAATCATTCTATATTTGAATTTCAAGTCTATCTTCGATTCTACTAGCCATGATTTAGATCGTGCCGGAATAACCTAAATTTCATTCCAAATTTTGTCTAAAATAATATTGCCCATACTTCTATTCTCTCATGCCAAATGATTTGTCGTGCCTCAAGGATTTTGAATTTGTTATCTTGGTCGCATCTAGTCACCGTTCCTTAATCGTGCCTAAGTTGCTAACTAAACTCTTACTCGTATTTTGATTTTCCCTGCCAACCTTAAATTTTGATGACGAAATTTCTTTAAGGAGGGTAGATTTGTAACCTCCGTCATCCGAATTTTTTTGAATTTTCCTCGAATAGTTGGATTTTTCTATTTTTCAAATTAATTTTATTAAACCTTTAGTAATCATGAGTTTTAATAATTTCGATCGAGGTGCCAACACTATTGGTTGGTCTTTGATTTGAAAATTATATTTATATCATTCTAATCATTTTTCTAATTTTCCTATAAATGATAATTATTTAATTTCTAATAAGAAATTATTTCTCAATAAGATTTGTGAATATATGTATATATATATATTTATAACTAATTTAATTATTAGTTTGGCTATTGTTAGCAGTTAGCATTAGGGTTAGTGTTAGTATTTTACAAAGTTCTGACTTTATTACATTTATTTTTTGCCATTAAGGTTTTTCAGCCTACCCTATATAAAGCACGCTCGCCAATACTTTGCAACCTAATCCCAAATCCCTAGAAATTGCCACAACCCAATTTCTCTAGCCACCAACACTCCCATCTCCTGTAGCAATACCGAACCACCATCGACAACCACTGGCGTCCCTTGCCTGACCATTCCCGACTTCCTGGCCGAGAACTCGCCCACTGTGAGCCACCCCTTCCCTTGTCTCTCTCTTTATTTTCTTTAGTTTGAGTTTTGGGGATCAGAAACCCCTCTGTTGGATTATATTACATATAATTTAATTAGGTTATTAGCTAAGTTTTTTTAATTAATAGTTTATTGATGGTTAGTTAATTAGTTATAGTGATTTTAGTTTATTTGGTTTAGAGTTTATTTAATTAGAAATTATTATTTGTTATTAATAAATCAAATTCATAATTTAGGAATTTGGTTATAAATGGATTATGGGCCGGGTTTAGAGTCCTATGCCTAATTTTGGTTTTCTTTCAAAATATAAAAAATATACATATTAGTATTAATATTTTCTTTATAATTTTTATTAATATTGTATGGGCTGAGTTTGAGCCGATTAAGTACTAAACTTGAGAGGTTGTGTTTTCAAAATAAATATACGTAATTTTTTTGTAGTATTATTATCACCAATATTTATTGTTATTAGTTTTATCTTAGTATTGCTTTTGGAGAT
>JANAVB010027043.1:0-18547 GCA_029216955.1 Iris pallida
CATTCTGTCCTGTGTATTCAGCCCTTGGTAATTATGTAGGATTTGGATACCTGGTAACAGGGCATAGAGAGGTCTATAGTAACATGAGAAACCACTTGGGATTCATGTAGGACAAAATCAGTTAATAGGAGGGTATACAATCTGAGACCACTCTAGTATTTTAAGATACAATGTAGATCCTAGTATCCCATAAATCTAATATAGCCTAGGTACTTAGGCTATGGATCCAATAGTTTGGGTTTTGACTCATAACAACCTAGAAATAACAAGTTGGACTAGTTGACCCAGAATTGACATGGTTTGACCAATTGACCTAGAATATGAGTCTAATGGAAATAGATAGGCTACTTATCAATCTTAGTGTGTGTAATTGACATCATGTACATGGTATAAACAGGTTACTTGGACCGTGATATGGGTTGTAATCTGTGACAGCAGCTCAGGACCACAAGCAAGTATACCTTGCCTTTCTACACAGCTTTATTTACATGCACTGTCTATTATTTTATCCAGTTTTCTCATATTGTTGCCATGTATCTTTTCTATCAAGCTGGTATATTTTTATCATTGCTTTAGACAGTGTTCACAGTTAGCCTTGTGTCTTATTGGTCGTGTCTTGATTGAGTCGTGCCTCCGTGTCTTGAACCTTGAAGCTAACCTGCGAGTCCACGATAGGGACGAGGGTAGTAGTTATTGGTCCACACCTGCGAGTCCACACTAGGGACGAGGGTGATGCTAGCCTGCAAGTCCACGATAGGGACGAGGGTTAGTAGTAGATGCTAGCCTGTGAGTCCACACTAGGGACGAGGGTTAGCAGTATAGGGTTTACGCCTGCGAGTCCACACTAGGGACGAGGGTGATGCTAACCTGCGAGTCCACACTAGGGACGAGGGTTAGTAGTAGATGCTAATTTGCGAGTCCACACTAGGGACGAGGATTAGTAGTTCAAACCTGCGAGTCCACACTAGGGACAAGGGTTTGAGTATTCGTTTCGGTTATCCGTTGACATCTTGACATGAGTTCTCGCGTCCTCGTTCAGCAGTTCATTATGTGTAGATAGTGTATAGATTCGTGCCTTATTCATTGCTCAGTTTTACTTGTTTATTCTGTATTTTTTCCATGCATAATAAACTGTTAGAAGGCTCGTTTTTATGTATCTTGCTAGTCCTCTGAGGACCTGATGATCTCTTCAGGTTAGCCGAGTTTGAGTCAGGAGCAGTCGTGTGGATTTGAGTCAGCATCAGGTCGCAGTGCTTGCAGTTGAGGTGGTCTAGATCAGCAGTTTTATTCAGTTAGTTACTCCATGTATTTCTCTATTCTTCCGTCTATTGGTAGTGGATTTGTGTCCACCGGACGTGACACTGATTTTGGATACATTCAGTTTATATTCATTATTGCTTAGTTTTATGGATATTCACTAATTTTGTTTGTGTCTTGATTATTCTGTGGATGAGATATAGTTACATGAGATTCTAGATTGTCGTGACTTGAGTATAGACAGCGTACTACCGCCGATACTGCGGCGTAGGCTGGGCTTGGATACGTTTCGTATCCGAAAAGCGGGTGCGGGTCGTGACAGAAACCGTCCAAAGTGGGAGGTACTGTACATTTTTGCAAAACTGTGGGGTGCACCTTGAATTAGGTTAAATTAAGTGGAGAGTAAGTCAAAATTTTCTCTAATTTTAACCAGCATTGGTCTTTTTTTATATAAAAATTTTGAGTGGCACCCCACTTATATTACCCATATTCGTAGTGCACCCCACATTATTCCACATATACATAAGTCACCCCACTTCTAACAGAAAACGTCAAATAATAACGTTGGTGGCCTTTAAAACACTTTCCATGACCGTAATACCCCTCCCTCCTTTCCTTGCTGTTGAGTGGAAGGAAAATTCCCAATTATATTCAAAAACCCGAAAATGCCCTTCTTCCTTCTATTACGCACGAAAGGTCTCTTCTAATTCATCTCTAATTCCTCTTCTCCTCTTCTTCTCTAAATTTTCCCACGAAGCTCCATCTCGTCTCTAATTCGTCTTCTCCTCCAAGTTTCTCGCGAAAACATCAAGGTATTTCTGCAACTTTTCTCTTCCCCATCCATAAGTTATGTATTGATGATCAATTTGTGTCCGAATGAGTGTTTGATTTGATCCCATTTTATTTTCTTCAGATTTTTTCGAAGCGAAAGGAGAAGGAGCTGCGATGGCTAGGCAAAATGGGTATTGATTTCAATTTTAGTGTTTAAATGCCGGGTTTAGGGTTTTAAATTATCTTTACATATTGTATGTTCTGATTATTGCTGAATTTAGGGGTTTAGGGTTTGGATTTGTTCTGATTATTGCTGAATTTAGGGGTTTAGGGTTTAAATTATCTTTACACATTTTCTTGCTTGAGTCTGCATTGTTTGAATTTGTTTGAATATCCATGTTTGAATTTAGGGGTTTAGGGCTGTGATTGAGTCTGCATGTTTGAATTTTCACGTTACTTCTACAGGAAATACATGGTTAGGTTCCATTGGAAGGGTACTTCAGTTTTGCACGAAGTGGACCCCGACTTGATCTTCCTCCTGGATATTCTTTACGTAGTCCAGAGTAACTATGTGGAGGGCAGATTTAGGTATTATTGGGTTGATCAGATGAAAGATGGTGAAACCATAGAGGTGTTATCTGATGCTGCATTGCTAGACATGTTCCATAACCAACTGCCTGACCAAGAATGAGAGCTACACTTGTCCTTGGAAGATGTGGAGGTTTCTAGTGGACAAGACACCCCATTCAAGAAGAAGAAAATAAAGGTAGTAGCACACAGAGCACGGCTAGATCATGCAGCATTAACTGATGAAAGTAGTACAAAGGATAATGACAGTGGTTCACATGCTAGTGAGGATGCAGAACTTGGTTCACAGCCTAAGATCCAGTTTGAAGCACAAGCTGAAAATAGTTACGTGGAGATGAACCAGTAGTTGAGAGTGATGATGAACCCTTTGTACCAGAGGAAGAAGGCACAGAAAGTGGGGCTGGTGATAACTTTTGGGGGGAGTATGTTGTACATCTAGAGAATAATAATAAAGAGTGGGGGAAGGAAACAGAATTTCAGAGGGCATATGCTGAGAAAAAGAAGCTCCCCATTGATGAAATTGACCCTGTAGATGACTATCATAGCTGTGAGTCATCTGATTCTGAAGGGGCTGAAGAAGTTGGGTAGAAAAATGACCATATAGATGATCTGTATAGTGAGGAAGAGATGGCTGAGGAGCAGTACACAGCTCCAGTGGTTAGTGGCCTAGTCATATGGCAGCAATGGACTAATCCTGAGGAGTGCAGAAAATATTTGAGATCTTGTGCCATAAAGAACAGATATGAGATTAAATTTGTGAAAAATGATCGTAGTAGAATCTGGGGTGTGTGTCAAGATGAAGCATGCCCATGGATGTTCAGGTTGAGAATTTCAAGTTCTGATAAGACCACTTGTACTCTAAGGCAATTGAATGATGTGCACACTTGTAAGCACACCTCAAACCTGAAGAACAAAATGGCCACTAGTAAATTCATAGCTGAAGTTTTGGAAGAGGATATCGAGGCACACCACACTTCATGGTAGGCAAAGGATGTGCAGAAGCAGATATGGTCCAAGTATACTGTGAAGGCCTCATATTGGAATGTCCACTACGCATTGGGCAGAGTGAAGCAAAAGTTGTTTGGTGGTTTTGAAGAAAGCTATAGTAAAGCTCCTGAGGTTGCAAGACAAATAGGAAGAACAAACCCAGGTATCAGTTTCAGTTTCAGTTATAAAGTGTAGTTACATTTTAGTTTCAGTTATAAAGTGTAGTTGCATTTTAGTTTCAGTTATAAAGTTTAGTTTAGTTGCATATTGGAATGCCCACTGTAGACACTTTGGACATTTTACTTTTAGTTTTAACCTCATATTGGAATGCCCACTGCATAAAGTTTAGTTTAGTTACATTTTACCAATCACTAACCTGAAGTTGTCTCTCTACCTTATTGTGGGACAGAGAGTGTAGCTTATTGTGGAAATATTCCAGGGACCACAGAGTTTGGGTACTGCTGTATTGGATATGAAGCAAGTTGGGCTGGATTCATAAATGGATGCAGACCATTAGTTGGATTAGATGGGTGTCATCTTAAAGGAAAGTATGGGGGGTGTGTTTGTCTGCAACAGCTCTGGATGGCAATAATGGGTTATTTCCACTTGCCATATACATATGCACATCTGAATGCCAAGCAACATGGGACCATTTCCTTAGTTTGATTAAGGAGAAGTTGCTGCAACATCCAGGAAGGGTAACCTTCATATCTGACAGGCAGAAAGGCCTGGGAATAGCTGTAGACACTGAGTTCTATGGACACCCCCACATATTTTGCTTTAGGCATTTCTTCAAAAACTTCAAAGCTCAGGTCAATGGTAGTAAGCAGATGAAACACCTAACTTGGGGTGCAGCTAGAGCATACAGACATGTAGATCATGCTAAATGGATGGAAGCAATTACAACGCAATGTCCCATTGGTCACCAATATTTGATGGCTGAGAACTACAACAGGTATCATTTCACCAATATTTCCACTTTATTAACTTAGTATGATACTTCACTAAGTCTGATACAAACTTAGTATGTTAGTATGATACTTCACTAAGTTTCACTAACTTAGTATGTTACTCTGATACTAACTTAGTATGTTACTCTGATACTAACGCCACTAACTTAGTGAAGTCTGACACTTTAGACACTAGTATACTTCTTTAACTAACATACTTTTTTCACAATTAGGTGGTGTAGATCTCATTTTGATAGAATAACAAAGTGTGAGCACATAACAAATAACTTCTCAGAAAGCTTCAACAATTGGATAGGTGAAATCAGATCTAAACCAATCACCATGCTTGTGGAAATGTTTCATATAATGGTCATGAAGTCGATTTACGATAGGAAAATGACTTCAAAAGAATGGAGCGACTTTGACCTAACTCCAAGAGCTAAGAAAATGATTGACCAAAGGAAAAAAGCAAATGAACAGATATCATGTCAATGGGGCTAATAAGGGGCTGTTTTGTGTCACTAGTGTGTTCTCCATTGAGAACAGATGGACTGTAGATGTCAATGCCAAAACCTGTGACTGCTGTGTTTGGAATTTAACTGGGCTCCCATGTGTTCATGCTGTAGCTGCCTTGTTACCTTGCAGGCCCAGATAGACAATGTGAGTATTCTTCTTTAAATTGGATGTCTCTCTTTAAATTGGATCTCTCTTTTAATGGTGCTCACTTTCTTCTTTTTCTTCGTATAGGTTCTCTAGTCCCTACTATCATACCAGTACCTACAAGAAGGCTTATGCAGGAAAGATTATTCCATTGCCAGAACAAAGCTTATGGGATCAAGTCATTAATCTCACTACTTCTACAACAAAGTTTCTATTTCATTTCCTTTAACTAACATACTTCATTGCTTGTATGTCTCTTCTACTTGTGTTTCTATTTTTTAGCCTGCATATGAGGTGGGTCCACCTGGTAGACACAGACTACCAGGAAGACCAAAGGGAGTAAGGAGGCTAGAATCTGATGAGATTCGAAGAGCTTCCAAGAGGCAGAGGATTTGTGGAAGATGTAAGTTACCTTCTGATCACAATGCAAGAGGGTGCCAGGGAGGACCCATTGGAGGAAACACAAAGAAACACAGGGATCCTAGGCCATCAAGGGAACCTAAGTCACCTAGGCCACGAAGGGTAACAAATACTGTCTACAAGAGGCCAAAGGTTTCAAGGGGGCCAAGGCGAAAGAAGGCTGCTATGGGCACATCAGGAGAATATCCAGGATGTTAGGTGAAAGGAAATCGATGTTTTAGGCCATTTTGTACAAGTATTGGCCATTTTGTACATCTCCAGGATTATTAGGAATCATTTTGTATCTAAACTGGAAAGGAATGTTAAATGCTACATGTGAATGGAATGTAACTACTGGAATGTTAACTACTTGTGATGGGTTCTGTATGTAATTAGTTTGGGATGGAATGTTAGCTACTGGTATCATTTTGTATGTAAACTCGTATCATTTTGACTTGGAATGGAATATTAACTACTTTTGTGGATTTGGAATGTTAACTACTTCTGTGGATTTGGAATGTTAACTACTTCTCCTGGATGTTTGGAATGGATTGATTTAATTTCATTTGGAATGTTATCATTTTGACTTGGAATGGATGTTCTATAATTCTTGAATGTGCTATCTCCAGGATGTTCACTTGGAATGGAATTGTAAACTGTTTAGACACTATCATTTGGAATGTTTACTTTTAAACTGCAGGATGTTCACTTGTAAACTGTTATCACTGCTATCATTTGGAATGGAATTGTTATCATTCTGTCTCCAGGATGTACTATCTCCAAGATGTTCACTCTATTTGTTCTTATTCTTGAATGTGCACTATATGTAATTCACAGATATGTACGACTGAGAATGAGCAGATATGGAATACATTCACATAGCTAACCAATAAACTTTCTTGCATTTATATACATGAAAAGATACATCATTTTAGATAAATTTCATGTTTACATAGCCAAGTCTTTTCCAAATCTCTTACACAACTGTTCTAAAGTTGTGTTTACAACAATTTGAACAAGAATTTTCGACACAGACGGGTTATCACGCTCGGTAGCTTCATTCAACCATTGAAATGCATTGTTGCATTTTAGACATTGTAAGAATCGTCTTCCATAGCTGTGGCTCCTCTTTGACACCATTACAACTCTCTTTCCTCGACAATTAGAATTAGGGCAAGAGGCTTCCTTCCATGGGCATTGTTGTTTCCAATGACCTAATTGACCGCACGTAAAACACCCTTCCCTTTTAATTGTGGAAGATGAACTTTCCTGCTTGCCTTTATAAATTGCAACATCCAACCATTCAAAATCCAAGCATAGGGGACACTTCAAAAACTTCCTTCCGGGGTTAGCCTTCGTATTTGACTTCGACACGTACCGAATCCACTTACAATTTTCACTCTTGCACGGTGACCTCAAAAAGTAACATTCGTCTGCGATATGGGTATTTTTTGAGCATATTTGACATTTTTCTTACACAAAACATAACAAAAATGCATAAGTTGAAAAACAAATCAATCTATCAAATGAGAAAGAAAGAGTAAAAGAGAGAGTAAAAGAGAGAGTAAAAGTTTGAGTGACAGAGAGAGAGGAAAGCCTAACCCTAATCTCCAATGAATGGCCGACCATGGGAGATCTATCGAAGGCTTTGCTGTGAGCTTTGGGAACCTTTTCTGCGACAGCAAAGAAAGGGGGGAGAGATTGGGCTTTGTAAATAGGAGGAAGGGCATTTTCGGGTTTTTTCAATATAAATTCCTTCCACTCAACAGCAAGGAAAGGGGGGAGGGGTATTACGGTCATGGAAATTGTTTTAAAGGCCACCAACATTATTATTTGACGTTTTCTGTTAGAAGTGGGGTGACTTATGTATATGTGGAACAATGTGGGGTGCACTACGAATATGGATAATATAAGTGGGGTGCCACTCAATTTTTTTTTTTTTTTATATTATAGAATTTTGACAAACTTTATTACACTCCTACAATTTTAAATAACTTCAGTCGTTTGTCTGAAAATTTCTGTAATTTCAATTCAAAATACATTCCACATTCCCGTTCCTAGTCGCCTCCTCTTTCCTCCGCTTCCAGATCTCGGTTGGATTTCTAGGGCTTCCATTTTGAAAAACTTCAATCTTTCTCTAATTTTCTCACTTTAGGGTTTCGTTATGGACAAGGAGAAGCCATCCCTTTCCTCATCCCGCTTCTTCCCCATGAATCCTGATGCGTCCTCCGCTTCTTCCTCCTCATCGAACCAAGTCGCTGCCACCGCCGTCGCCGTCGCCGAGGACTCTAATCGCTTCAGCCAGGACATCAGCCGGATGCCCGACTTCCCCACCCGCAACCCAGGCCATCGCCGGGCCCACTCCGAGATCCTCAGCCTCCCCGACGACATCGCGTTCGACACCGACCTCGGCATCGTCGGTGTGCCCGGTGCGTCCGACCGCCCCTCCTTGTCCGACGAGACGGAGGAGGATTTCCTCTCCATGTATCTCGATATGGATAAGTTGATGGGGGGTGAGAGCTCGCTTGCCGGTGGTGGAGCTTCTTCTTCTTTGCAGAATGAGAATGTGGGTCCTGCGGGAGGCGAGAGGCCGACGAGGGCCAGGCACCAGCATAGCCAGTCGATGGACGGGTCCACGATGTCCATCAAGACGGAACTGTTGGGGTCCGGCTCGGAAGGGCATTCCTCGTCGCTCGCGGAAGAAAAGAAGGCAATGTCTGCTGCGAAGCTGGCCGACCTTGCGCTAGTCGATCCAAAGCGGGCTAAGAGGTTGGTTTGTTTATTTTTCTCTTAGAAGATTATTTCGCGAATCGAGAACAGCCATTTTGTGTTGGAAGAGATTGAATTCGGATGATATACGGAAACGACATATGGAAACGACACAATAAGGACACAACAACATGAATAGAACACATATTTTGGTATGCCATAATAATGTACTGTCATGTCATAGGTTGCATAGAGTAGTAACTTGGTTGGATGCTTTGTTGCAAGGACGGCAGTAACTAGGTTGGAACTTGTATGTGATACAAAAAATGTTACTTTTTTTAATATCTCAATTACAAAGAAATGTTAACTTTTTATATCTCAATTATGTTTGTGATGATCACAACCATGCAAAATCACATTCCACAATGTTTTGTATGTTTTTGGAGACTAAACATGGGTTAGTTGTATCTGACATGATTGTCAAGGAACCATATCTGACATGAGTATTCAACATAGACCATGTTTGACACGACACTGGCATGTCACCGAACCGTAATCATCTAGAATTTCCTATATAACCTTGCTCCTATAAACAGAACAAACATTAGGACTCCTATTACAAATAAATTGTTTAAAAAAATAGCAATGAGGACTCTTAAACTTAATTGTCTACCTTGTGATATTATCAGTTGGTTTTCATATTTTGTATCCATTCTTTTGGAAAACTTATACACAAAGGTAGGGTTATGTATCTACTTTGAAAAGCTTGGGAACCTGCAACCAAGATGATATAAAATTTACATGGGAAGATTATAGGCATATTGGTTATATTTTCTCTATATTTGTGGCGTCGGTTCATGCTTCTTACCTATGACAACGTCATTTATTGATTGATCAATCTCGACATGTTAGAATTCTTGATCAGACTTCTCTTGGGAGTTGGGACTTTAATTTTGCATTATTTCATGCTTTAGATGTTGCTTCTACAATTTTGGGTCAGTTTTGATTGCAGTTTTGTTTCACTCGGGACCCCATTTGGTGCCTAACGCAATGGTGGAGCCAAATGGCTGCTCTTCAGATGGGCATTTGCTCAACATACTATTTGTTTGGGTTCAAATGGGCATTTCTAGAATTCTAGCCTAACTAGCGTTCCAGAGATGGATGTTTGGAAAATGTCCATCCTCCAAACTAGAATCCAGACTAGCCTTTTTCATCTTGGATGTTGTCAAGAGAGGCACCAACAATTTCAAGTTCTTTTTCCTTCTTTTTTTGCATAAAAAAGCTCTCTTTGGACACTCTTAAGACTGCACGACAATAGAATAAAATTTCATGCTGTCATATCACTGTTTCATTTCAGTTTTCTTCCGTTTACCTAAAATCTAAGTGAATGTTAACAACTTGTGCAGTTTCTGGTTAATCAGATTATTCTTATTACATAATGTACACAAATATTTGTGTTACACATATTTCAATTGATATGTCTTCATGTCAAGTTTTCTGGAAGTTCCAATGCTTATATTGACATGTGTAGTATGTCCAAGTTTTAACTTTTTAACCTTACGCAATGATATTTATTTTTGAGGTAAAAGCTACAATAGAGGCTTTCACATGCAAATTACCCTATGATTTAATGCAAATAGCATATGTAATTAAAGAAAGATGTCTTAGTTTGGATAGATACATGAATTTCAGATTTAAGTACTTATTGTTGGAGGTGGAAGACAAACTGATATGAACCATGACCTCTCATATCCGTTCAAAAGTAAAGCACATACAGGTATTGGATTATCATGTATCTCATGAAATTAAGAGATCATGCCTTTAACCTAAATAGTTGTGATTATAATATCCAGAAAAGTCATTTATCAGATTAAATTTGCATGTTTTCTATCCTTCATGATTTTTGGCGTCTCTATCTCATACGATTTATCTTGCTCGTATATTGATGATTACAAGTGACACAGGGTAGTAGAAGTGGCCAAATTCTAGCATTGGGAATTTGGACGTAAACTGCACACCGGAGATATTTGAATAGTGGAGGGTACCAGCACCCCCTATCATTTCTCTCTTTATACAACTATGTCAAGTTTGAAATCATGAGATCTTGAAAAACCTTAAGTTATGTAGCTGATTCAAGCCTCTAACATGCATAAACATGGTGACTAGGTACAAGTTTAGAAGTTCCATCCAAGCTAGATTGATAAAGGGCCTTTGACCAACTAGAGTGGATACACATGCTGTTATTTGCGTACACATGTAGGGCATTTATCAGGTATAATGTAGTATATCAGATCAGGGTTATTCAAACATCCTTCTCTAATTCCTTTTTCTCATTTAAGGGAGAGAGTGTGAGGAGTCACCAGCACATACCTCATTTTCTTCTCTTTGTATAAATCTTTGGAGCATGATTAGAAATAACCAATCATTTTCACTCTCTGTATGTAATTTTCTTGACCCCTTACTTCACCTAAACTTGGTAATTTGATCCAACTTCAAGTCGAAATGGCAAATGGCATTCAAAGACAACTATAATAACTCTTCTGAAGCATGAGCATAAACCACTAGTCATTTTGACTCGAGGCATTTATCTTTTTCAACCTTCAAAATTCAAATGCACCAAACTTGAGGATTAGATCTAACTTCAACTCAAAGAGTCATAAAAACTTACAACTAAGAACAAATGCAATCTAAAACAAACTAGGAAACTAAATAGCAAAAATATGGAAATAACCAGCTAACTGGTCCAACTCCCGCCAAAATTTGCCAAAACCTGATCACCATCCAAAATCAAGGCAGTTCAAACTTCAAACTTCAAACTCAGCTGGTTATCCTTAGGTGCACCTGAATATTTCTTTATGTGACCCAGTGGTTGACTATCGTTTTGAACCACCATGGGATTTTTGTGTGTCTTGGCTTTCTCGTCGTTCTTGAATCCTGCATCAGACTCCCCTTGTTAGGAAGAACTCGTTCTCGAGTTTGGAACTTTGCTTGTTGACATAAGTTGCTGAATCTCGTAAGTAGAAAATCATGGTCTATTGGTTTTCCAAACAAATCTCGTTAAGAATAGAACTTTTATGGATCTTATAGATAGAACATATTAGCAGATCACATCTCCCACACCTTTTCCTGCAGTCTTGAAGTCCTTGTTTCCATTCTTTGTATCCATCGCAAGTTTCACTAAACTGTCGCATCTGTAGTAGCCTATGTTGCATGCATGGTAGTCAAAGGCGTGCTTCGGGCGCGCCTCGGAGCAAGGCACAACATATGCACCTCACACTTCACTAGGCGAGGCACCTTTCTCCGGACACACCCAAGGCGTGCCTTAGTTGCGCATTTCAGCAAGGCACAACCAAGAAAAGGTGCGCCTAGGCGCGCCTTATGTGTTTTTTGTTTTTTACAAATTTTTTTTGAGGCATGGAGATAGTCCTTACCTCGTACAAGTGGGAGAGAGGTAGCCCTTTCCACGGTTGCTAAAGTTGGCTACAATTGAACTTGAAAAACTAAAATTTACTAAAAGCATGGTAGGAAAATACAAATTCTTATTAGTTTTATTGAGTGCTATTGTTGCTCTACTAGTTCACTTGGTTATGTTAATATGTTTTTGTTGGTTATGTTATTTGGTTTTATTTCTTACGTTATTTATTTATTTATTTATGTATATTTTTATTATATTTTATTTTGCGTCACTTCACTCGGACGATATAGACCTTTTGCGTCTCGAGTGTGGTTGCATGAATCTCGCAAGTAGAAAATCATTTATAGTCTACTAGTTTTCCAAGCAAATCTTGTCAAGCCTTCTTCAATAATATAACTTTTCTAGATCTTATATAAGTGGATATATATGTAGATGACATATCCCACACATTTATATGTAGTTCTTGTTTTCCTTCTTTGTATCAATCGCAAGTTTCACTAAAATGTTACATCTGTAGTAGCCTAGTCTTTTAAAAGTCGGAAAAAATCGGCACCTAGGCGGTACATAGGCACAAGGTGGCCATGGGACGCCTATATTTCTACTGGAGTCGGCAAATCAGGCACCAGTCTAAAAAATTGGCACTAATTGATCGACTAGGCATCTAGGCGGGTTGGCGGCTCCCTAGATGTAGTCACCGATTCCTCTAGGAGGCCGTCTAGGTGGGCAGTCATTTTTTTAAAGTCAGGTTTTAATATCTGATCCGAAACCAGGCTTTTGAGGGTCTGACCGTCTCTCTCCCAAATCGAGATATTCATATCTACAAAAAGAAAAACAAAACTGCTGAGCAACCGAAGGAAGAGGGAGCTGCCTGCTGCGAGTGTTGACGTCTACCACCGGCCACCTCGACCCCCAAGGGCCACTACCCTATTACGAGTCTAACTCCGACCGACTAGTCCAAACAGCGACGAGTTGACCAATCTGCATTGTCAGTCTGCCAACCCCTTGACGTTGACATCAACCACATGTAAAGTTCTCTTGCTTTTTTTTTTTCTTTTGCCAAGGATCATACCGGTGCTTTAATTGAGAGAGACAGAGAGCATGCATGCATTTTTTGTTGCTTTGATTGAGACATGATAGAGATAGAGCTTGAAGTTGAAATACCTGAAATAATAAACAACAAGCAATGAGTTGATCATTATTATCTAAAAACATTTCTTGTTTAGAATTGAGAATTGAAGCATTTATCTTAAGTAAAATGTACTGAAATTAGAAAATAAATTGTGGTGAACCTACTTGTCTATTTGACCAATCAAACATGGCTGTAATTAATGATTAGTGATTGCTGGTTTTCAAAATATGTGGTTGTTGCTTATAATTGATGTATAACTTATTTTAAGTGTTGCGATTTAATACTTCTAGTTGGCCTTGGTGTACTAAGTCGGAAAATCATAAACCTAAATGTCTTGCAAGCTTCACTGGGGCTGGTTTTGATTCTAGCTGATTTTTTTTTTCCTTTGCTGTTTTTGTTATGTGAAATAGTAAAAATGTACGGATCTAATACGACATCCTTCGACAACATTAACACTTCAAGTTCGTCAGTACTTGACGTTCCTCCACTGATTTTGGATGGGAGTATGATTCACTGGTTGACCCTACAAATTTAGACAAATTAAACTGCAAATTATGTGGCAAAGTTTGTTCCATAGGGATTTATAGCCTTAAGCATCACATAACACACATTAGGGGGAATATGACCTCATATCCAAGACTTCGAAAGAAGATCAAGATAAATGTAAAGCAGCTATTGAAGCAAACGAAGTCAAGAAGAAGAGAAAACAAGAGGAAATTATAAGAGAAGAGGTACAAGTTGATGAACTAGAAGATGAAGTTGAAGAACTTCAAATTGGAGGATCAAAGAAAAAAACCATATTTTCTTGGAGTCATGGACAAATGGGCTTCAGTCATCAATCCTGAGAGTAGGCAAACCTGAGGTATTGTTCAAGAAAAGGCAACAAAATATCAATGAGGTATTGTTCAAGAAAAGGATGGAAGTTGTGCATCAATGTTTGTCTAAGTGGGTGTATGAGGCATGCATACATTTTATGCTATCACCCTTGATAGTTTCGTTCAGTTCATTGTAGTTGTTGGTCAATTCAACGAGGTTATCGAAAGCCAAGACAATATATGTTGAGGGAACCACTTTTGAAGAAACAGACGGAGAAAACAAAAGAATCAATCTAAAAAGCACGAAGAAAATGAGTTAAAAGTTCTTCAATAATGACTAATGCTTGGACCGACCGTAAGAGGAGAAGTATTTTGAATTTGTGCATTCATTGTGTTGAAGGCACAAGTTTTTATTCTTCACAGAAAGCTTTAGTAGATACACATACCGGAGAATACATATTTCAATATGGTGAAAAGTGCATTGAAGAAATTGGACCAAAAACTGTAGTTCAAATTGTGACAGATAATGCGTCCAATAACGTGATGATAACCAAGTTGCTGAAAGAGAAGAGGATTTGGTTAACTACCAAAGTTCAAAGAAGTAATCGAAAAACCAAAGACGTTCATGGTGTTCATTTATTTTCATCATAGGACATTTGTCATAATAAAAAAATACACAAAAGCGCGTGACATAGTAAGATCCGATGTGACTCGATTTGCAACAACCTTTTTGACTTTGCAAAGTTTGTATGAGAAGAAACATCAATTTTATGCAAAACAAGTAAATTTTGTCATAATACCTTGAAAGGAAAGAAGGCATATATGCCACTATGGTGAGTGCGAGCTTTTGGATTGATGTAGCACTATGCTTGCGAGTGTTTGCTCCATTAGTGAAGTTACTTAGATTAACCGATAGAGATAAAACCATCAATGTGATGTGCAATTCAATGCGAAACCATCGGGGAGACTCAGGCTGCGTTTGGTTACTTATTATAGCGCATATTTCTAAGTTTAAAAGTCAGGAGCAGTCAAAAAGCGTTTGGCAATCATTCATCCGTAAAAACTTTCAGAATTTTTTTTTGAAAATATATGTTTTAACTCAGTTTTCCAAAAGTCCCGGAACCTGTTTTGGGAAAGCTCTTTTTCTTTTCCTCCCTTGGGACTCGAGCCCATCACTCTCCTTCATTTTTTCACTGTTTCTCTTTCTCTCTGTTCTTCTCCATCTTGTTATCAAGTGGAGGAAAAGGAAGAAAGGAAAGGAAGAAAGGAGGAGGAGCTCTCCGGAAGGTTGGCACTGGGTGGGCCACTGGAGGAGCAAGCGGTGTCCTCGACCTCTACCTCGACAAGTCCTCGGCGATGGTGGTCCTCGACCTCGACAGGTTCTCGGCAATGGTGGTGGTGGTCCTGGACCTCCACTGGCCCTTCGACCTCGACTGACCCTCCGACCTCGACTGACCCTCCGACCTCGACCTTTACAGTTCCTTGACGGCGACGGTGGTGGTGGTCCTCGACCTCGATAGCTTTGAGCTCGAGGGAGGCGCCAGGGGTCGACGTCGAGGTGCTGCTCTCCTGGATCTCTGGTGGCGACAGTTGGACCCGCCTCGTCCTAGTCCCAGCAGCAGGTCCTCGCCCTCGTCGTCATCCCAGTGGCTTGACCTCCGGCAGTGGAGAAGTCCCAAGGCCCCGGTGAATCCTCGTCCCAGCGATGCGGTGGTGGTCCTCGCCCACGTTGACATTAGAGAAAAACTTTGGATTCGTCTTCGTTGGACACATGGATACAGAATGGACTCGAACACTGTTAAAAAAATCAGTTCTATAAATATTCAAACATAATCTTCAAAATTATTTTTTAAAATTATTTTTCAGATGAAAGTAACCAAACGCAAAATCAGAATTTCTATACTCAGAAAACAACTTTATAACTTACTCTCAGAAAACTGTTTTTAGAATAAAATTTCAGAAAGACTATCCAAACGGACCCTCAATATTTAACTATTCGATTTTTTTATGTAGATACATAAAAAAAAAGATGTAGGCTAGATGTGGAAATGTTGAACAATCTAGTTTATGTGCAATTCAATGCGAAACTCATAAAGAAGAAGAAAAGAGAGGTGATTGATATGCTATACGCTAGCGAGCCAATACATGCTCATTGATGGATTGTAGATGGTGGTGATGCTAATGAAGTTGATAGCGGACCATCGGGGACTTACTTGCGCAATGGTTGCACAAGCATCATATGTGGATGGCTACTTACAACCTAAAAGAAGTAGTAGAATGACGTGCCAGAACAAGAAGTTGAATCGGATGATGGCACTGAAGATTAGGGAGGGAATGAGTTGAGTGTGAATCTGATGGTCTTACAACATTTGTGATTATGACAATGAAATGTAGGATCCGTGGGATGCAGACGGACCCTAGAGGAAGAGAGGAGAGAGTTTCTTATTGCCTTTCATAACTTTTGTTTTATGTAAATCATGTTTGTACTTCCACTTTGAATTTGATTATGTTATTATTTAAGACTACACAAGTAATTTGGTGTTTTAATTATTTTCAACAAGCTTTTGTTGGTGGGGGCATGGTAGTCAAAGGCGCCTCTAAGCAAGGCATAACATCTGCGCCTCACAATTCACTAGGCGAGGTACATTTCCGGACGCACCCAAGGCCCGCCTTTCAGTAATGTGCAACAAAGAAAGGCGCGCCTATGTATTTTTTATTTTTTACAAAAAAAAAGAGAATTGGAGATATCCCTTACCTCAACAATGGTAGGAAGGTAGCCCTATCCACGGTTGCCAAAGTGGTACTAAAATATACTAAAAGAGTGGTAAAAAATACAAATTCTGTTAGTTTTGTGTGAGTGTATTGTGCTATGCTAGTTCACTTGGTTATGTTAACATATTTTGTAGTTATTTGATTTTATTTCTTACGTTACTAATTATTTATGTTTTATTATTTTTATTTTATTTGCGCCTCACTTCATCGGGCGTGCCCCTTAAGTGCGCTTTGCGCCTCGGACGATATAGATCCTTTTCGCCTCGAGTGCGTCTTGCGCCTTTGACTACCTTGGGGGGGGCACCGTCTAGAACGACACGACGCCTAGGCAGATTATGTGCTAGGCGTCGAGTGCCTGTCCGACTAGCGCCTTGCTATTTTTACAACCTTGTAGTAGCCTATGTTGCAAGAATACAAACGGAGACAGATACGGAAACGATATGGATAAGGGATACCAACATTTCAAATAAACACTATAGATATTCTAGATACGACTACGGATGCCATTTTGTGCATAGGTACGGATGCAAATTTTCGTATTTGCGCATAGGTGATAGCCCATCCTTCAGCGTCAAAAGCCCTTCCCATGTAGGGGTTTTCATTGCATATGAAGTTATTACATATTTAACCATTTGATGTTATAATGAATTACTGTCGATGGTTTATGGGAAACAAAAATAGAGGATAATAAGCCCTGCTCAGCTTTTGTACATTAAGGATTTGCTTCATGTTTCACACATGACCTACCAAAAATAGAAAAAAATCCATGAGAACATTTTTATATTGCCTCATCCTAGGATGAGGAATTGTCATTCTGCGAGTGAATCACTATAAAACATCCTCAAATTTCTAAAGTGAATTTCCATTTATAAATCCTTTCCGCAACCTAAACCCAATTTCTTGATTTGTACTTTGTACATACATCTCTTTTTGTACTCTAGGTGGGTAGAGTAGTGTGAGGAAGCTTCTCTATAAATATGTACCTAATCCATGTTAATGAAGCATCCGATGTAGTTCTCTATATGGTATTAGAGCATGCAAAATCTTCACCATAGCTCTTTACCCTTAACCAATATAAAACCTTAGCCTAAAACCATAACCCTGTGTAAAACCCCAACTACCCCAACTGTAATATCTAATCCTCCATCCTGAAGAACCCTAGACTAAATCCTAAACCAAGGTTCACAATAGTCTATCAGAATCCCTTATAAGGTGAGGTTCAAAGTATTCATTTTAGAAAGTCAAAATTTAAACAATTATTATTAAAAATTATAAATATTTCATATGTCAGGCTAATTCTATATGTTATTTCTTGTTAGCTTTTAATGAAGAGGATGTGAATCCATGCAATATCCTTATTTTAAAGTACATATTTTAGTAGTATTTTGGTAATATGATATTCCTAATATGTTGTAATGTATCATATTCTCCATAACCATTCTAGAGTATACATATTCGCAAATACGTATATTACGGTACTTTGAGTTTTCGGAGAGTATAATTAATATTTGTTTTCGGAAAGTATAATTAATATTTTTCGTCAGTATTATTGATAGAGGTGTTGGGTTGGGTTTGGCCGGACCGGGCCGACCTATACCCATAGTTGAGAGGCCTGGTTTGGGCCGGGCCAACCCGGTCTTGAGTAGCGGGCCGAACTGGGCCGACTTGGAGACCAAAACCCAACCCAACTCGACCTAGAACCCAGTTTGAGCCGGTTCGAGCTAGATCTGGCTTGGTCCAGTGCGGGCCAGTTATGGTCTAGATCGACTTATTAAAAAAAAGGTTTGGGCCTTTAGCTATTTAAAAAATAGTAGTAGAAAGAAAAAAAAAATTAATGATAATAAAGAAACTTTATTGATTTGAAATTTTCAGTGTTCTAAATTTTGGCCTACGACCACCGTCCGCACTGGAAACCTCCTAGGCGGCGGTTCTAGGCAGGTTTCGACCCTAGCGGACCTAGGCGGCGTCTAGGTGGGCCTATTAGGCCTGTTCGGCCGATTTGAAATTTAAATTTTTTAAAAAAATTCTAAAAATTAAGGATTTGAAATTTCAAAAATTTTCACATATGAAAATTTAAAAAGACAAAAAAAAAGAG
>JANAVB010027045.1:0-90166 GCA_029216955.1 Iris pallida
AAGCTCAGAAGCTGCATCAGAGTTCTGCCACTTTTTGTAGTGGCAAGGTTATTCTGGCCAACTACCTGTGCAGAAGGCCAGAAGACGACGACACAATGCCTGCCCTATTGCAAGAATTTTTGGCAAGTATGAACCTTGGCCCGTGGGACAACAAGCCAAGGATGACATGAACTCTGAAGACCTCCTTATGTCAGGTCTTCAAATTGATTCAAGAAGCGAGGTGGGCCTATGAAGCGGAGGCTCACATATGAAGATGTTCTCAGACGCTACCGGAAACGGGTGAGTTGGCGTCTGCAAAAGAAAGCAAAGAGGGCACCTAAGCCGGTGCCTGGAAGACTGGTTCGAGTGTCTCCTCCACAATCTCCATCTGTGGCCGAGACAGATTACACAATTGAAGATTTTTCTCCTGATAGCGACGTTCAGGCTTGGGAGGAAGCGGAGCGGGAATATCGACACTGGTCCCCGCCACGTGGAGAGTCTCCATCCACATCTACCTTCGATAATTGGAATGGATGGTGGGATGTCGTTTTCGAGACCCCACAACTCATCAACTCGGTCGCAATTTCGACCGCCCAGAGAGACCTCATATGGGACTGATGGTGACCCTTCACCAGCCCATAATAATGACAGATGACGTGTATTATTCCTTCTTATCTGCAATACACGTTGTAGGTGAGCTGTCCCTAACTTTAATAAAGTTTCTTTATTAAAGTTAGAAAAGATCCGGTAAACCTTAACCGGTTGAACCGGTGGTACTACCGCCCTCTCCTATAAATATGTATGTTTTGTGTAAGTGAGAGGCAATGGATTTGAGAGCCTTTGTAATATTTCCCTTGTGTTCTAGTTTTCTGTACTTTTCTGCTGCAACAATGGTATCAGAGCCAGTTTCAATAAAAGTTCTCTACTGGTTTATAGTAAGTCTTCGCTCTTTTCTCTTTTCTTTCTTTTACTCTTTAATTATGTTTGAGTGAACTTGTGTTCTTGAGTATGGATCTATGATAGGAACTCTAGTTATTTTAACAAGAATAACGCTGAGATGTGTGCAGTAGCTCTTACGCTTGGTGTAGGAAACGAACCAAAGCTGTGCTCTAATTCCGTGAAGCGGTAGTTCAGGCTTGTGGTCGTATGTTCGAGGCCAAACCCTGCCAGAAAGCCACGGTAGTTCCTGGATCTTTGTTATCAAGGAACGTAGGGGAACTATGGCAAGCCGCGGAATTATGGGTCAAAGCGAGCAATTGCAAGGATCTCAGAATATTTTGTTAAAAAATACTAGAGCCTACCATAGCTCATATACTCAAGAACAACTCCTCACCATGGGAGATAACATTCAGGCGAAAGCCGAACTTCGCATTTCTGCGGACAACCACCATTGTCCTTATAATCTGCAAGGATATGAACACCTTGTTCATCTTCCTTCTGTAGATAACCTGAAAATGGGATTTATAATTTCATTGTTGACTCCCTTGTAACAATAAACAGTAATCTGCATAATGGTATGCAAAACCTCAAAAGAGATGTTTCTGAAGTTGGAAGAGAAATCATCCAAATCAGAAATGATCTTAAATACCTAGGGAAAATTCCTATGGAAGACACTGCTTCTAGCAAGCCTGCTAGAACAACCATACAACTTCCAAAACCCCTTGTGATCCAAAGACGCCGTTGGGCAAACAACATCAACATGATGAAACTTTCTTCAAAGGAAACTAATACTATCCCTACAGCAGAAATTGATAAAAATTTCTACAAGACCTTTTTAAGGTTACAACAACAGGAACTGTCTGGAGAGATAGACAGCAAACACATTTACGATTATTATGAGGAAAATGCTAAAGCAATTGACTTCTTTAAATGAAAGCATACGGAAAGTTCTGATTCTGACTCCTCCAACGATATGGAACCTGTCTATATTCATACTATTGAGGAAGGTCAGGGTAGCAACGATACAATGGTTATCGAGGCTGAACCTCACACTAAGGTTGGGACTATTCCACCCAATCCTGAAGTTATTATGCGAGATCCAAATTTTGTTTTGGGAGAAACCTCTCCCTATACATCAAAATTCAGAGAAGAAAGACGTAAAGACTGGAATAAGTTCCATACGTCCCAGCAAGCATTCCATCATGATAAAAGATATTTGTCTGATGGTTTGATCTTGAATTTAGAAAATGTTCCACATAAACAAATCGGAGAATACTTATCCAATTGGACTCAGAAGATGCAGGGAATGGCATATTTTCTTCCCGCTGATATTACTTCTGAAGGATATATTCACTATGCCACTAGTCATTGGCAAGGTGATGCTATAGCCTGGTTGAGAAACTTTGAATTATTAAATCCTCCAGCTATTGAAGCTATTAAGGCTAGTCCCGATAAATATGCAGCTTTGGATGAGCTAGTTAAGCAACTCCTAGCTGATTTTACAGGAGAAAGTTCTACTGCCTCAAAAAAACTATAATAAGATGTTGCACAAAATGGTTTTGTGTGATATCTGTATGCTTGAAGAATTTGTGTCCAAATATATTGGACTAATTTTTCATTTAAACAATGTTAGAGAAAAAGAATTCTGGATGGAGGAATTTTTTACTAAAATTTCCTACCCATGGAATAATATTATTAAAGCTAAATATGATAAAATTCGTGGTGGAGTTCATACAACTGGTATGCTAAAAAAGGCATGTATGCGAACCATGGAAGAAACCTGTGAGCAAGCTAAGGCTTCATCACAGATGAATAAATTCATCAAAAACTCAGTACTTGGTTATAGATGTTGTAACAAGTATGATGAGGATGTAAACTTCCAATTCGGATGTCCGCCTGTTTGGCAGAAACCGAAATGGAAAAAGACATGGAAAAATGGTAAAACCTTTGGTAAGAAAAAAATGGAGAATCACTAAGAAACGGTGGAAACCCAACTTCAAGAAGTTTAAATCTGAAAAGAATTTCCGAAAAAGGAAATTTATTAAAAAGAAAAAATTCAAAAAGGGTTGCAAATATTTTAAATGCAACAAAGAGGGACACTTCGCTAATGAATGTCCGGAAAATATTCAATCCGTGGTCATAACTGACCTTGAGGAATATGGTATTCATATTGGAACCATGGATGAAGTGAGTAGTAATACTTCTGCCTCTTCTATCTATGAGATTGTGTCTATTGCTGAATCTTCTGAAGATGAATCTTCTGAAATTGAAGATCTCAGTAATGCTATAGAACATCTAAAGATAAATATGAATACAATAAACAAAACGTATAATCAGATACGTATTACTCTTTTGGATGATAAAGCTATCCTTCCCATCAAAGAAGGAATGTCTGCTTTTGATATACTTTATACTCAAAAGAGGATGTTTGTATCAAGAGATACAGGAGTTCTGAGATATTTCTCGGACTAAGAATTTTTATACCACTCGGATATTATGGTGTTATCCATAGTGTTCCATTACATACAAATAAAGGTATACTTTTGACACAAGGATTTATTGAACCAGTGTCTAGACAAAATGTATGTATCACCGTTAAAAATACCGTTTATGAAGGTGATTATGTAATTCACCGTGGTGACCCCATTGGGTTACTGGTAATCCATAAATATGAGGATCTGCCTATTGTGGAAGAACCCCTTCCGACAAAAACAGTTCCTCAACCTGTTTCTAGTTCTAGTATTGGCTCTAGCAGGAGAGACCCTGAAGAGCATTACTACGAATTTAGAATATATATGAATAGACTCACGTCAGAAGAAACATCAAATTCTAGCCTCCAACAAAGTGAAGGTGAACAATTTGAAATCACTGACGAAGATTTAGAAAAGCTGAAAGAAGCTATACCGCATTCAGATAAAAATGAAGTTTATAAACCTATATCCTTCCAGTCTCGTTTTCTAAATAAACATACTTATGTTTTTGAACGAATGCAAGGAAATATCGAGCTTCGCGGAGGAGAAGATTTTTCTTCCATCTGCCTTCTCGATAAAAAGAAAATTGAAAAATTAAAAAAGAAATACCCAAGAATGAGATATCTCCATATTGGGTTAATTCAATTAAAAATAACTGGTTTATTCCAAACAAGAATAGATACGCCTATACTAGTTGTCTGTATGGACGAACGTACCATAAGCAGCCCTCTTAATAGTATTATTGGAGGAGCAAAATCAAACCTGGTAAACAGGTTATTTGGAATAAATATTCATCCTGATTTTTCGATAAGTCTTGATGATGAAAATATCGAAAAACTTGTACCCTATCCATAAACCTTCAAGGCATAGAACTTATGCCAGGTTCTAAGGTTTTGGGTATACAATGGGAGCATTGTATGGCTTTAAACGATACTCCAACGTTTAAATCTATTACTTCCAAACACTTAGTTAAACTATTCGAGGTTGGTATAGGAAAGACTATACAACCAAGATTAGTCAAATTAGAACATTTAAGACTTGACAATGATATGCAAATTTTTGTCAAATCCTTAAAGCCAAAACTTGAGGTACCTACTGAGTACTTTATTGCTTCTGGCAATACTATTTCTACTGTTTTAAGTGGAAGTAGACCTTCAGCACAAGATATTGAGGCATCTTCCTCTAATTCAGTAAAAATTTCACGATCTAACTCAATGGGACATCTAGATTCAGGAAGAGCATCATCTTCTTTGGATATATCTGTCCATAGAGAGCCGGCCCGGAGGTTTAGGTTGCCATATCCTGGAGCTAATTTTGGTTGCCCTTTAACCCTTTGGTGGGGTTATGCTGAGCCTAAGAGGTTGCCCTAGCAGAGAGGGATTGTTCTAGCAGAGGGGGGTTGCCCAAGCCCCAAGGCTTGTCCGGCTTACCCCAGGGCCGGCCCTACATAGAGCTAGTATCAGTGAATCCCCTTTAGAGGGAAGAACTAGACTCTTAATGGATGAAAGATCCAGAAGAGATAATCTAGTTATTAGTGCATCTTTACCTCGAATTGGGGAAAATAGTTCTGATTTATCCTAAATGAATAATAACCCTGCAAAAAATACCCTCCGGATAAAAAAGGCAACCAACTATAATGCACTCCAAATTTGCGAGGCATATAAAATGCTGTGTTTAACAAAAAAATTTAAAGATATAATCAAAACTGAGACATACAGATCGAATTACAGAACCATCGCAATGCGACACCTGGAACAAACAAAAAGGCTTCTTCGTGAGCATATTCATTTTTACAAAAATAGTACAAATGAAAATGTAATCGATGAAAACAAACAGATACGAAGGGTAACCTTCTCCCAAGCTGTCAGGATCTATGAGTTGGACTCTGATTCTGACCAAGAACCCGAACAGGATCCCAATAAGGATCATATTGACTTATCATTAGATGATCAGGTTAATCTTGATATTTTGAGTACCTCCCTTGATCAGGTCGGGATGGAGTTTGGTCAATTGAACCAATTTGACCTTGATGCCTGGCTCCAGTCTGACTCTGGAGATACCTCTATCCTTGCTGATAATACCCTTAACTGGGAAGAATTACTCAACACAAATAATGCTCAAGACAACTCTTGATCTGAAAACTTTCCCACAGGGACATATCTTTATACCTTTGATGATTTGTGTCCCTGGATATAAGGAACTAACTATTCATGCCCTCCTTGACACGGGAGCAGAAGTTAGTTTATTACAAGAATTGTTCATACCAGAACATCTACGTTACAAACTTGATCGTCCCTGTAAATTAAATGATTTCATGGGAAGACAAATCTCTGTCAATTTTGGTGCACTAGTTGATGTACAGATCCCCGATATCCATGGGATTTTTAAAACCTATCAATACACTTTTAGATTACTCCCAAAAGAGTTTGATAATGATTGTTTACTTGGCATGGATAACCTTCGGCATTATCCTCCCTTTAATCATCATTATTTTGATATTGATGGCCGTTCGATTCCACGCGTCCCGTTTAATGTCTCTCTTGGTAAGAGTCAGCAAGAAAGTTAGTATATCCCGGAATATAATTAACTTCATAATTAAAATTTCTAAATAAATAGCAATTCTAATCCTTCGAAGATTTTCTTCGGGATTATTAATGGTTTTCTTTTTAAGGAACTGAGCCACAGATTTGTTATCAGTTTCAATGATGAAATTTCTATAAAGAAGATATATGCGTAAACTTTTTATGGCTAATTTAACAGCAAGTAGTTCTTTATCATAAGTTGCATACTTAATCTGGGTTTTAGTAAATTTTTCTGAGGTATATGCTACAATTTCTTTATTTTTTGCAACTAATACTCCAGCCCAAAAATAATCCGAAGCATCGGTTTGCAAGACTAACTTGTCCTCATCAAGAGGAAAATAGAGAATTTTCTGATCTTTTACTATCTTTAATTTTAGCAATTTCTTCTTTCTCTTTGGGTGAAAGAGAAATAGAGATCTTACTTGTGTCCCATTTTCTGGGCTGCTCACCAGTCATAGTCTTATACTTAGCTTGTTCAGCAGCTAGCTTATCTTGTAATTTTTCAACCCTAGCAGAAAGATGTGGGATAAACTTTCTGCCATAGTTAAGTAATCCAAGAAAGCTCTGAAGTTCCTTCAAAGTCTTGAAGTCTTCAGGAAAGTCTTTTATTTTAGCATAAATATGCTGCTGTAGTTCAATCTGACCATTCTTAATTACTTTGTCTAAGAAATCAATTTCTGTTTTAAACAGTTCAATTTTCTTAGGGCTAAGAATGATTCCATTATCAAGTAGCAATTTTGAAACTTGCAATAAATGTTCTTTATGATCGTCTGCTGTTTTGGAGAACACAAGAATATCATCTATATAGACAACAACAAAATCAAGGTGTCCGAATATAGAATTCATCCATTTCTGGAATATCTGTGGAGCATTTTTTAACCCAAAGGGCATTACTAACCATTCAAAATGCCCCTGAGGACAACTGAATGCCGTTAGCTCAATAGAAGCTTTATCAGCAAGCTTAATTTGCCAAAAATCTGATTTGGCATCAAACTTACTATAAAACTTAGCTCCCTGTATCTGCCTAATTAGATTCTCAGCAGAGGGAATGAAATAACCATCAAATTTTGTAAAACTATTAAGCTTTCGATAATTAATAACCATTCTAGCTTTTCCCCTTTTGATCTCAGCATGATTCCTAATTAGGAATGTTGGGGACGAGTGGGTACTATAGCTTTTTTGTATTAATTTTAATCGAAGTAGTTCATCAATCTGTTTAGCAAATTCCTCCTTGTCTGTAGGAGAAACCATGATGCTATTCACACGAACTTTCGATTCTTTATGTATATCCAAAAGCTCAATTTTACAGTATCGTGGAGCTTTATCAAACCATTTTAATGGGTTATCAGAATACAACGGTTCTAACATTCCATGAATAATTCGATGGAACTGTTATCCGTTGGAATGTTGTAGATGCAAATCTTATCATCAATCTCACCACGCATACAGTAAATACAGTAACAAGGTTGTGTCCCATCGTTTTTCCCTCTACGGTGTTTGTATCTAGTAAATTTAGTGTAATATGCCTTTATCATTTGATTGTCATTTCTCAAGAGCAGGCACTACAAAATGGCATATTATCTCCTTATGCTGATACAATATGCCTTTAATATCCTACGTGCAAGCACAATGGATTCGAAGGTCAAATTGATCTACTACACAAATGAAGCTGGTATCTGGATGTGATATGAACAATTGCAATGGGCACTTTTGGTAGAACTCATGTAAATCCTCTACCACTGCAAGAGTCTGGATTCTTTCAACATCTGCAAGATAGACAATAGTCTCATGCAAGCGTATTTATTGCAAGTTAGCGTCAGCATGTTTACTAATTGACATGAGAGGTAACAAAAGTTTCTATCAGCTGTTTTATATTTGTAATTTACCTCAACTTTATAGATTCAAATAGCAACATAAATTTATCTCCTGGGGGAACACTGCCTGTTGTCGGTGCTCATTAAATGTTGAACAGCCACATGTTTTGTGAGCCATTTTTGAATATTGATGAGAACATCTCCTGCTTGGTATCTTGAAGCGTTTGTTTTTGTAGAGGAGAGGGAAACGAAATTTACTAAAGGCTGGCTTTGTTTTTTTTTGGGGGGGAGGACTACATCTCATAGACCTACAAGGCATCAGTACTTCCCTTCTATTGCTCTGAAAGGCTCGCAACTGTGTTATTCTGTCATTGTTGTTTCTGTCATTGTTGTTGTAACCATGCTTTTCGATATTGTTTCCTCTCTGTCAGCAAATCTCTCTGATTAATTTATTTTCTCCTTGTGTATATTGATTTACAGTCTTCCTTAACGGCACCACCACGGGAAAACCTAATGTATTAATTTTTGTTGTGCACTGTCTGGCACCTCCATCAGCATTGTCTTTTTCTTCAAAACTTTCTTCATGGGAACCCTATCATTAGCCATAAATCACATGAAAGGTTCGACTTATGAGGGGATGTGGATTTCCAACTTATGTTTGCTGCATTTCTGAAATCTACATTCTATAGGAAATTATTGACCCAACAGAGAAAATGTATGCAATTTTCCGAAGGGCAAAGCTGTTTGTTTATCTTTCCCTTTAGTGAGTGGGATTGCGAGCGACTAAAGTTCAATCATCTGTTACTCCTTCCTAGTTCCATGCTAGGGAGAGATTCTCCTTGACATTATCTATCATTTCCATTTTCTTCACTGGTTAAACATTGTCATCTTGCAGCCATGCTCATCTTAAATAACCTGGTAAGGAGAAATTGCCACACTAGGCATCAATCCGAAATCTCGAACCTGCACCGTCCCCTAATCGGGGTAAGATTAATCTAAATGGGCTGTAAGGGGTCTAGTAGCTCAAGTCCCATCTCCCTATCGGGGTAAGATTAATCTAAATGGGCTGTAAGGGGTCAAGTAGCTCAAGTCCCATCTCCCTATCGGGGTAAGATTAATCTAAATGGGCTGTAAGGGGTCTAGTAGGTCAAGTTCCTTGGTTTCATTGTGACAGACTGAGGGCCCGTTTGGTTTGCAGATTGGACAACGTAATGTAATTGGCATTACGTTGTCAATCTAACTCGGGTGTTTGGTTGGAAAAAAAAAATTAGATGTAATGTAATCGCGATTACAAGTTTGATTACATTACATCAGTTTCTTCTAAACTCAATTACATCATAAAACCTATGTAATCGCAATTACATTACAACTTAAGCGGAATGTTGGTATGCTATAATTTAGTCTTTTTGTTCGTTTCTGGTCATTTTTTGTTATTTTTGTTTATTTTTTGTCGTTTTTGGTCATTTTTGTTCATTTTTTGTCGTTTTTTGTCGTTTTTTTGTCATTTTTGTTCGTTTTTGGTCATTTTATGTTGTTTTTGTTTGGTTTTTGTCGTTTTTGTTCATTTTTTGTCATTTTTTGTCGTTTTTGTTCGTTTTTTGTTATTTTGTTCGTTTTTTGTTGTTTTTGTTTGCTTTTGTTCGTTTTTGTCCTTTTTTGTTGTTTTTGTCCGTTTTTTTTTCGTTTTTGTTCGTTTTTTGTCATTTTTGTTCGTTTTTGTTCGTTTTTGTTTATTTTTTGTCGTTTTTGTCCTCTCTTTTATTGTTTTCGTCCTTTTTTGTCGTTTTTGTTCGTTTTTTTGTCATTTTTGTTCGTTTTTCGTTGTTTTTGTTTGTTTGTTTGTCCTTTTTGTTGTTTTTTGTCCTTTTTTGTTTGTTTTTTGTCATTTTTTGTCGTTTTTGTTCGTTTTTTGTAATTTTTGTTCGTTTTTGTCATTTTTGTTCGATTTTTTGTCGTTTTTGTCCTTTTTTGTTCGTTTTTTGTCGTTTTTTGTTCGTTTTTTGTCATTTTTGTTAATTTTTGTTTGTTTTTTTGTCGTTTTTGTCCTTTTTTGTTGTTTTTGTCCGTTTTTTTGTCGTTTTCGTTCGTTTTTTTTTTGTCATTTTTGTTGTTTTTGTTTGTTTTTTTTGTCGTTTTTATCTTTTTTTTTGTTGTTTTTTGGTCTTTTTTGTTCGTTTTTGGTCGTTTTTGTTCGTTTTTTTGTTATTTTTGTTTGTTTTTTGTCATTTTTGTTCGGTTTTCTATCGTTTTTGTCCTTTTTTTTGTTCGTTTTTTGTCGTTTTTGTTCTTTTTTTGTCATTTTTGGTTGTTTTTGTTTGTTTTTTTGTCGTTTTTGTCCTTTTTTGTTATTTTTGTTCGTTTTTGGTCATTTTTGTTCGTTTTTTGTTATTTTTGTTCATTTTTTTGTCGTTTTTGTCCTTTTTTTTTGTTCTTTTTGCCCCTTTTTGTTGTTTTTTTTTTTTTCATTTTTTTGCCTTTTTTTTATCGTTTTTGTTCAATTTTTTACGTTTTTTATCGTTTTTTGTCGATTTTGAACATTTTTTGTCATTTCTGCATGTTATTTATCGATTTTTGTTGACCTTATACGTTTTTGTTCGTTTTTTAATCTTTTTGTCGTTTTTTGCTCGTTTTTATTCCCTCTTGTTTTGGTTTTTTTTCATATTTTCGTTTTTTAATCATTTCTGTTCCTTTGTATCGTTTTATATTTTTTTTGCTCTTTTTTATATTTTTTGTCATTTTTTTTTTGTCGTTTTTGTTCATTTTTTGCCCTTTTTTTGTTTTTGGTCTTTTTCGTCTTTTTTTCCTTTTATTTATTGTTGTTTTTTGTCATTTTTTTTTGTTTTTAGTCAATTTTTTTTATCATTATTGGTCACTTTTTATGGTTTTCACATTTTTGATCTTTTTTTTGTCGTTTTTCTTTTTTATCGCTTTTTTATTTTTGGTTTTTTTTCCTTCTGTTTTGTTCGTTTGTCATTTTTTGTATTTTTTATTTTTTGTCATTTTTTTCGTTTTTGGTCTTTTTAGCAGAAA
Organism: Iris pallida; assembly: GCA_029216955.1. Taxonomy (NCBI): domain Eukaryota; kingdom Viridiplantae; phylum Streptophyta; class Magnoliopsida; order Asparagales; family Iridaceae; genus Iris; species Iris pallida. The sequence goes on from JANAVB010027045.1 coordinate 10,816, forward strand.
ACAAACCATTTTTCCCTTATTTATTTATTATTTATTTTTAGTTTTTTTTTTCTTTTTAAATTTTTTTTAAAAATTTAGTGATCCAATTTTTAAATTTTATGTTGTATTTAAAAAAATATTAAATTAGAAACTTAATTACATTACATGGTAAACCAAACATATGAATGCAATTGGCATTACATTACATGGTTTGATTACATGTTTCAACCAAACATAGTAATGTAATTGTAATTCTATTACATTACAAACCCAATTACATTACAAATTCAATTCCATTACGATTACGATTACATTACAATGAACCAAACGCAACCTGAGTCAGTTTGGATTGGATTGCACTTATGCGTGCCAAAGGGGTTCCATTTCGGATGGACGTTTTTTCCGAATATACTATTGACGTTTATGAAATGCTAGTCCAACGAACATTTGAGAAGTTGATGTCGAAAGACTATGAAACCAAGGTTACTGTAACCAACATCCAATCTATATTCTGATCTCAAGCGTGGGAAAGTCTGGTATATATATGATGATAGGAAAACTGGTTGAAGCGGCTATTATCATGTCAAGGATTTAAGCGGGCTAAAGTCATGCTCTTTGTCTGGAATTCTAATAAGCACGAATTAATTACGTCACACCCATGTTCAGCTGTTGTCGGCTGGGTGGGGCAGACTGTCATATCACCTCAAGCGACAGCTCTGCACAAGTGCGAATTTTGGACCTTATGCTTAAAGAGATCCGCACTGAATTACACAAGCCGGGCGTGGGGAAGAAAAAAGTAGAGATCAAGATTTCATTCATCACGGATGAATGCACCTGCTGGACGTTGATTCCCATTGATAAACTATGAGAAATCTCAAGGGCGCACGTGCTGTGGGATCTGTAGTAAGCAACGAATTAGCTTCTGTATTCCCTTTCTTTATGTGTTTGGTTCGGTAAAAACTGAGGAAAATGAAACGAAAGTGAGGTGGAACCTGAGGAAAATGAAAGAAAAGTGATAGTGAAGTTGGGTAGTATCTTGTATTTGATTGCACACTCAAAATTTACAAGTTTTGTAAAAATATAAAGAGAAAATATAGTTTCACATCGGATATAAACTGGCATTGTGTTACAAAAGCACAATTAGTCAACTTGACCAATTGGTTGACCAATCCATCCGGTTCAATAAAGTTTACATATTGCCAAATTTGGATGCGATTTTGCAATTCTTATTTTAGGATTTACTTTTGATAAATTATGCACCTAATAAGTTTATCAAATCCGTTTAAATCTTTGACCTAGATTTGATTAAAATATTTATTTTTCTAGGATTAGATTTAGTAAGCCTTTTTTAGGAATAAGATCATATTTCTTGTTCTCCATGTTTTGTAAAGCCTATTCATTGTACTAAATTTATTTAACTTTAATAATGTTACTACTTTTTATCAAGATTTGTTCTCTTTTTTCATGTAGATTCGTGCTCTTGGATAAGAATAATCGTTCGTGGATTCGAACTCCTAACGTCCATTTTGGCGACATTGGTTATCTTTGCTTCGCTTTGACACCGTACCTCTTTCCATCGACAACTTTTGGCGAGCTAGCTCGACAAATTTACTTTCGTCATCTTATTATGGATTGTATGAAGATACATATAGTATTTTTTCTACATCAGGTGGTATCAGAGATTCGGCTCATTTCTGCCATCGATCACCACGTCGTGGACATCGTTCCATCTTCGCTTATGCCCACCACCATCACCATCATCCCCTCCATCTCTACTATAATTGCCTTAACGTCCACTGTCGACCTCTCCAATTTTTCGTAGTCATCACCATCTACCGCTTTTACCGTTGCCTTCCTTGTCCTCAAATTATTGCCGTCACTGTTGACTTCCTCGTCATTATGTCTGTTGAACTATCCCCAGCTATACCAACCTTGCTACCATTGCCCTCCCTCGTCAAGTCGAGAGCAAGAACCCGCAGTCCCCGTCCCTGTCCTTCGCCTCCTTGAGTCTAGCTCGTCCAACCACCTCATGGCGACTTGCCAACAGTCAACTAATCGTCGAGTCTAGTGACCGCTCTAATTCTCGCCATTCGTGATTTGGAGCTCCAGTCTTGATCTTCAAATATTATAAGATTTGTTCTACAAAGCAAGTGATATTGGTGGAGTATTAGCTTAAAGGAGTCGCGAAGGCTTGGTGGTACAAGTTACAATCATCACGGTTTGCATATAAGATGAAGTCGGTCGATTCTTGACCCAAGATGCGAAGATTTATCGATTTTCTCAATGTTTTAAGGTGTTATAAGAGCGGCACTACCACAAATGTCGTCAAGAAGGGCTCTCGCTATAAGAATATGTGATAGACTTCCACTAAATTTTGGGTTTTGATGAGTTGGATGAGCATCGGATTGAAAGATTCATGACTTGACTTTGAAGTAGGCTTTCCAATATGATTTGGTTCACTACGACTACTTTCTCAAGAGCTATACGAAATGTGGAAATAGTTGAAGACCTCCTAGTTACGACAAAGATGGCAAAGGCAGATGTAGTAGCAACGGTTGAGCGTTATAATGAAGTCCAAGAGGACTTCTTACTAATGATCGAGTCGGACATACCCGAAGCGTTTGACGTTGAGAAAAAAATGATTGCAAATGACAATATTAATGAGTCGAACAAGATCGAGTTCAAGATCATTGAAGAGGAACCTTTGATGGACATAGAAGAAAGTTACGAGTCACCGTTTCCCCTTTTTAGAGGTGTTATCGTCTTCCAAGAGCAAGGCAAGAACGTCATCCAACAACACTATATTTGATGTTATCCCGAGCTTCACATGAGAAGTGCTAGTATTCAAGCTATCACACTTTGAAATCCTGTCACATATGACCCTTTTCTCTAGGGTTCCTTTGGTCCTCCAGGGTTCCAACTGTAGTACCTCGTGTTAGGGTTATATGTTAAAAGCATCACTTTTGAATTAACTATATTTTCTTTATCTTTTTTGAATGAGAATCGTATAGACAAATATTTGTATATTATATTTGTTATACTATTAAAGCAAGTGTCTGATATTCTACATAGTAGATAATATAGTGTGTGGTATCACACATAAGATCATATTATCAGTTTCCAGTAGAATAAATAAATGGTTCACAACCTAGATGGATTTGGACAAACCAATGGTAAGGTTGTAGTGTAATATGACATTAGTCTTTCTTGACTATAGGTTTACACTAGTGCACTTTGTGTGTATTGAACAAGACCACTTGAGGTTGTTCTATTTATACTGACTGTTCACCATCACAGGGTCTTTGGTGACAAGGGAAGAAGAGATAGGTTGAGATAAAACTCATTTTCTCTATTGATCGTGATTTAAACAGTACAACAAAGCACTAATAGTAAGGATTTGCTAGTACAAATATAGATTATGGGAAAGTGTGACGATGGAGATCGGGTACTACAATGACCTTTACTCCGTTGACTATCTGATACTTAGCAGCTTCTCGAAATGCTCTTTGTGACTCTCTCCTGTGTATTTGGTGCTCTTTCTGGATTTCTGCTTGTCGTACATTGGTGTTGATGGTGTGCACCTCCTTTTACAGTTATCTTTAACGGGCAAGCTATGAAGGAGGCAATAATGGGGGACGATCTCTTGTGTGGAGGATGCCATCTGGGTTGTCACAACTGTTTAGGAAGGCTGTTTAACCGCTCGGCCTGGTCGAGGTGCTGATTCGACGTCCGTTGCTATAGGAGCTCCGACGGAGGACTTTAAGGATCCTCGAGTGTAGTTGTCGGTGGTTATGACTATCCATTCGTACGGCTAGATCATCGGTGACATAACTCGTACGAGTGTTTAGGACAATCTGTCGTTTGAATGGTGCGGTTATGTAATGCGCGCGCCATAAACGAAAGACTTAAATCAGGTGACACGATCTTTGGTTGATACGCGACGCCGACCGTGATTTAGAGGGAATCTCTGGTTTGAATGGGGCGGTTATGGTGCACACATCATTAATGTAGTGTTGATCATTTCGGCCGTTACCAACGGGATTTGAGGTGATCAAGTTCAGGGTGCGAACTAGTTGTATTGATGACTGGGGTGGCCCAGCCAAGGGCGTGGGCCATTTTTCTTTATGTGGAGGGCTTGTGAAGCTGCCTAAGCCGCCTACCTCCTTGGCCGCATAGAGGCTTCTTGGAAGGAAAGCTGCATGGGTTTGGGCCGCATGTGTCCTGGTTGCATGGATCCTGGTCGTATGTAGTGGACTGGCTGCCTTTGGTTCTGCAAATGCAACATACTTTGGGGCACTATGCTGCTGGGACTTGACATCCCACTGGAGGTCCTTGGGTCTAAGTGCACCGTATCTGTTGTAGTTCGGACTTGACTGAGCTCGGACAATTTTCATGCTTCTACAAGACCCCCTTCAAAGTTTTCAAACTTGGCAATGAGTTTGGAATACTTTGAACAGAAGCATGGGCCCTTCAGGGTTCTTGGGCCCTTCGATTTGGTCCATCAAGGCTTTGGTGGAGTCTCTGGACTTCTGATGGCACCGCTTCATCTGGGTGCATCCTTCTTTGAAACGTTACTAGGCTGGCAAGCTTTGCTATTGATACTTGCTTTGGGATTTGATGAAATCTCGCATCAAGCTCTGTTCTTCCGTCGCTTGGAGGATATCGAATTATGCATGGAGGGAATCTGTAGGAACATTGAGCACCTCTAGAGAGGGGTGAATAGAATGCGTGTGTGCAGCAAAAAATAATAACCAATTAGAAATAATATAAGCAGTATCACATGTATAAAGTACCGAGCAAACTATGAAATTTAAATGCAGAGAGTAAAGAGCATCAGAAAAGCAAACTCATGACACATTGATGTATACTGGTATCTCTCTGAGAGGACTAGTCCAGTCTCGAGTACTCTTGTTCGATGTTAATCCACTATGGCACAAGCTTTAATTGAGCGCTTCTCTTTACAACACGAGTTTTCATCCGAAGGGCTTGCAACTTCAACTGAGGCAACTTTGAAAACTGGAACATTTTCGGAAAGCCTTCTTTACAACTCGAATCAAACTCTAAATTGAAACGAAAGGCACTTGGCTTGGCGAGGAGTCGTTAAAGGCTAGATATGAAAATGAATACCTTTGGAATGCTTTAGAATAGAGAGAGAGGAAAGGAATGAATGATTTGGAATATGAACTTCTCCTTTATTTATATCAATTTTTTGGGCAGAACTCGACATGAGTTTGGTCCTCAAATTTTGTATTTTGAAAAGTGGTAACAGATATCCAGGAAGACCAAAACGTTCTGGAACTGCCATGGCCGAACTCGGGCCGAGTTATTTCATGAATATCTGTTCATTTTTATATGAGATTTTTGTATGTGTATTTGATATAGGATTGGGTATAGGCTTAGTATAGAATGTAGGGTATATATGTAGGCTTAATTTGGACAGTGGAGTTCAATAGAAAGCTAGTTGCCAATCCGATCAACCTCGCATTTTTTTAGACTCAATAAAAGAAAAAATACATAATAAAATGTAAAAACAAATCTTGATTTGCATTTGTAGTTTTTTAACAACGAAGACGACGTGTAGTAGCTTGTTGGAAGTAGACGTTCTGTTTTTGTACCTGTAGTGTATTATTTGCGTATCGACCAAAGTTTATGTTGATTTTCAAAATCAGGTGTGACTATGACCAATGAGCCAACAATATCCTCTATTTTGACAATTGACAAACTTTGAGTTGATACCAAATAATATAAAAAATAACTTGAAAAAAATTTATACCTCTTTTATATCTCTCGTTTGGTACTTGGCGCATTTGTTTGACGTTTGACTTTTGGTATATATACTCTTCTCCCCCTTTGTCATTTGTTCAAAATGAAAGCCCCCCCCCCACCCCACAAATAGTGAGCACAAATAACATAAGAAAGAAGACAAGATCATACCAAAAAGATAAAGAAATAAACATGGCCAACAATATGTCTAACTACATAAGTAGAATATGGTAGAAATCAGTAAACTCAGTAGCATAAGCATGCAAGTACATAAACTCATGAAATATAGAAGTCTGAAAGAGACTTTACCATAACTAGTGCATAAAATCTACTAAGAAGTGCTACAACATCATCATCATCATATAGAGTCACACATAACCAAAAAGATATACACTTATCAACTCTCATCATTGCCAGTGTCAGCAGAACGACTGGGATCAATGTAGGCTGCAGTAGGGTCGAAGTAGCGTCGAGCCTGACGATCCTCAAATCTGGGTCCATCAAAGTCCGGATGGCGTAGTATCGAAGTGGAACTAGAGGAATGATGAGTCATGGTCCACTGAAGATCAACAATACCATTTCGCAGAGTCTGGAACTGGTATGTGAGATGGTAGTCAATGTCTCGCTGACGAATGCGCTCCGCCTGATAGCGCTCATCCTCAAGAATGCAACGAGCTTCAAATCGTACATAGAGGTGATTGATGGTGTGTACAGGAGGGGCCTCAGCAGGAGGGGCTAGTGCAGGATGAGGAGCCTGAGCAGGTGGAATGCCTCTGGCCCCAACTACATGAGGAATAGGAACAGGAAACCTACCGGACCTATAAAGCTCAGATGGCGTATCATCGATATGACAGGAATCCAAAGGGATGTTATACCTATGAAATATGATAGGAAGAACCATAGGATAGATGAGGTTACGACCAGCCTTCCTGCAGTTGTACATAGCTGACATCATGGTTTTGGGAAGACTAAAGGGAATCCCAAAATGAATGTGGAACATGGCGGACAACTCCAAATACGTGATCTCATCAGTAGATCCTGTTTTGGGCAGAATTAATACAATGATAATGAGATGAAGCTCATAGAAATATTGGTTCAAGTAACGTGACATGAGCCGTCCCCGGGGTCTAGGGTTCGGAGCATACATCGTGTCCTTGAAAGACTCATAATCTAGATCGGCACCAAATTGAACTTTGGTGATGTCGACTAGAGCTCCAGTGTTGGGAACCTAGAGTCATTCGCTTAAGTCGTCATCATCAAATTCTATTTTAGTACGATAAACTGAGGAATACATCGTACCATGAAAATATTGTAAGTTACAATAAAACATCCGAACGACGTAGCCGTATATCGAATTATAAATTTCTACAAATTTGCGTAGGTTAAAATTTTGGAATGTCAAGCAATATTTCGGGAAAATATTAAAGTTAATAGAGTTGTCCGGACATATAGGATGTTTGTAAAAGTCGTGAAATCAAGCGATTAAGGTTTCTAAGTCTACGAACAATGTAGCATCGAAATCATCCTCATCGGATGGTGGAGGAGGGCTAAATAGACTTTCGAAAGGAGTGTACGATAGGCTTGATGTTGAAGCACCATCTCCTCTTTTTTTCTTCTAAGGTTTGCTTCATCCATAAAATTTGTGCACAACAACGACCTGCAGCGATATACTTGGCTCCAGTCGTTGATAATGCAACATAATTTTGTTTCTTGTTAAACCAAGATACTAGAGCTTTACCTAGAAAATGTCATATACCGCTGGTACTTTTTTGGTCTACTTTGCATCCAACAAATCAGCATCAGAATACCCAATCAGGTCAAATGATGTTGTTTTGGGATACCATAAGCCGACAGTAGAGGTACCTTTAATGTATCGAAAGATACGCTTAACTGTGCGTAAGTGTGATTCCTTAGGGTTAGCTTGATACATATACAAACGTTAAACATAATATCAGGTCGACTAGCAGTTAAATATTATAAACTACCAATCATATCTCGATACTTACGCTTGTGGACTGGTTTGCCACTTTCATCAAGATCAAATTTGGTTGATAGCCATAATCCTGATAGGCTTTGTGTTGTCGAAGTCAAACTTCTTCAGCAAGTCCTTCATGTACTTAGCTTAATTGATAAAGGTTCCCTGAGTGTTTTGTTTGATTTGTAGTCCAAGGAAGTAATTTAAGTCTTCCATCATACTCATCTCAAACTTACTCTGCATACATTTAGCAAATTCTTGACATAGATGTTCATTAGTAGAACCAAATATAATATCATCCACATAAATTTGTAATAACAGAATGTCATCATTTGAAGACTTGATAAACAGAGTTATATCAACTATTCCTTTTGAAAAACCATTTTAAGTAGGAAGGAGCTTAGGCGATCATACCAAGCTCGAGGGGCTTGTTTGAGTCCATAGAGTACCTTATGTAACTTGAAAATGTTATCGATTAATTTGAAATCTTCAAAACCAGTGGGTTGTTTTACAAAACCTTTTTCTTTTATAAAACCATTTAAAAATGCACTTTTCACGTCCATTTGAAAAAGTTTAAAATCGTGAAAATATGCAAATGCACAAAGCATGCGAATGGATTCTAATCTAGCAGCATGAGCATAAGTCTCGTCATAATCAATTCCTTCTTCTTGATTATAACCTTGAGCCACTAGACGAGCTTTGTTGCGTAGAACTTGTCTATCCTCACTAAGTTTATTTTGGAACACCCATTTGGTACCAATTATAGATTGACCAATAGGTTTAGGAACAAGTTTCCAAACTTGGTTTCTCTCGAACTTGTTAAGTTCCCCTTGCATGGCATAAATCCAAAATTTATCTAAAAATGCATATGCTACTAATTTAGGTTCTACTTGAGAATTGAATGCAACATTAGCAGCTATATCTCTAGTAGAAGAACGTGTACCTACTCCCTTTGATACATCACCTATGACAAGAGTTTCTGGATGGTCTGGCATGAATTTTATCTTCTTTGGTGGACTCTTCAAGTAGTCTTTGTCAGCAACAACATCTTCAGTTGCTTTGGGTGTACTCCTTGCATCTTTATCATCGCTGTCACTTGCTATATGACTGTTGAGCTCATCAAATGAAATATTAATCGATTCTTCAACAATCATAGATTTCTTATTAAAAATTCTATATCCCTTACTCTTGGCAGCATAACAAAGAGTATTCCTTCGTCTGCCTTAGAGTCGAACTTACCCAAGTTATCCTTGGTGTTCAGGATAAAATAGCGACATCCAAAAACTTTAAAATAAGAAATATTTAGAATGCAATTAAACCATAATTCATAAGGTGTCTTCTTCGATATAGGTCGAATCAGCACCCTATTCAAGACATGACAAGCTGTACTTACAGCTTCAGCCCAAAAGTATTCGGAAGATTATGCTGGTTTAGCATGACTCTCGCCATATCGCTTAGAGTTCTATTATTCCGCTCCACAACACCATTCTGTTGGGGAGTTCTAGGATGAGAAAACTCGTGAGAAAAACTATTTGCATTACAAAACTTTTTAAAATTAGAATTTATGAATTCGTCTGTATGATCACTTCGGATTCGAATAATCATGAAACCTTTTTTCATTTTGAACCTTTTTGCAAAAAATCTCAAATTCAAAAAGTACATCGCTTTTGTTTGATAAAAAGAAAACCCATTTATATCAAGAGAAATCATCAACAATTACAAAACAATAGAGCCTACCGCCAAGGCTGGCGACTCTACTAGGTCCAAACAGATCCATACGTATCAGCTGCAAAGATCTAGAAGTACTTACAGCGTTGATGATTTAAATGAGGATATAGTTGCTTTGTTTTTCTTACAGTCAGCACATACCATGTCTCTCTTGAATGATATTTCTGGTAGTCCTTTTACCAATTTCTTCGTTGATAGTCTTGAAATGGTATTCATGTTCGCATGTCCTAGTCTCATATGCCATAGCCAACTTTCATCTTGGTTGACTACTAGGTACTTACCTGCACTGTTAGTACTTTCTAAAAAGAAAACATAAATATTATCCTCCATGATTCCTTCATAGATAGGATCACCAGTGGACATATCATATATAGAATATTTGTCTTTAACAAAATTAATACCATAACCATTATCAGCAAGATGACTGATGCTTAATAGGTTGTGTTTTAATTTTGTTACAAGACAAACGTCTTTTATTTCTTGATAGGGGGACATACCAACAGTACCATTACCTATAATATTACCTCTCAAATTATTTTCTAAGGAGACATATCCTTCTCTTTTGATTGATAGTGCCGCAAATAAATATGTGTCACTTGTCATGTGCGTCACTTGTCATGTGCCACGAACATCCGTTATTGAGGATCCATTTGCTTCTAGCATGAGAGGATTGGCCCACCTACAAGACGAATAGATGTAACCTTTGGTACCCATTTATTTGAGGGTCCAGTATTGTTAGTTTTGGGTATCCATGTGTATTTATTCATGTCTACTAATTTTCTAATTCTACAATACTGTGATGTGTGCCCGTGTTGACCACAGTATCTACAGATAATTCTAGAGTGAGTGCCCTTTGACTTAGTGCAAACATGAGTCTTTTGTGTCTTGCGTGGATATTTGTAAGTGAAAACATGATTGTGTGGAACATGTTGCTTGCGTGCTTTCTTTGATTGTGTCATATTTGGTATATACTGTGTAGTAGGACATATCGTAGGCAGTATAATAGGAGCAACCTGTTTGCCTAATTTTATCTCTAATTTTTTAGAGATTGAACAAGCTGCTACATGTTTCTCAGTCATGTCTTCTAGCCTTTGTTTAGTGTCTATTCGTAATCTCTTCTTAAAATCATATAGAAGAAGCACTTCTACATAGTCCTTCTCTTTCTGATCAACCATGCATTGAGCTTCATGAAGACTTAGCTTAATATTAGCCAATTCTTTCGTGTTACCTGTGGTAGATGTCGCATTTATTTCTTGCAATAAGTTAGACAGACTAGCCACTTTGGCTGTGTATGCTTTTATCACTTTTCGAGATTCCTTATACTTGTCTAACACACTTTTGTGTTCGTCAAGTAAATCGCTAAAGGCATCAAAGAGTTCATTAAAAGTAAAATAATTGTATAGAGAATTGTCTGTTACCTGATCAAATGCCATTAAGCGGACATTTGCAGAACTGTTATGTCTTTCTTCCTCTTCTGATTCATTGGCCTCGATTTCATGCTGGATGCTTGTATTTGCATACTTATGACCAGTTGTTGACTTCCTGCTTGATCGTTTGTATCGACCGTTTTTCATGGTTAATGGGCAGTCTTTCTTAATATGACCGGTCTTTTTGCATCTATAGCATATAGTTTCTTCTTTATTGCTTTCTTGGACGTCTTTCTTCCTTCGGTTTGATTTCTCAAATCTTAAGGACTTCCTGAAGTTTTTGACCAGTAGGGCTTGTTCATCACCATCTGACTCTTCATCGTCAGTATCTTCACTGGAGAATCTTTTAGCTTGTGCTTTGAAGGCGATAGATTTTTCTTTTGGGGTTGCCTCTTCAAAGTCTTGTAGGTCAAGCTCATGAGTCATGAGGTTACCCATCAGCGTCTCTAGTGACATTATGGTGAGATCGTTTCCTTCAATGATTGCTGTAGCCTTCGTGTTCCAATTCTTGGTCAGTCCCCTGAGCACCTTCCTGATCTTTTTATGGTTACTGTAATCTTTACCAAGGGAAGATAGAGTATTAGTTATATCTAGAAAACGTGTGAACATTTGTGTGATTGGCTCATTTGGCTTCATCTTGAAAGCCTCATGCTCTTGTGTCAGTCTGTTGATCTTGGATTCTTTTACTTGTGAAGTTACTTCATGAGTTACCTCAAGAAGTTTCCAGATCTGGTACGAAGTGACACATGTAGATACTCTATTGAACTCAGTCTTATCAATAACACAAAATAGTGCATTGATCGCTATTGCGTTAAGACTGGCTTGTGTCTTCTCTGAATCTGTGTATCTATCATGTAGCTTGTTCACAAGGTTACCATCAATCACTATTCTGGCCGGTTTCTTATAACCGTTCATAACTATCGACCAAAGATCGAAGTTACGAGATTTTAAAAAGAAACTCATTCGTTTTTTCTAATAGGTATAGTTTGTTCTGTCAAATAGTGGGGGTCTATTTGTGGATTGTCCTTCACCTGTGAATTTAGATTTCACAGCTGCCATATATATACACTCTCTAGAGTGTTATATCTGTATATAACCTGCTCTGATGTCAATTGTAGGAACATTGAGCACCTCTAGGGGGGATAGGTGAATAGAGTGCATGTGTGCAGCTGAAATATAATCACAAATAAAAAATAATATAAGCAGTATCACATGTATAAAGTACCGAGTAAACCATGAAATCTGAATGCAAAGAGTAAAGAGCATCAGAAAAGCAAACTCATGACACAATGATGTATACTGGCATCCTTCTGAGAGGACTAGTCCAGTCTAGAGTACTCTTGTTCGAAGCTAATCTACTATGACACAAGCTTTAACCGAGCGCTTGCAGCTCTTTACAGCACGAGTTTCGTCCGACGGACTCGCAACTTCAACAGAGACAAACTTTGAAAACTGGAACGTTTTCGGAGAGCCTTCTTTACAACTCGAACCAAACTTTAGATTGAAACAGAAAGGCACTTGGATTGGCTAGTAGTCGTTAAATGCTAGATATGAAAATGAATAGCTCTAGAATGCTTTTGAATAGAGAGAGAGAGGAGAGGAATGAACGAATGATTTGGAATGGGAACTTCTACTCTCTATATAGTAGTTTTTTGGGCAGAACTCGGCATGAGTTCGGGTCCTCAAATTTCGTATTTTGAAAAGTGGTTACAGATATTCAGGAAGACCAAAACTTTCTGGAACTCCCATGGCGTGTCATATCCCAAATTTTCCAAAATATGTGTTGTAGAAGCATGAAAAATCTCAGCTGATAACATTCCTCCACCACAGCGCAGATGATACAAAGACGCAGATCGAGTATTAAAAAGACAACAGAAGATACAGAAAGAAGTTCTGATTTTATTATGCCTACAAAGATCTAGTACAGATTCATCAAGGCTATACATAAAGGACTAATCCTACTTCTTCTACAAGGGATCGATCACAGGTTCAGCAGACCCTAGAGGAGTCTATAATAGACTTAGTCTTCATTAAAGTGCAGGCGTCTTTATTCTTGGTACACATACTAGAAGATTGATCTCCATCAAGGCGCATTCTGACTTTCTTGTACGCGTAACCCTTCAAACGCGCGTCAATTGCTCGGCCAAAGCAAGCAACTTCCTGAAGCAGCTATTGGCCCGAGCTCCCTGAAGGCGCAATAGGTCGCAAAGCCCTCAATGAGTGGGGCAGAGCACGGCTGGCTGCTCATCGGATGAGCAGCCAATCCTAACCCCGTAGCTTAGACCTCCAAGACCTCCAAGACGTCGCCCAGAGTCAAACTCCTTAGGGAGGATACTTGGATACTTCTCAAGAGAGGTGATGGCTCCTTCTACAAAGAGTTCTTCTATAAGAACATGGCCCCTTCGAACGAGAGAAGCCCCAACAACAGCCGACTTATGTAAGGCCAGCGGCCGTCTGAAGCTAAGTCTGGATCAAACATGGTGGTGAAAGGTGCCAGGAAGAAGATAGTGACTCTTCAGAGGAACACTTTCCCTTTTATAGGACCAGGAGTGGTGCAAACTATAAGCCACTTGGCCGACGGTCAAAATTCTCTTATTAATGGGATGAGCCTAGAACTCGGCACAATGGGTCTCCATTAAAGGGCCCATTCAAGTGAGTCTCCAAACTGTTCAAATGCTCTTTGGAATTCCCCAATTAATGGTGGCAATTAAGAAGGAGTCTGCATTCAAGGGTAGTCATTTACTTCTCCTGAAAATAAGACTTAAAAGTTAAGCTATCTCCAACCGGAGGCGCAGGCATCCCACTGTGTTCCTTTGCTTCTAAGGCGCACACAGTACATCCGTCTCTCAGAAGCGTAGACAGCTGCTTCGATCCAAGTACCCGGCCCGTTCAACGGCTCCTTTTTCTCAGCAAAGACTTGGGAGACACCGTTTGCCTCCAGCACAAGCCCGACTGCTACTCTAAAGCACAGTAAAATGGTCTATCTGAAGGCGCAGCCTTCTCGTCGCCCTAAAGCACAATGACTTTACCTGAAACACAGCCTACTCATTGCCCCTAAAAGTATAGAGGCCCCATTGTCTTCGAAAATAGTCCACTTGTCGCCCTAAAGCACAGAGGCTCCGTCGTCTCCAGAAGCATAGTCTACTCGTCGCCCCAGAAGCGCAGCCAGCCTTGCCTGAAGCACAGACGACATGGTCCCACCCAATCGGTTTGTTTAAACCGTCTCTCTCAAAGATAGGATTGGGATTGATCAAGTTGATAAATACGAATATCTTATCAGATTGATTTAAATCTCGGACGAAGATTACACAGAATCCAAATCTGAGATAAAATCCCAAGATTTGCTCGGCTACATCCGAATAAGCAAATCGGCACACACCACGTGTCACCTCCTTCGGTTATTTTGATAACCACCAGAGATCTTGTTTGAGGGAAATCTTAACACCCGCCACATGTCAGTGCCACATAAGCCCGCACCGTACAAGGACGGCAGATTCCTTCATATCTTGAAACCCTAATGTACATCGCATATGTGTCCCTCTCCCCTATAAATATGAGAGGTTTTCCTCCAACAACATGATCGACAAGGAGAAGAAGATCCACAAAATTATCAAAATCTTCAACTTCGGCGTCCTCCTGATCGGCAACCCTAGAGTTCCATCTCAAAGGCACCAGAAAGTCAGAGCAAGTCTCGTTTCATCATCGGATCGTCAACGGAGTAAAGGAGCCGTTGCAGTGCTCGATCTCCACCGTCACACTTCCCCAGAAACTTTTGTACTTAGATTTCTTCGCATAAGAATCGATTGTACTCTTTTTTATGTTCAATATATGTGGTGCGGGTCGTGACAATATACAAAAAGTTCGTTCAACCTTTTGTCATTTCGAATAAGATGGCGACTCTGCTGGGGACTACCTTCTCCTCCAACGAGAAGGTGGTGACGCAATCCAATGATGACTTGCTGGGATCCTCTCAGACGATGTTGGTCGTACGCTTCGACCAACAAGCTTTTGAATATCTCCTTTCTGAAGAGAAGTCGAACCCTTCGAAGCGGTTCGTAAAACCGAAGAAGACTCGATGGTCCTGGGTGCATAAGGCGGCTGCGACGAGCAGCACGACGGAGGGGACTGCGTCTCAGACCCCCCTCATCGATGAAGCCCCGAAGATTCCTTCGACCGCTGATGCCAGGCCATCTCTCTCACATCCCATGGTCGGGAAACGCAGAAAAGATCACGGCTATACTATGGCAAGCGTGACAAAGACGCAACTCCGAAAGAAGCATATGACGATTCGCCCACTCGTGGAGAATGCTGCACCGGTGAGAACATATGTCTTCAACAGAATAACCGGTCCATCAGGTATGGCCATGTTGGATTTCGAATACTACGTATAATCTAATCGTCGTAGGAGGAAATCTAAGGCAACACTCGTCCCATGCGATCAAAGTGCTACGCCGATAGCGGACCAGAGGCCCGCGTTGATAGTAACGCGCGCAGCCGATGGAAAGCTATACAAGACCATCCCAAACTCTCCGAAGCCTCGTCCGGCGGAACCCCGTCATCCCTTGAGCACCCACTCGCACTACTCAAGGCAGGGGGTACGTCATCAGCGACTCTCTGATCGAGGCATACTCGGACCTCACCCACGGGAACTCGAAGGAAGAATGCCTTCTCCATATCTCTTCGGCTGCGCACATCGCTCCTGTGTACACGAAGGAAGTAGAGGCATGAAGACTTCGTCTGCTCCCTGCGAGCATAGGACAAGAGAAGAATCTGAGACACAGTTGGTGTCTAAATCAAGACCCAACTATACTCAGATTACCATCAACAGCTGTTGTTGTCAAGCAGATCCATCATCGCCAAAGAGGAGGTCCATCTTTCAAAGGCTGCAACCGAGAACTTGTGAGAAAGAAGAAAAGCTCCGCGTTGCTTCATGTAATGTTGCTCGGGACTCTCCGTCCCATAAGAAGCTATCCAAGAAACCCCTTTCCTAGGTTGGAAAGTCTAAGAACCGGCCTGGGGGTAGCAAGAAGCCTGTGCCCAAGGAAGGCATATTCCAACACACGTGCTCCAAGGACGGATCATCATCGCAAGAAGACGGTCCTTCGACTGCTGCACCTGCTGGGGGTAGCCAGCCTGCTACGATGTATAACAACCCTTCGTTTCAGCATGACGAAGAGACATATGACACCGACACTTCTGCGGGCGCAAGCAGTCAGAAGACTGGGGGTAGGAACAATGTCGAGTCAAAGGACAATCACAACTTGCTAGTCTTCCCACAAGACGATAAGCACCAGCACTCCGAACTAGAAAGCGAAAGATCTACCACCCCTTCTACTTACATGCACATAGCATCTGTGCACATGACGGCTGATGAGAACGAAGAATCAAGCGAAAGTGCTGATCAGTAGAAACGTATTGAGGCTCTCGAAGGAAGTCTTAATGCGTTGAACATATCCATGCAGAATTTAGCCTCTGTCGTTCTGGAGATTAAGGACATATTGGTTCCCACTGCCTCCACACCTGCGGCTCTGATGATTCGTGATGGGTCTAGTACCCTGCCCATCATAAAATAAGTCGCACAATCGTCGTCCACTCCGTTGACCATCAATCCAGCAGTATCCAACGAAATACAGCAAGCACTCGAGGAGTTATACGCTCGCCATGATACCAAAAAAAAGCGAGCCACACTCTGAAAGATAGGCATCTGGCAGCCTTATCCTTCTAAGTGGGACAATGTGATTTATCCTCCAAAATATAAACCACAGACTATCACCCTTTATGATATTAAGGAGTCGCCCAGACGATACTTGAGGTACTTTGCCTCAGTAACATGACACCTGCCAAAGGATGACGCCCTTCTCACCAGCATCTTCGTGGGAGCTCTACAGGGGGTGGCCTATGAATAGTTCTGCAGTTTTTTCGACAACTGCATTAAATGATTTGAAGACCTGAAGAACATGTTCCTAGAACGGTTCTACGAACGAGGGCTGGACATGACGATGTCTACTCTCACGGACATCGTTCAGAAAGAAAAGAAGCCCGTACGAGCGTACATTGAACGCTTCCGCCAGGCTGCCCTAAGGATACCTCCAGGCATGCCTGAGCCCATGCTCATAGATTCATGCTGCAAGAATATATCCCTGCCATCAAACTGTGGCATAGTGCTTCCTGCACCGAGTGGATGCCCTTTATTACTGAAGCAGACATAGCTCAGAAGAAGGCACATGACGCACAACTCCTGGGTCTGAACTTCCCCTCTATTGAAGATAAAGGGAAGCGAGTAAGAGACGGTAAAGGTAAGCAAGATATGGCCTTCAATATAACAAAAGGGTACATCGCTCGTGAGCTCCAAGCCGGCCGAAGCACAGAAGCCGAAGGAAACCTACTCCTTCAATGACGAAGACACGCTCAAATTATTCGAGATGCTGACCAAGGGAGGCAGGCTGCAGCTTCCACCTCCCAAGCGTCCTGATGAAGTGGGAAAGGTGGATAATCCTAAGTATTGCCATTACCACCAGTACATCCACCACTCAATACGCGACTGCTACGTATTGAAAAGACAGATTCAACGTCTTACGACGCCAAAGTCATCTTCCTCGATTACGAGAAAAAGACTGTGACGACCAACATGGTCACGATACAGTTCAGGAGCTTCCTGATAGCCGAGACTTCAGACGACGTCATCCCTATCCCAAAGGCAATGATGGAAGTCGTCAACCTTTCATCCGCCAGAGACAATGCCCAGGGCCTCATCCCCTTCACAATACCGCAAGGTGAAGTAATGTGGGTTCATCCAGATCTCACTCCTGACATGATTGTGCCAGCAGAGTGCCCGACTAAAGAGAGGAAGGTTAGGACATGTCGCATGGTCTCCTCCTCGGCAGAAGACACCAGCGTGACCACTCGTTCGGCTCTCCAGCGAGACGAAAACCAGGCTCCTGAAGAAGAGACGCCCCCACCGGTGACACATTCTACTCCCGATATAGCAAAGCCGGACCTTCTCAACCTCCTGCCACAGATAAGCAGAAACAGAAGGAGGTCCGCTTCGATAAGCCTCTACGAAAGGACTCGACAATAGGCCCGATCAAGCCCTACAACTTCGATATACTGACGCAGCTGGCCAACACGCCGGCTCGGTTATCATTCTTCGAGCTTCTCCAGCTCTCCAAAGCAACTCGGGACACCCTCAGTGATGTGCTGCAGAATGCAGAGGCTTACCTCGCACAGGTGAAACAGCCCAAGAAAGACCCTGTGACATCTCCACATTGCCATAGCATGGTCGAGGTGATTCCTAACATCACCTTCACGTAACACGATATGCTGCTAAAGAACAACCGACACAACCGACCCCTATATTACACAGGATACGTGGGTGCCATCAAGGTCGATCGCATTCACATCGACCCGGGCTCATCGCTCAGCATCATCCTTCGAAGTCTGCTCCAAGCTCTAGGGATCCCGATGTACTGTCTCACGGCATCGAACACCACCATCAACGGCTTCAACACGGGGAAGAGTGAGCCTCTGGGCAAGATCCGATTGAAGTGCCAAATAGGTGATCTTCATACTGAGGTTACCTGTTATGTCATTGAGGTGGACATAAACTGCAACATGTTGCTTGGACGACCATGGATCCATGAGTACATGATTGTCCCCTCCACCCTTCACCAGTGCATAAAGTACATGGCCAGTGACGCGACCGTCAAAATGGAGTTTGCTGACGACGAAGCAGAAGTTGCAGCCGCCACGGAAGTAACCATAAGGGTTCGACTGAAAGGAAAGCCACCTAAGAATCCAGCCCCCCTGGTCATCAAACTCCAGGGCAAGGCTCCAGCACGGCCGTCTCCGACGGTATCAAGCTAGGAACCCCTGCAAATAAAGCTCTCCCGAAAGGCCCCGATATGTGCTTCAAAGCCGCAGGATACTCTGGCTGCGCCCTCCGCGGTGATCAAGATGAAGCAAAAATCTCCTCCACCTCCTTCTGCAGCAGCTCTTGCCCACGAGAAATTACAAGATGACGTCTGTGCCAATGCCGAGGCACAGTCTTTAGATGATGTAATCCCTCGGGGTAAAATTTTGCATTTTATTAAGAGAAGTTGTCTTCGAATTACTCCTGTGCGTATTGGAACTCCAAGTACTTCTTAGACAACGCTCTATGTACTCTACAAACGCAAGTGACAACTGCCAACCTTGTAAACCAAGTTGTCCCTTCCCAAGGCTCCTACTTTCTAGTCCCTCCAAGGAATCCAGAGGAGCAACCTATCATCTTCGGTCGACTGGAACACCCGCAGCGGCTAGCCCCAGGAGGACCGGAACCCGACGACGGCAAGGTGCAACTCTCTATGCTACTCAAGCCAAATATCTTATCCAGAAGATGGGATACGACCTGAACAGCAACAAAGGGCTGAACTACGGGAAAGGTCGGCGGCTTCCCTTACGAGTTCGAACTCCGAAGGTGAAGCCTCAGAACTATTACCAACGTAGTCGTCGGGGGTTAGGGTATATTACTCCTACGACCACTTCGAGAGTTCAGAACCGGAGGCTCCACTACACTCGCATTCTTCCAGCTCTTCAACCTGGGATTCTGATACCAGTATAGGCCGGGACCTCCAGAAGGTACTATCCGTCAACATGGTTTCCACAGACGATCCCGTAGAGGAAGAAGACCAGGCACTCGACTTCTTCGAAGAGGAGCCCTGGGCTCAATGCTTTGGCTCGCAGTGGGAATGACGTTTCGAACAGCGAGAGCCTCCCACCGAGGATGAAGTCGTCCAGATCGACTTAGGGGATGAAACTTCCCCTAAACCCATCTTTTTCAGCAAAAGCCTAACAGGAGACGACAAAGATTCTCTGGTACAGCTGGTCCGGGAGTATATAGACATCTTTGCCTGGAGCTATGAAGATATGTCGGGTTTGGACCCACAAGTCGCCATGCACCGGTTCAACATTCTACCTGACACCAAACCTGTCAAACAGCAGCACCGTCGCTTCCATCCTAATATTATGGACGCCATCGAAGAAGACGTCGATAAACTCCTTGAGAGTGGCTTCATCTGTGAAGAACAACACCCGGACTGGGTGGCCAATATCGTACCAGTTACCAAGAAGAACAGGAAGGTTAGAGTCTGCATAGACTACCGGGATCTCAAGTCGGCCTGTCCAAAAGACAAATTTCCTCTCCCAATCACAGACATGATGATTGACAACACTTGTGGCTTTGAGCGTATGTCCTTCATGGATGGCTTCTCAGGCTATAACCAGATCAAGATGTTTTCCGAAGACGAAAAGCATACTTCATTCTGGACATCGAAAGGGATATAATGTTATACAGTTATGCCCTTCGGATTGAAGAATGTGGGCGCAACCTACCAACGGGCTCTAATTACCATATTCTGCAAACATCTTCGGAGGACGGTGAAGTGTTACGTTGATGACATTGTCGTCAAGAGCAAAGTCAAGTCTAGTCACTTGGATTACTTACGAACATTGTTCGACATAAAGTAGATGCACAAACTAAAGATGAATCCGGCCAAGTCCTTCCTAGGCGTCTCTAGCGGCAAGTTCTTAGGCTTCATCGTCACGGCGAAGGGAATCCATATTGACCCAGAGAAGACAAAAGCAATCCTGGACATGGCTCCCCCGAAGAATATTAGGGAACTTCGAGGCCTGCAAGGACGTCTGGCATACATCAGAAGATTCATAGCAAACCTCTCTGGTCGATGCCAGCCCTTCCCCAAACTGATGAAGAAGGGGGTCTCCATTGTATGGACCGAAGAGTGCCAGCAAGCATTCGACGATATCAAGAAGTACCTCACCAGTCCCCCTGTTCTGGTAGCTCCAGTAATAGGAAGACCTTTTATACTCTACGTCCGAGGCATGTATCACTCTCTCGGGGCATTACTGGCCCAGAAGAGCGATGAAGGACACGAGCAGGCCATCTATTACCTCAACAGAACCATGATTGGAGCTGAGCACCGGTACAATCCTGTCGAGAAGGAGTGTCTTGCTTTACTCTTAGACATTCAGAAAATACGTCACTATGTGACCAGACAGACGATCCACGTCGTCTTCCGAATCAACCCCCTCAGGGTCCTCATGACCAAGCCAGGGGCTTTGAACTCGAGGTTAGCCACCTGGACCATACTCTTAACTACTTATGACATGGTGTTCGTCCCTCAAAAGGTAGTTAAAGGCCAAGAGTTGGCCGATTTCCTAGCGACACACCCTGTGCCAAAGACGCTCTACGATGTCATCCATGATGAAGCTTAGAATCTAATGCTGTCTCAAACAACCTCGTATCGCAACTGTTGTCCCTAAAAGCACAGAGGCCCCATTGTCTTCGAAACATAGTCCACTTGTCGCCCTAAAGCACAGAGGCTCCGTCGTCTCTAGAAGCATAGTCTACTCGTCGTCCCAGAAGCGCAGCCAGCCTTACCTGAAGTACAGACGACATGGTCCCACCCAATCAGTTTGCTTAAACTGCCTCTCTCAAAGATAGGATTTGGATTGATCAAGTTGATAAATGCGAATATCTTATCAGATTGATTTAAATCTTGAACGAAGATTACACAGAATCCAAAACTGAGATGAAATCCCAAGATTTGCTCGGCTACATTCGAACAAGCAAATCGGCACACACCACGTGTCACCTCCTTCGATTATTTTGATAACCACCAGTAATCTCGTTTGAGGAGAATCTCAACACCCGCCACATGTCAGCGCCACAGAAGCCCGTATCGTGCAAGGATGATAGATTCCTTCATATCTTGAAACCCTAATGCACATCGCATATGTACCCCTCTCCCCTATAAATAGGAGAGGTTTTCCCCCAACAACATGATCGACAAGGAGAAGAAGATCCACAGAATTATCAAAATCTTCAACTTCGGCGTCTTCCTGATCGGCAATCCTAGAGTTCCGTCTCGAAGGCACCAGAAAGTCAGAGCAAGTCAAATATCATCATCGGATCATCAACGGAGTAAAGGAGCCGCTGTAGTGCTCGATCTCCACCGTCATACTTTTCCAGAAACTTTTGTACTTAGATTTCTTTGCATAAGAATTGATTGTACTCTTTTTTACGTTCAATATACAAAAAGTTCGTTCAACCTTTTGTCATGTCGAACATGTGTATGATTGTTTTTCATATTTTTCGACGATTTTAAATTTTGTATTTATTAAATTTTTATTATTTTTCTAGATCTTGATTCGAGGCCTGACTTTTGTTCATTGATGTTGATATTAAATTATTGCTGGTATTTTATTAATATTATTGGTGTACATTTTATTGCATTATTTCTACCATTATTATTATTATTATTATTATTATTATTATTATTATTATTATTATTATTATTGTTATTGTTATTGTTATTGTTATTATTATTATTATTATTATTATTATTATTATTATTATTATTATTATTATTATGTAAATTCTAACCTAACCCTAACCTCACTCTCACTCAGCCCCCTCTCCTCCTCACCAGCCGCCTACCCTCATCCCTCTCTCTCTCTCTCTCTCCAGCTCCTTTCCCTCTCCCGATCAACCTCTCTTTACTCTTCCTGCCTCCCCTCTCTGGAGCACCAGCCCCTAAACTCTCTTTCCTCACCATCTCACTCTCTCCTCTCTCCCTCACTCTCCACTCTTACTCTCTCTTTCTCCCGATCTCTCTGTCGTCCCCAACCTCTGGCTCGGCCAGCTCCGTCACAGCCACCACCATCTTTGCCAACACCATCACCATGACTACCTCTACTCCCTCCATGGCCGCCTTCGTACTCTTTCCTGAGCTGCAGCCATAAGCGCCACCGCCGACTCTACTTTCGGCGCCACCACCATGGCCATCCCCCTTCCTCTCGTTGTCGTCTGATTAGCTGCCGCAAGCCCCTCCAGCTTCCACCGCCACCATCGTCACCGTCTCTGACTTCCCTTTCTCCTTGTCTCCTCCGCTGGCGGGTTGACCCAACTTGGTCGAGGCTTTACCGCCAGCTCGTCCGCCTTCCTCTTTTCTCTCCGACGAGTAGCCGCCACGCACCAGGGCAGCACCACCTCGAGCGGTAGGATACCCTTGTGCCCTGTACTGCTCGAACAACAAGTTTGCTTCGTGCTACGTGTTCCTTATTTCGTGTGTATCTCGGTGTGCGTGCTGTCTCGGTTTCTATGCTACCCTGATCCACGTGCTGTCTTAGGCAGTGGGACACCTCGAGCCTCGTACTATCTCGGTTTATGAATTGCCACAATTTTTTTTATCTCGGCCTTTGTGCCTATCTCGTGATCTGTGCTGCATCGATTTGCGTACACACATCCACTTGTGCCTCGGGCACTATGCTACCTTGAACTCCGTACATGCATCGATTTGTGTGCCACATTGATTTGCGTGCTTCCTTGTGTCTAGCCTCGTCTCGATCTACATGCATGTCTCGATTTGTGTGTCGTATTGATTCGTGTGCCATCTCGATATTCATGTTTTCTTGGACTACGTGTACGTCTCGATTTGTGTGTCGCATTAATTCGTGCGCCATTATGATATTCATGATCCTTCAATCTACATATGTATTTTGATTTATGTGCAAGTTCTTTTTCACATTCGTCTCGATATTCGTATTACCTCGAATCTCATGTGCGTCTCGATTTACGTGTATGTCTCAATTTACGTGTCCATATCGATCTACTTGCCTCGATTTCTGTGCCAGATCTCTATACTGCTTACGGGACCCATAAGGTATAGCCTTCTGCCATCCCTTGTAATTTTATTAGTATTTTATTATTTTTGCTTAATAATTGTTTATTGTGTGTTCTAAGGACCCTGATAGACGTGCTACCTTGGATCCAGGACTCCGAAGACTTGCTTACCTAGCCAAGCCCTCTAGGAAAGTATCCTTTGCTTATCGACGGCTCTTGCCCTCCCGCTGGATTTTATTGTATTTAATTAATTCTGAATTTTGTAAATGTAAATATATAACTGTGGTAGTGTAACATAGTAGTAGAACTGCCATGATGATAACTTAGGATAGCTTAATTCGATATCGGGTCAAGCCGTATCGGACAACTCGGACGGGTCACCACATCTCCGAGGATATGAGCAAGACTCACTTATATAGATTGTCCCCATATGTCTCGTGTCCGACTCGCAGTCGGGTAACGACTTAGGCTAATTATTCTTGTGACTATGCCTGTGTTTTGGTTAGACTGATGGACCTGTGTTGAGATACGCCCTGCATGGCAATTTTTGTTGTATGTGTTGGCTTGGCGCCTAGTATGCATCGTAGTGTTGCTGGAGGCCGAGACTTAGCATTCTTGGCTATGGATTGGTGTCCAGTTCTCATCGTAGTACTGCTGGAGGCTGAGACTTAGTGTACTTAATTTGCGATTTTGCGGCGGATTGTGCCGAGTGGATAGAGCCCCATCTCGTAGGGAGCTGTAGTTCATAAATACAGAGGAAACTCTGCCAAATTTTCTAAAATTTTCGATCGAGAATTTGGTTTGAAGATTTGGGCAGAACCGTTCCTTTGGTTTGTTGAACCAGACTCGTGCAGATTTATTTTGATATAGTATACCTGATCCCAGTGCCTATTAGGTAGACTCATGACTAGATTAGTCATAGCTGCTTGACCTGTCTTGTCCGTCGGTTAACGTAAGGAGCACGGTTCTACTCGGGAGACGGTCTGTAACCCCTGTCCTTGTTTGGTTTAAAGGCCGTGGATCTACTCCACAGTGGTTCATACAATCCTTACCATTTTTTGGTGGCATTAATTAATAGACTCTTGTCCCCTGACCATTCCTTCTAGACGATGTCGTAGTTTAGCCAGATATGAATAGCAGTTCTCATATATGTATCGAGATTTTAATTTTTTGATATATTCGAGGATTGAGTATAATTGGGAAGTCTGATTTTGGGATAATGAATTAGTAGACTCATGTGTATTCCTGGATTTGATGATTATGCGAGTATATCATGGAACGAGGACAATATCGAGGATACCAATATATAATTTTTATCCGATATCCCAAACGCCTAAAACCTGGTATCTTTCTTCATTTTGGTAGACCTTAGTAATCTTGTATAGTGGTGTAGCATAGCATGTAGTGGTCATGTCCCTTATGTGATATAGATGGCTAACCTTGTTTAGGGGGAACCATTGTTATATCCCGGTAGCTGAAAGACATTTACTGATAGCATGTGATCATGATTTGGTGGATTCTTTTGAGCTAGATAGCCTAGCATTGTTTATGGTGATTAACTTAGTACCTAGTGATCGTATTCCTGACATAATATTTATTCCATCGTAGATGGAAGGACTATTAATAGATTGATCCGGTGGATAGATCGACTTGATAGATCGAGCTGTAGGCGCCCCTGTGTACTTTAGATGCTATTATAGTAGATATCCTGACCGTGTACTTGACTGACCTGATACCCATGCCACTAGGTGGACATAGGATTTCATATGATTGGCCAATTGACCATGTTTCTGACTTAACTACCTGTACTCATGCTGGTACTATTCTATGTGTGCACCGATGTGCTGTATGATTCTACATGATTATATGGTAGTGCATTCATCTTCCAACATGGACATGGTAGTTAGACTGTAGTCTTAGCGTGGTTAGGGTTGATTGCTTGCTTGTTGAATT
The DNA here is from genome assembly GCA_029216955.1 of Iris pallida. Classification (NCBI taxonomy): domain Eukaryota; kingdom Viridiplantae; phylum Streptophyta; class Magnoliopsida; order Asparagales; family Iridaceae; genus Iris; species Iris pallida. Next base: position 36,320 of record JANAVB010027045.1, read on the forward strand.
GTACTAAGAATGAATCACCATCCGGGACTCTGTGAGCCGATGGGGATTCATACTTAGTGTACCCATACTGAAGTACGCCATCTAGGAGGATGATCATGTGACCACAATATGTGATTCCAGATAAATGTAGGGCTAATCTAGGTGACTAAAATTGGTAGTAGCTATGGGAGGGAACGGAATCCCGAGATCGTACAGTCCTAGCTACCTTCCAGACATTAGTCATGGCGTGCCACGGATATTGTATACCATCCGTATTAGTGAATGGCAGTATCTGACTATTATATGTACTATGTGTTATATGATCGATCTATTTTGCACGGTGGCCTTACAAGGGATCGGTGCTTATCCATGTCCTACGTGTTATTATTTGGCCCCGCTACCTGCTGGATCAACACGATCTGAGGATTCCTTTATATATTGCATTGTTGGGATAACCCAACCTCCACATAGAAAGTTATAGACATTTGAATGGCCGCCTATTCACCTAAATTGTATGGCTTGCTATTTACTAAGCTGGTTGGTACACAACGCTGTCCTGATACGATAATTTATTCCCTTGTTCTTGTTTGATGTTGGGGTGGATTACTGTTCTGATGACAGACTACAAATTCTAGTGGCGATACAGGTATTAGTGGATGTTAGGATGACTGTGATGATTGTTGGTTCCTTACCTATGTTCGTTGATGGATTGTTGTCTTACATTCTGTAATCGTGCATAGGTACCACATGATCCTTTACCTTTATTACTACTGTTCATATATGTTTTTCGTCATATATTTTATCCTGCTAGTTTTCTTCGTCCGTTCTTGCGCCTTCCTTTCTGGTACTTGTTGCGGTTGGCCTGAGCAACTCTGGATTGTTTCCAGATTGCCAGTGATCGACCCTATGGCTCTTCCAGACTTGACTTGGAGGACATGCTTAAGTTCCAGACCATGTCGGAACTGTGTGGAAGGGTATTCTCGTCTGCATTATTATCTTGTATTGTAGACTTCATGATTATTATATGAGTATTTCCTGCTTTCCATATGGTTATCATTCTACTGTTATTTTATTGATATTGTCTGTGGATATGAGATGTGATTTAGGCCATATATTGATTGCATGCTTGGATATCCAACAAGAATTGACAGCCGTGATTGTCGTATGACGTCTTCGTACCTTATATGGTTTAACTAGCCTATGTTCGTCCCCGTATTCTGATACTGGGGCATGACAAGGTTTTTTGGTGGCCCATGCAGGTCTCGTTTTGAGATTTGTTGGGTATCACCTGATTATTGATCTCAGTCCTCTACTCCTTAGAAATTCCAACTTGTTACACTTGCCATTCGCTCCTTTGATCTTGTGAACTGGTCCTCATCTCTACCTGGACCTATCTTGCTTGGCCCTGTCTTATTCGTTGTTATTTGCCTTTATTCCTTATTTTGAGAGATATGATCCGATAGTTGGTCATGTCATTTGTTTTATCAGGTAGGACGTGGTCTTGTCTTCATCCTTGGGTTACTCATTATTTATCTTTGGTTCTGCACTCTCTTTGCCTTGTTTGATTTCTGGTTATCCCTCTCGTACGTTTATTTCGTGTTGATTTAGTATCATTATCTCCCTCATCGAACGTTGACTTGATTGTTGTGGAAGGAAGATTTCATCAGAACTCTGAGGTTGGACTTGATTATCCGGTGGGTATTATTGTACCAATTTAGCTCCCTTGACTCAGGATAGTTTCGCAATCCTGATTATATGTTTCAGATACTATTTTGATTAGTGGTATATTTTTTTTGTATATTATGATCTGACTTGGATTATGGATTTGGAGTATTTTCCTAGAAAAGCTATCTTGTGTTATTATAGAAATTGTTTTTGGATGATTGTCAAGACTATCTGATGACTTCTAGTACTTCAAAGGCATGGTAGCGAGAGCTGCAGCCGTTCGATCATCATGCAGTAGTGGCTCCTTCTGCAGCTATTTCGACCGAATGGCGTGGCAAATTGAGAGGCTCCTTTTGCAGCCATGTTCAGTCGGATGGCGAGACAATTGATTTCCACCACGTATTATAGCCGGATACAGAGGAACTAAAGTCCTAGTTTGAGACAATTTAGGTGATTTTGAGTGTTTTCCCCAAATTTTGTGCTATTGAGATTTCAATATTTTGAAGACTATATTTTATATATTTTGGGGTTGCTTGTAGACCTTGTGATATATTTTCTTGCAGCTATATTTTGATATTTGTTTTTGGTATTTCGAAAATAATGTTTGTTTTTGCCTTAATGATTACTTGATTTCTCGTGGGTAGAGATATCTATTCACCTAGTTTTGAGAATTTTATTTTAAAATATTTTAAAATTTTGAGGACAATTTTTGTAAGGTGGATAGGATGTGATACCCCTATTTTTAAAATATGTATATGACTGTATTTCGTATTTTTCGATGATTTTAAATTTCATATTTGTTAATTTTTTTCTTCTTCTAGATCTTGATTCGAGGCTTGACTTTTGTTTATTGATGTTGCTATTAAATTATTATTGGCATTTTACTAATATTATTGGTGTACATTTTATTCCATTATTTATACCATTATTATTGTTGCTATTATAATTATTATTGCTCTTGTTGTTGTTATTACTACTACTACTACTACTACTACTACTACTACTACTACTACTACTACTACTACTACTATTATTATTATTATTATTATCATTTAAATTCTAACCTAACCCTAACCCTATCCCCACTCTCACTCAACCCCCTCTCTCCTCCTTACCAGTCGCCCCCCCACCCCTCTCTCTCTCTCCAGCTCCACTCCCTCTTCCGATCACCCTCTCTTCACTCTTCCTCCTTCCCCTCTCTGAAGCACCACCCCCCATTCTTTTTTCTCACCATCTCACTCCCTCCTCTCTCCCTCACTCTTCACACTCTCTTTCTCTCGATCCCCCTCTCATCCCTGACCTCTGGCCCGGCCAGCTCCGCCGTGGCTACCATGGCCACCACCATCTTCGCCAGCACCACCATCACCCACGACCACCTCCACTCCCACCATGGCTGCCTCTGCCCTCTTCCCTGAGCCGCAGCCATCATCGCAACTGCCGACTCCACTTTTGGCCGCCACCACCATGGCCACCCCCTTCCTCTTGCCGTCGCCTGGTTAGCCGTCGCGAGCCCCTCCATCTTCCACTGCCGCCATCATCGTCATCTCCGACTTCCCTCTCTCCTTGTCTCCTCCGCCGACGGATCGGCCCGACTTGGCCGAGGCTTTACCGCCAGCTCGTCATCTCCCTCTTTTCTATCCGGCCCAGCCAGCTCCGCCGTGCACGGGGCAATACCATCTTGAGCGACGGAACGTCCTTGGGCCCTGTGCTTCACGAGCAGTGAGCTCGCCTCGTGTTTCGTGTGCCTCATTTCATGTACACTTCGGTGTGCGTGTTGTCTGGGTTTTTGTGTTACCCCGATCCGCGTGCTTCCTTGGGCTGCGGGATACCTCGAGCCTGATGCTGTCCTGGGCACCGTGCCATCTCGGTTTGTATATCGCCTCAATTTTTGTGTTTCAACCTTTGTGCCTACCTCGTGATCCATGCCGCATCGATTTTCGTGCACCACCCACTTGTGTGTGCTACCTTGAACTCCGTGCATATACGATTTGCGTGCTTCCTTGTGTCCTGCACCGTCTCGATCTATGTGCATGCCTCGATTTGCATTCCATATTGATTCATGTGCCTTTTCGATATTCGTGATTTCTTGGACTACGTGCATGCCTCGATTTGTGCGTCTTATTGATTCATGTGCCATTCTGATATTTGTGATCCTTCGATCTACGTGCACGTTCTGTTTCCCGTTCGTCTTAATATTCGTATTATATCGAATCTCGTACGCATCTCGATTTACATGAATGTCTCAATTTATGTATTCGTATCGATCCGAATGCCTCGATTTTCGTTCCAGATCTCCGCACTGCTTGCGGGACCCACACGGTATGACCTTCTACCATATTTTGTGATTTTATTAGTATTCTATTATTTTTGCCTAATCACTGTTTATTGTGTGCTCTATGGACCTCGATTGACGTGCTGCGCTTGGCCTGACCAACCCTGGATTGTTCCTAGATTGCTAGTGATCGACCCTATGGATCTTCCAAATTTGACTTGGAGGACGTGCTTCCATTCCAGAAGATGTGGGAATTGTGTGGAAAGGTATTCTCTTGTACATTATTATCTTGTACTGTAGACTTCATGATTATCATATGGGTACTTCCTGCTTTCCATACGGTTATCATTCTACTGTTATTTTATTGATATTGCATGTGGATATGAGATTTGATTTAGGCCATAGATTGATTGCATGCTAGGATACCCAACAAGACTGATAGTCGTGATCGCCGTATGACGTCTTTGTACCTTATACAGTGTAGCTGGCCTACGTCCGTCCCCGTATTCCGGTACTGGGGTGTGACATGGCCGAACTCGGTCTGAGTTATTTCTTGAATATCTGCTCATTTTTGTATGGGATTTTTGTACGGGGATTTGATATAGGATTGGATGTAGGCTTAATATAGAATGTGGGCTATATAGGTAGGCTTATTTTGGACATTGGAGTTCAATAGAAAGCCTGTTGCCAATTCGATCAACCTCATATTTTTCTAGACTCAATAAAAGAAAAATTATAGAATAAAATGTAAAAACAAATCTTGATCTGCATATGTAGTTTTTGAACAATGAAGAGGACAAGTAATAGCTTGTTGGAAGTAGACATTCTGTTTTTGTACCTATAGTATATTATTTGCGTATCGACCAAAGTTTATATTGATTATCAAAATCAGGTGTCACTATGACCAATGGACTAACAGAATCGAGGCATCTTTCTCCATCATAATTACTCTTTGTCATAAATATGAGCATCTGAAGGGTTGATGGCCCTTCTTATATAAAGGGATCATCATCCCTGAGTTGCTTCATCTTGTACATGGCTCTAGAAAGGATTTCTCGTCTTAGACGCTTCAAGAGGTCACGGCGTGCAGACTCTGTTGGTACAGCTGCTTCTGTCACTAGGCCTATGGTGACGCTCCCTCCGTCGCCTTCCCTTGAGTCGAGGTAGAGGAGGTTGGCGGAGAAGAAGCTGGTGATGGCCCGTGAACTCCTAGAATTTTTTGGCCTGACGGTAGGGGACCTTGCCAAGCCCTCGGGCGTGCCTCCTGACTTTGACTCTCTTCCGTTGGATCCGATGGAGAAGAAGCGACTGAGCGTGCTGGAGGGCTTTCGTCGTTGCTTTGTTAGAGCTGGAGTTCGGTTTCTCCAAGACTTTACGGACTTCATCAGCGACTCTGACTGCTCATCTTCCTAGGGGCTTTTTTTTTGGCCCATGGTGTCCTTGTTTTGTAATCCCCTCTTTCTCTATCAATAAAATTTCTCTTTAACACACTTCATCCGAACCAATTGGTTGTACATGAGTTGTCTTCTAGTGTTTCATGTGTCTAGAAAACTTCTGTTGAAAGAGATGTTTGTAAAGTGGTAGGCATCTCTTAGGAGGAGTATACTAGGATTAAGTGGACCTTTTTATCTATGTTGTACCCAAGACTGGGTACAGATATCAAGGGGGAATGAGAGATTGGCACGATGATGTACAAAGAGTTTCTTGCTCAGAGGTAATGTGGACATGGTAAGGCTCTGTGATTATGCCATTGTTTTTAGGACGAGTAGCGTGGATAACTTGCTCAGAGGTGATGTGGACATCGCAAGTTCTCATGATCATAAAATTGTCTTAGGACGAGCAACGAGAATATCTTTCTCAGAGGTAATGTGGACATGGCAAGTATCCGTGATCAGGGTGCTGTTTTGAGGCAAACAGTGAGAGTATTTTGCTCAGAGGTAATATGGACATGGCAAATGTACGTCTGTTGGTTCGAAAAAATGACTCAGAAGTTATGTGGATGTGATCATTTTCTGGAGGCGAAAGTCAGAGCTGATGTGGACGTGACCTTTTCTCTTTTTTGTTGATTATATTGTCCTCGAAAAAGAGCAGTAGAGGATACCTTTGACCAGACTGGGAGTCAATATGTGAAATACCTTGGGGCAGCTGGGTCGCAGAAGGGTGTTTTTAGAGGGATTTTGCAAAAGGCCTCATGTATTGGTAGAGACATAAGATGGGATAAATGTTTCCAAATGCAACCGAAATGGTTTGCCTTATGAAGTACATGTATTCGCATTTTTCCATACCTATGGAAAATGGCAGTCAGCACCAATATGTCTGAGTTAGTTGTTCATACATAATATTTCTTTAAGAATTTATCGTTGTTGGGCATCATCATCAAATCTCCATTAGGATGGGCAAGTCTGTAGGCGCCGTTAGAGTATAACCGATGAGAAAATCTATACCTGAGAGGGATATTGTAGAGGTTTCGGTCACCAAATCTGAACCTGAAAGGGATATTTCGGATATCTCCCTGACCGTCGACTATATTACGTAGGGTCTTTTCCATTTGGGCTAGAACTTTCCTATTGTTTTGTGCATCAAGATCATTAGTCTTCTGATAGCTAGGACCAGATCACCAACTTGGAATGCTCTTTCCTTGGCTTTTTTTTATTGAAAGCTCTGGCGATGCGTATTTGATATAGCTCGACCTGCTGTTAAGCCTGGAGGCATTTTTTCATCTAGAGCTTCCAATTCTTGGAGCCGCAAGTGATGATTTTCTTCCTCAGTTAGCTGGCTGGAGAGAGCCACACAGAGTGAGGGAATTTGGATATCCAGTGGCAGTACTGCTTCGCTCCCATATACGATTGAGAATGGCATGTTGCCTGTTGGAGTTCGAACCGTTGTATGTGTCATGCCCCAGAACCAGAATACTGGAGAGCGGAGGAATAACTCAGCCAGCTACGTATTACGGGTAGATGAATACAGTATAATACGATCAATGCTGTCAAAAAAACGAGGGGGTGCATACTACATGAAAGTCTCGCTATGGTCATTTCACATCTATTGTCTCAATCATTCAAACAAGAAACAAAAATAAAGAACATGTAAGATAAAGCAGTAAGGCGTCCCAAACGCTCTGTCAAAATGTTCTTGATATCTGGCTTTACAAAATACAGCCAGATTGGTGTAGCAAAAGTATACACAATTGTTATCAGCTGCAGCCTGACTTAGTTACAATTATGTAAAAGTAGGTACAAGACGATCCGACTAACATGTCGGTGCCAAACGGCAAAGTATAAAGTAAATAACAAAACGAGCGGTGAAGTAAAGAACCCACTCGAGTCCTCCTGCGATCATTCCTCTAGTATTGACCATCTTGGAGGTGGAAGTAAGCTGGATCTTCGGGGACCGGCTCTAAATCTGGCCATGCAAAACCAGAGAGGTTAGACCTCTAATAGCAAGTACCGCAAGGAAGCACGATATGAAGGATGAAACCAGTAAATAAAAAAAATATAATAATAGATCTCTGTTTGTCATTGGGATTCATATAACATCTCGACACTTCGAACCAACCTCCCAACCAAACAAGGACAGAAGTTGGCCCGTCATGTCCTGACATTCTGATCATCTCAGTTAGGTAACAGAGTAGATACAGTACACAAACAAATCAATTTAAACGGCCATTCAACTACTACGGCTTACTACTGTGATTTTCAAGTTATCCTGGATATATGCAATAAAGGATTCCTCAGTTCTTACTATGTGCAAGCAAGGCTAGTTTGCCCAGTCAATCAATTGCGCCAATCATGAATTAGACGAGTCCCAGCAGGACGCCCGTCATCAATATACAATATACAATAAATAATATAACCAGATACCGCTCCATGCCCGTGTAGCAGGTTTGCAGTATCTGTGGGGACCAGCCGGCCTGTCGGGCACTACTAGTCCCAAGTGGGCTGCCATGTAAGAACTCGGAAATCCGTTCTCTCCATGAAATCATTATTTTATTTAACTTAATAGCCTCTATGTTAAGCGAAATCCCATGCCGTGGATCATGGTCATTCAAATGAGTACTTTCGTACGGGGTACGATATGCATTTCTACAATAATACCAGTGCGGTTAGGTTGTAGGTCTTACATAGCGTAATGCAACAATCAAAACTAACCACGGAATAATCACGCCTTGACCATAAAGTACACATGCTGCTTTCGTAATAGTTAGATAAATAAATAACTGAAGCCTGCATGTATCTGTATGCCAATGTTTTGGGACCAGCCAGTCGATTATAATAGTTCATAATATGAACGTGTCTAATTCATTCAATTCAATAAGACGACTAGCCAGCCTCTTAGTTCCAACTAGGAATACATGATCAATTATTAATCGAGATAACCAACTATCATATCTATAATGTCAAGACAATAATTAATGTTAATAAAAGCCAAGGTAATTAATCAAGGTCAATCAATGTCAATTTGGAACAAGGATCTGCAAAAAGGCTTTAGAATCAGAGTTCATGCGACCAGGAAATCATGCGGCTAAGGAAGCTTAAATTCATGCGGCCGGGACAACATGCGCCTATGCGGCTAGGACCACACGCGCCTATGCAGCTAGGACAACATGCGCCTAAGCGGCCGGGATTACATGCGCCTAAGCGGCCGGAATTTGAAATAGCCCCATGCGGTTCAGCAATGCCCAAGCCATGCGGCTGAAAAAGGTTGCAGTCTCATGCGGCTACGGCTAACATGCGACCATGCGGCCAAAAGAAATTCTATGCGGCTGGGGGGGGATAGCAAAACCCCCATGCGGCTCAAAAGGACATGCGCCCCTGCGGTTCAAAATGACATGCGCCCATGCGGCTGAACATGGGACAGGCCTCTATGCGGCTAAGGAAAACTAATTTCATACGGCTAGAATAAGTGCAATCCTATATGCGGCTGGGAAGTCATGCAGCGCCATGCAGCTGCGGGACCGAATGCATATGCGGCTAGCAAAGAACTCATGCGACAGATAAGTCTCATGCGGTTGACTAAGCCCATGCGGCTGGGATTGGAATCAGTCTCATGCGGCTCAAATGAATGAACTCATGGGACTGGAATGTCCATGCCCATGCGGCTAGAATGCCCATGCGGCCAGGGGACTGTTCTTCTTCTCCACTTGTCCGAGAGGAAGAACCATTGGAAGCCATTGCTTCCAACTCCATAAATCCTTCATTCTAAGCCCAAATCTGAACTTCCATATGTCAAAATGGGGTAGAAAAAAATTCTCTACAACATGGAACCATCAAAACTTGAAGATAACTAAGTTTGCTAGATCAAAACCTAAGAAATCTGAAAATACAACAACTTAGATCTACAACAAATAAGCCATGGAAAGTGAAAATGCTAAGTACTAAAGAGACTCAAAATCAAATAAGGAAGATGATGGAACAATAATAATGGGGATCCATCAAGAAGTAAGTTGGCACTTGCCTAGCTCTCCTAGGTTGGTGGGAGAGTTATGAGGAAGAAGAAGAAGAGTAATGGTGAAGTAATCAAGAGAGAGAGAAAGAGGATGGCTTTAAATGGAAGGGGTAGTGGTAGGTGGGGGTTCATTTCGGTTCAGGCTGAACCAACTAACTAAACCAATCCAAGCCGAACCCAAAGTATAGCTAAAGCAGAGTAAGAAAGCAGAAAATAAAATGCAAAAATTAAATTGCAGGAAATTATTGGACATGAAATTAAATGGGTTTAACTACAGATCAGTACATGACAAATATAAAATAAATATATTAAAACATTACATGTATAAAAATACGTATTCTGGGAACGGGAAGTGACAGTATGGTATGCCCAGAGACATTTACCTACCTTTTCATTCAAATCACGTTTGTTGGATGAGACAAACTTCTTCAGCAATTTGATAATTATCTTATTGAAAGCTTCTGCTAACCCATTCGCTGCTGGGTAATTTAGGGTTAAAGCCACATTCTGAATCCGATATTTCTTACAGAATCGGTAGAAGGTATGGCTTGCGAATTGATGGCCATTATCGTGGATGATGTGCCTAGGAATCCTGAAGCGGTAAATCACATGATACTTAATAAAAGCAATTACATTGGTCATCTTCACTTCTACTAGCGGCACAACATCCGCCCATTTGGAGAAGTAGTCAGTTACAACTAGGATAAATTGATGCCCTCTTGATGACGGTGGAGTGATTGGCCCAATAACGTCCATACCCCAGGCTTCGAATGGCCTAGACACTATCGTTGGATAAAGGAATTCAGAAGGCTTATGGATGAAGTTCGTCTGGATTTGGCATGCCTTGCACTTCTTAGCGTAGTCTATGGCATCTGCGACCACTGTGGGCCAATAGTAGCCTATGCAACGGAGGCGATCTTGCAGTTTTGGAACCGGCTTAACAGATTCTGTCATGTGCCTCCCGGAGCACTTATTTAGCAATCTATTCTGATAGACACCGGAGTAGGATCCTCTCATACAAATGTCGGTATAGATTTTTAGTGTCCATATCATAGTAAAATTGAAGGGATCGTCTTTTGACGGATGCTGCTTCCCTTGGATCTTCTGGAAGGATCCTGTAGACTGTATAGTCGATGAAGGTGAACCTCCAATCTTTGGTGTCTATGTTTACCGCAGAATAACTATGGCATACTTGCAGACAATCTTTGGCACATACCAACTCTCGGTTGGTCACCGTGACCGAGCGTTTACCTTCTGTAGGGGTAGCTAGTGACGCTGCCGAGCCAGCGAGGGCGTTGGCCTCGTTGTTTTGGAGCATGGGTACGTGCTCTATAAAAATGCATTGAAGGTGGAGATTATGCTGAGCGCCTCTTGATAATTAACGATCAAGTCTTCGTGGCGGACTTCATCCTCCCCTCGAATATGGTTTACTATCAGTTTGGAATCGCTGTAGGCTTCTAGGTAGTCTTCTCCTATCTGTCTGGCCAGTTGAAGCCCGATAACGAGAGCATTGTATTCTGCCACGTTGTTGGAACATGGCTCCTTTAGAAAATATGCATGATGAATAACCAGGTTGTCGGGTGAGACGAGTACTATCCCGACTCCCGCCACCATGTTGCCCTTAGGTCCTGTCCGTGAGGCGCCATCAAAGAACATCCGCCAGACTGATTTGCTTACAGTTGAGTGCAACACTAGCACTTCGTCAAAGATGCCGTCATACAGCTTCGATGTCTCTGAGACCAGGTGTGCCACTAAGAAGTCAGCTAGCGCCTGGCCTTTTATTGCTTTATGTGGAACGAAGACCATATCATAATGGGAAAGGAGCATCGTCCATGTGTCTAGACGAGAACTCAATGTCCCGAGTTTTGTTATGAGTACTCGAAGGGTGGGGGGATTGACTTGGAAGACCACGTGAATTGTTTGTCCCGTCATATAATGATGCGTCTTCTTGATCGCGAATACCAAGACTTGGCATTTCTTCTCCATTGGGTTGTATCGATGCTTCGCCCCAATAATCATTCTGCTGAGGTAGTATATAGCCTGCTCGTGGTTCGTGTCTCCTTTTTGGGCCAACAGGGCGCCTAGGGAATGATCTATTGTGCGAACATAGAGCAAGAACGACTTCCCGATTATTAGGGCGACCAAGACTGAGGGGCGCGTGAAGTACTCTTTGATGTAATCAAAGGCCTTATAGCAATCTTTGGTCCAAATGAATGACATACCCTTTTTTTTATCAGATTAGTAAATGGTTGGCACTGTCCGGAGAGGCTTGATATAAACCTTCTGATATATGCCATCCTCCCTTGGAGCCTTCGGAGTTCTCGGAGGTTCTTTGGGAGGTTCGTATCGATAATGACTCGTGTTTCTCAGGATCTATGTTGATTCCTTTTGACGTGATAACGAAGTCGAGGAACTTTCCACTCGATACCCCAAGAATGATTTGGTCGGGTTCATTTTCAACTGGTGCATACACATTAGCTCAAACACTGTTTTGAGGTCTTGGAGATGATCGGCTTTATCTCGGCTTTTGACGGTGATGTAATCTATGTAGCACTCGATCATTTTTTTGAGGTGTTCCTACATTCTTCAGGCCGATAGGCATTACTGCATAGTATTCCAACACAAAAAGAGTTCGAGAAATGTAGCATCTTTTATATTATTGCAAAGAAAAAGGTACAATAGTAATCTTAAACAAGAATTCTGAGTACAATAAAATCTGAGGATTGGAGTGATGGAGATTAAGACTACATCGACTTCTTTACTTCGTTGACGATCTGATGCAAAAGTTGATGAAGCTTGGTCGTCGATGAACTCTCTGTAGCAAGGGAATCTTTATTACTGAAAGCTCTCTCTTCCTCTCTGAAAGTTCTTAGCCAAGAAGCAGTATATGTAGTCTCTCCTTATGCCTGTGTTCTGTGTGTGTCTGCACGAGGAAGAAACTGTTCTCTATTTATAGCTTTTCTTTACTCGAATATCCATGTACATATGAGCATAAAATACACTGTCTTCTGCCTTAGAGACGCATAAATTGGGTAGGCGCATGAGCCTTAGGGGTTAGTGGATAGTGAACATGCTCGAGAATCACGTATAGCTCGTCACGTATTTCGAGACGTGCTGTACGAAACACTGCCATGTCAGCACACGATCTGTTTAGTATGGATCGACCATACATCTAATTACTTTAAACGCATAGAATTTGATTGCTTACTGCAAATAATAACTTTTCTTCGAGTAACTATGGATCAGTCAACATTTGAACGCATAACTTCTCCAATTGTTTACTGTAAAACACTGATCTGGAAGTAGATGCATACAACTGCTTCTTTTACAGCTGGCAAAGTGTAATGATAGGGATGACGAAATCACTGACATCTTCCTCGTAGTCTTAATACTACATACTGCCCAAAATTTCAAGAGACAAAAACACATCATGCGTCTGAATGGACCATGCGTCTGTCTGTCCCATTTCTTAACCATGTGTCTTTCTTTAGAAGCTAGCAGCTTCTAACTTAGGAACATTTATGCCTCTGATGCATGAAACCTATGTGTCTCCTTTTTAAATATTTTTCATGCTTCTACAGGACCCCTTCAAAGTTTTTAAAACTTGAACAAGTTTTAAAATACTTTGAACAAGAAGCATGAGAGAAAGAATTCTGTCACATAAAGCTTTAGTCGCATCAAATCAACTGTCACACTGTCATTTGCTTTGACTGAATCCTTCAAAATCCGAACTGTCTTCAAAATTTGTGGCAGCCATTTTTGGAAATTGCTTGGATCGAGGCTAAGTCAACTGCCATCCGTGATTTCCGGAATAGAAAATCATGTAATAGTAAATGCCGAGCTGATCTCTTCGTCCGAAATCAAGTCGCATAGTACTTCGCATAGTGAGTCTTTGCTCTTATAAATAGGACTTGCTTTTGACAGGTTTTGTCATCATCACTTTCAACCATGAATTTGTTGATTAACACTCCAGCGAATTTGTGCAAACTTGTGAAGGGATTGAGCATCACTTTGCTGAGAACACTGCTCTTCGGTTATGCCAAAAGTCGGGAAAAAGATGGATCTTCAACAGGTAGTCTTTCTTTGAAGTACTCTTCTTTTTGCCAGCAATGATTTTCAAATTATTCTTTGAATACAACATGTCTTCAGAGTGCATAGCCACACTTATAGAAAGATGTACTATAAAAAATAGAAGATATACTACACACATAGGCAAAACTGTCAATGTTGTGCTGTTGGAGAGTACTGCTATAATTCTTAGACGCGTGGAATTTTCACACTTTCTTATGCGCCTTTTGTTGTTATACAGTACAACTGACTTTATGCGTCTAACTCCTCTTGAACTTGTCGTATTTTCAGGATACTCCTTGGAGGAATGAGGCTTAGATGGAGCTTGGAAGAACATCATAACATGTCTAATTCGACATGATTCAACACATTACGTAGAGGACCTTTGCAGTCCTCAGACCCAGCTAGCTGTCTACGCCCATCTGACGAGGCTTGCAACTGGCTGGTTTCACTGTCGTAGCGTCGGTGATGAGATTGGGCTTGAGTCCCAATCAAAACACTATCGACGACGGACAGTGTCGGCAGTCGGCTGGAATCTTAGACTGTATGTCGGTCCAATTTTGTATCCTCCTGCCTAGGTTAATTATCGAAGACATAGAGAGGTGCCAATGCTAGTAGATGCATAATAGATGCACTAGTATGTGACTCAAGTTCGACACTTCCGCGAGAATGCAAGGCTCAGAGTATCTAGCCTATGGGAATGCTTACCCTCTTAACATTATCCTTCAGTCCAACATTTTCCATATCTTATGGCTCGCACTGATAGAGGACCTGATGGAGAAGACCCAAGATGTAATAGATCTCCATCAGAAATGACCACGACTTTAGAATGAAAATATAGAATGTAATAGATCTCCATTATATGTAATCATGGTTTTGTTAATGACAGTTTGTATTTTCACTAGGATTTCAATCTTGTCACATAAGCTTTTTGCCCAACTTGTGAAGAATCACTGCCTTCATAATGATGCATAACTGCCTATGACGCATAAAACTTCATAAATATATCGAGAGATCTTGGATGTACAAATTTATGGAAAGAGTTCGGCTATATGCCCCTGCCATAAAGCATGATCCCTCATGACAATAATAAACCCGAATGTGAAGATTCTTTTAGTTAGCTTGACGCGTAGGGTTGTCAGATACATAAACTGAGTCTTCATTTAGGCAAAAGACGCATCCAGCATAACTTTACTTGTAAACTTTTCAATATCAGACCAAAAATTGGTATATCACCAAAATGTCGCATAACATTTTGAATTTTGTTGCCTTTGAGATAAATCTGAATAATCTTTGAGACTATTAATCTGAAGCACAACAAAAACTCCTTAAGTTAAAAGGAACTGATTTACTACTTGTTAAGAAATGCTGTTGGGAATTCTTTGCTGCATGAGACTTAGATTATCACGCATTTTATTTCTGAATGATGCATGTAATTTTAAGGCGCATGCTGCCTATGTCTTCTGTAAATGTCTTTATTTGATTCTTAAAAATTCCCTTAAGACTCCAGTCATGCGACTTGATTACAGAAACCACATTTTGTTCGTGTGTTAACCGTATAATTCTAGATTTGTGATAGGGTTATAGTCTGCTCCTCGAAAACTAGGCTTCTCATAAAATTCTATCAGCAATACATATAAACACACACTAGCCTACACACCACCTATGCTCAACCGTCTTCCACGCCAAATGATACAACCACATGAGAGGGGCTGGGTTACGGAAACAAAGACCAGGGAACCACCAAAACCCTTCCAGAGTGGTGATATCCATATTTTGGTCATAAAATTGCAAATCAAAGCATACCAATTAAATTTAAAGAATAGAATTTTTATACCTGATCCACAAGTAGGAGATCGACGGCCGTGGGGCCTCCGGTGGAGATCGACGTCCAAGGGAGACTGCTTGGGGCTCTTCGAAGGAGGCAGCGGAGGCTCTTCGAAGGAGGCGACGGGGGCTCCGCCTGTCGTGAGTCGGCCTGGGGGAGACGGCCTGCAGGGGGCTGATCGAAGGAGGCGGCCTGGGGGAGACGGGTTAAAGAGGAGGAGGCGACCTAGGGGTTAAAGAGGAGGAGGCAGCCTGGGGTTAGAAAAGAGGGAAGTAGGGGAGGGTTTGTAGGATTTAGTTAAGTTTATGGGGGGAAGGGTTTTGGAAAAGGAGGGAAAGTTTTTGGAATGGCGACTAAATTTTCAATCACTGGATAATAGAAATTAGTTTTCAGGTGCTTCCGACTTCTTAGCGACTAACTACTTTCAGTCGCTGAATTATTTCAGAAAAGTACCAACACTCTACTAACGGATTGACGATGAACTATTTTATTCATAAAATTAATTTGTCCTTTAGTCAAAAATTAGGCGGTAGTAAGTCGCAAATTAGGGACTTAAAATGGTTAGTCTCTAAATTAGTCACTAAATTACAATAATTTTGTAGTGTTTAGCCAATTGGAGTCCAATGAGTAGAGCATTATACTCTGCGACATTATTAGAACAAGGCTCCATAAGAGAATAAGCATGATGGATGACCAGATTATCATGGATATCAACACTACCCCCACTCCTGCTATGATGTTGCCCTTAGGACCCGTTCTTGAAGCTTCGTCAAAGAACATCCTCCAAACAGACTCTTCTGTTGTTGTATTAGACTCCAACACTTCATCCGAAATTTTATCATAGAGTTTGGAAGTTTCTGTTATCGGGTGTACAACAAGAAAATTGGCCAAATCTTGTCCTTTAACTGCCTTCTGGGGTACGTAGACCATATCTTTGGGGGATAATAATATTGCCCAAGTAGCCAGACGAGAATTGAGTGCAATTGGCTTAGTCATGAGAACTTTAAGAGGGTTAACTTTGGATATAACATGAATAGTTTGTCCCATTACATAGTGTTGCGTCTTTTGAATTGCAAAGTTTAAAGCAAGACACTTTCTCAACAGGATTATATCTATGCTCTGTGCCGATCATCATGCAACTCAAATAATAGATAGCTTGTTCCATTTCTAGGATAGCTTTAACTTTGTCAGGGTCAATATGTATTCCCTTTTAAGTCATGACATATCCAAGAAATTTGTCGCTGGAGACTCCTGAGAATGACTTTGTAGGATACATCTTGAGTTGGTGTCCACGCATCAATTCGAACACCGTTCTCAGGTCTTGAGGCTGATCGTACTTTGAACGACTTTTAATTGCAAAGTCGTTGACGTAGCATTCCACTATTTTTCGTAAATGTTCTCAAAAAATTATGCTCATGGATCGTTGATATGTAGCTCCAGCATTCTTTAAACCAAAGGACATCACCGTATAGCAATATACCCCCAACGTGTTCAAAATGATGTGTGCTTTTCATCAGCTGGAAATATTTTAATTTGATTATAACCGGAGAACCCATCCATGAAAGATATACATTCGAAGCCGCAAGTGTTATCAATCATAACATCTGTGATTGGAAGATAAAACTCGTCCTTTGGACAAGCTTGATTAAGGTCCCGATAATCGATGCATACCCTAATCTTTTCGTTTTTTTCATGACCGGGATGATATTAGCAACCCAGTCTGGATGTTCTTCTCGAACAAAGCCACTATCTATGAGTTTCTTTACCTCAGTCACAATGACCTCCATCATATCCGGACGGAACCGTCGTTGCTGTTGCTTCACCTGTTTAGCATTAGGGAGTATATTAAGACGATGCATCGCTATCTATGTATCAAGCCCAGACATATCTTCATAAATCCAAGCAAACACACCTATATATTCTTTGATAAGTTCAAGGAGAGAATGTTTGTCTTCATCAGATAAACTTTTGCTAATGAATATCTGTTTAGGCGATTCTGAATCACCTACATTAACTTGAACAACTTCATCTTCAGTAGGAGGCTCACGTAGTTCAAATTGCATTTCCCATTAGGTGTCAAGCTGTTGAGCCCATGGTTCGACTTCAAAAGGTTCCACAGAAAGATCATCATCCTCTGTTTGATCACCAGATATCATATAAACTGAGACGACATCTTTAAATACTGCTCCAATACTATGATCCGATTTCCATAGTAAAGAATTGGAAGATTGAGAACATGTATCGCTATCTTCTTTATGTGAGATTTCTTTTGTAGTTGGAGGAGTTACACATCCCAATCCCGATCGATTACGATGATAGTAGTCTTGCGGTTTCCCTTTTGGAGTCGGGATACGCAACGGTAGGCGGCATCCTTTACCAAAGTTGAGGCCTTGCTGGCTATTTAAGTCATAGTCCATTCTTTGAATGATATTCTTCGCTTGAGGAGTGTACCGATATAATTTCATTCTACCGAAATCGGGTTCAGGATCGTCGACCAAAGCTTCTTTATGAACCTCGGTCTGGCCAAATATAATCGATGTTTCACCATTTGACTTTGCCGGCACTTCAAAATAAGAATCTTCATATGATAGATATAGAGTACTATCTTTAGAAGAAATAGACACAGGCAATGACAGCTTTGTGTCCGTGATAAGTGAACACAAAGAGTCGACAGTTCTTAATCCATTCACAGGAACACTAAAATAATCAAAAAACAGAACCTCTTTCATTAGGTATGTACATGATTTCTTCCTCCGGGAAAACATCCTAGGAAAGTTTTATACACGGAGGTTTATTTATAACACTTTCTTCTGCAGCGATGGTAGCATGAGTCAGATCGATTACAAAGGGTTCATTCAGTTGACCTGGACACTTGCTTCGACGAAGATCAACTACAAACTGTTCTTCCTTCTTAGTCCTCAGGTCGATCAACAATGGTTCCTCTTTCTTTGTCCTGAGATCAATTACCAGAGGTTCTTCTGTCTCGTTGTTGGCTTTGCTCTTGCGTAAGTCAACAACAAAAGGCGTAATACCCCCTGACTGAGTCTCTTGTCAAGCTCTAGCAGGCACTTTCCACACAGGACCCTTCAAGTATATGCCAAGGGTTCTTTAACTGGCTCCTTCCACACAGGGCCTTTCAAGTATATGGCTAGAGGTTCTTCTACCGTTTGATTGGTAGATGCTTCTTCTACTTTGTCCCTAGCCTCTACTTCTTTGTCCACAACCAGATGCGATGGTTCATCATCAAAGGGTCTCTGATCCAGAGGATTATACAGCCTTGCATCAGAGAAGTAAACCTCGACCCCCTTGAAAGGATCGACGTCTACAAATTTTGTACACACTACTCCTTCGTTTACATATTTGAAGCACTAATGAAGAGTAGATGGTACCAGAAGGTTGTCATGTATCCACGACCGTCCTAACAAAACATTGTAGGAGACATTGGCATCAATCACATAACATGTGACTTCAGCCCGGAGATTTCCAATATGACACTTGAGACGGATTTTCCCAGGAGGATGACTCCGTCCAGCATTGAAGATACTAATGGTAGTGGATGTAGGTGACAACTTGTGCATTGGGATTCCCAACACCTGAAGCAAACTTTGAGGAATCACACTAACAGATGAGCCAGAATCAATCTGAATGCGATCCACCTTACAAGTCCCGACATACCCCGTATAGTATAAGGGTCTGTCACGGCAGTTGTTCTTCCAAAACATATCTTCTTGAGTAAAGATGATATTGGAAATCTTCTCTGATGCACTATGACAATGAGGACAGGTCACCGGGTCATCATCAGGTTCCGCTATCTGAGACAAATATGAGTCGGCATGCTGCAGTGCCTCACTCAGTGCTTCTCGTGTATCTTTAGAGAGACGGAGTAACTCGAATATGGATAGTTGAGCTGGGGTGTTGGCAAGCTGTGCCAATATATCGAAATTGGAAGGCTTGTTAA
Organism: Iris pallida; assembly: GCA_029216955.1. Taxonomy (NCBI): domain Eukaryota; kingdom Viridiplantae; phylum Streptophyta; class Magnoliopsida; order Asparagales; family Iridaceae; genus Iris; species Iris pallida. The sequence continues at coordinate 55,535 of JANAVB010027045.1, forward strand.
GGCCAAGAGGATTAGACTTCCTCAAGGACCTGTCGAACCTCACCTCTTTTTGTTTTCCTTTTTCTCCTGAGGTTTGATTTAATGGCCCTAATTCTGATGAAGCCAAGATGGTAGGTGGACTTGGAGCAAGAGCTACAGTAAAATAATTATCTTCTTGGTCTTGATTGGAGGTACGTAGGTATGCCTTTCCAGATCTAGTTTTTGCGACTAGAGCTTCATTGATCATATTGCATGATTTACTTTTCTTTTTCTTACTCTGCATCTTGGAAGTAGACAAGGTTGATTTTGGATCCATATCTTCAAGAAGATCAGGATGGATCCATTTGAATTTACCATACTGAGTAGTGAGTAGTACGAGTCCGACTGTCTGATCTCGGACTGGAGGAAGATTAACGACTTGTAATGTCACCTTCGGTATCGGAGTAACACCGTTTTGAACTTCAATTGCAGGAAAGTTTCCAAATTGGAGAGAAACAAGATTTCCAGAAACCTGTTTCTCATCTGTATGCAATGTGATGGCCTTTGAATCCAACAATTGTTGAATATGATTATTCAATATATAGCAATCCTTCATAGGGTAATGCACATACTGATGATAAAAGCAATACTTTAGATCATTGGTTCGCCATACTTCTTCAGGCCTTCGAGGGGGAGGTAGGTGCAACTTATTTTCTTTCATCAGTACATAAAAGATGTCTAATGTGAGGGCTTCATTAAAGATGTAATGAGGCTTAGGCCTAGGAGTAGCTGGAGCTTTTTGTTTAGGCTGGGAAGCAGCTACGGAAACATCCACTGTAAAGGACTCCTTCCCTTTATTGGTTTTCCCAGAAGTGTTGCTGCTCTGGGGACGCTTCCCTTTATCTTCGGGTGATTTCAACCTAATCAAATGTAGAACATGGACCGATTCTTCAGCCTTCTCGGTAGCAACGAGAAAGCTGGCCAATCATTATAATCTCCGGGGCCAATACAGAATCTGACTGTGGGTAAGAAAGTATCCCTGCATGTATCGATTAACACTGAATGAGGAGTCCTGGGATGAAACTTCATCGATAATCTCCTGAACCGTTCGATGAATTCACGAGCCGGCTCTTTGTTCTCTTGCTTTGTAGCAATAAGCTTTGTAGCAATAAGCTTTCTAGCAATAAGCTTTAACATAGAGACATCACCTGTCCCTTCATAGAATCTAGTGAGGAACAACTTCTCTAACTCTTGAAAGTTTTAATACAATCGTTAGGTAGATTACAAAACCATTCAAACGCTACTCCCTTCAAGGTACCAATGAATAATTTAGACCATATTGCATCATTCTTTGGTATGTCAACAGTCTGAGAGCAAAAGTTTGTCAAATGCTGCCTCGGGGAACCTGTTCCATCATAAGGAATCAAAGATTGAGGTTTGTATTTTGGAGGACAAACCACATCATCCCATTTTGAAGGATAAGGACGTGGCATTCCCATTTTATATAGTTCTTCATTTGAAATGATATCATCCGATCAAGCATTGATGCCTCGGATAGCTTCGAGAGTATCAATCGACTGGCTTGCAGAGGTGTTCTGTATAATAGCTGGTCGTGTCTATTGTAGCGCTGATGTGGAGACATTTTTAACTATTGGTGATGGATTAGGTTTAAATGAAACCCCCACTGTATCTTGATCGGCAAAAGTTTGAGTTAACGGATGAGATTGATGTAGAGCTGTTTGCAAGTTCATGGTTGTTTGCATCTGCTGCATCATCATCATGACATTTTGTAACATGCTCTCTATATTATCAATTCTCTGTCGATCATTGTTACTGCCTTCTTCATTACCAGTTACATACACAGAAGTGTATACGGACTACCAGATGGAGAAGTATGCAGGGAAGCATTACTAGTACTGCTTGATCCTGACTGTGAGACTGCATTATCTCTTACTGAAATATGAGGTACTCTATCATCAGATTGAGATATGGAATGGTCAAAGGTTGAAAGAATGCGACCCCCAGTATTATCTTGTTCGGGAACTTGGAGTGCACCAGAAGACTGTGTAGATTGGGAATGGGTTCCTTGATAAATACCTTCAGGTGAAGTAGCTCTTAGACCACCTCTGGATGAAGAGGATGAAGGTGCTTGATCATCACCTTGACTGGAGGTCGCATAGACTGAGGCCTCCTGTAACTCATCTTCATTATCCGAAAGTTGTCATCCGAGACACGACAAATCCGAAAGATTTGGTTGTAATCTGGTGAAGATAGATCGTCTGGTTTATTGATCAACTATTTTTGAGTAGCAACAGTTGGTAATAATCTTCGCACAAGAATGACTTTGACATGACATAAATATGTTTGATGACACCTTTTTCGATTTACGCTTATGCGGAAGCATATCACGCAAATCAACAGAAGGGTGTATGAACTCCTTTCCCTTTTTATGCGACTGGATAACGTTCGCGCATGGGAGAGTTGGTTTCTTAACTCGTCGACCTATTTTATGTACATAGGAATACCCAGTACTTAGGTCTTGAGTTGTTTGATCATGTGGACTCATTTTAGGTATATTGGGAAGAAATATACATGAGTTACAGCATGAGGAAGTGAGGCACATAGATGATTAGGACACATAGACTTCATCTTGTATAGCTTTCCATTATCAGCATGCATAACACGAAGGGGCGCATGAACTGAGCCCCCTTCATAACACATGGAATCTGATGAGAAAGAAAGTCTATGATAAACAGACTTCTTAACTCCGGTTATGCGTCTTGAGTTCTGTATTGAAGCAGAACTCTCATTTTGATTCACCAAATATAAGGCAGAAGTTCTAACATTTAAATTTTTAGCATCGTAGTGTTGTCTTCTGCCAAAATTCAAAAGTTGTACATTCTTTTTGCCCATATTAGAGCGAGGGATTCCATCACAAGTGCTAGCTTTCTTGACAGATGCATAATTAGCATGCACCCTCTTGGTGTTCTTTTTCCTGTGAGAAGAACAGGTGTTGATGGCTCGTTGGCAGAGGCTATTCCAAACACATGGTGTATATCATGCGTCTCAACAGCAGGAACGTCTTTAGACAACATTATGGCTGGTACTGAGCCATGCGCCTCCAAACTATTGTTTTGGTCAACAGTGGTCAGATCTTTCCCTTTGCCATTGGTGGCGTTAGGAAGAGCAGCGAGAGACTTCAGGATCCAAGCCTTATGAACACACTTGGATATCTGCCTCTTGGCGGTCGGAGTGGAGTCTTTGTGTGACAACATCACTTCATATGCTTGTTGGTCGAACTGCATAACCAACACTTTCTCAACTGGACCTGGCTTGTTTACATCAGATTGCACCACCACTTTGTCGCCGGTAGAGAAAGTCATCCCCAATAGAGTCGCCATTTTTGTTCCAACACAAAAAGAGTCCGAGAAATGTAGGATCTTTTATATTATTGCAAAGAAAAAGGTACAAAGAAATCTTAAACAAGAATTCCTAGTACAATAAAATCTGGGGATTGGAGCGATGAAGATTAAGTCTACTTTGACTTCTTTACTCCCTTGACGATCTGATGCAAAAGTTGATAAAGCTTGGTCGTCAATGAACTCTCTGTAGCAAGGAAAACTTTATCATTGAAAGCTCTCTCTTTCTCTCTGAAAGTTCTTAGCCAAGAAATAGTATCGGTAGTCTCTCCTTATGCATGTGCTCTGTGTATGTGCCTGCACGAGGAAGAAACTGTCCTCTATTTATAGCTTTTCTTCACTGGAATAGCCATGTACGTATGTGCAGAAAATACACTATCTTCTTCTACAGAGACGCATGAAATTGGGTAGATGCATGAGCCTTAGGGGTTAGTGGAGAGTGAATGTGCTCGAGAATCATGTATAGTCGCCACGTATTTTGAGACGTGCTATACGAAACATTGTCATGTCAGCACACGATCTGTTCAATATGGTCGGCCACGCATCTAATTACTTTAAACGCATACAATTTGATTGCTTACTGCAAATAATAACTTTTCCTCGAGTAACTATGGATCAATCAACACTTGAATGCATAGCTTATCTAATTGCTTATTGCAAAACACTGATCTGGAAGTAGACGCATACAACTGCTTTCTTTACAGCTGGCAAAGTATAATAATGGGGATGACAAAATCACTGACATCTTCCTCGTAGTCTGAACAATGCCCACTACCTGAAATTTATCTCTTCACACAAGCGACAAAAACACATCATTCGTCTGAATGGACCATGCATCTGTCTGGCCCGTTTCTTGAACATGTGGCTTTCTTTAGAAGCTAGCAGCTTCTAACGTAGGAACATTTATGCTTCGAATGCATGGAACCTATACGTCTCTTTTTTTAATATTTTTCATGCTTCTATACATAGCAGTAGACTCCCAGTAGAGTTTGAAAGGCCGTATATTTCTCGTCAGCTGGTAACATCTTCATCTGGTTGTATACTGAGAAGCCATCCATGAACGACATCCTCTCAAAACTGCAGGTACCATCGATCATTACATCAGTAATAGGAAGCATGAATTCGTACCTGAAGCATGCGTTGTTGAGATCCCGGTAGTCAATGCAGATCCTGACCTTGCCATTTTTTTTATAACGGGGACGATATTTGCCACCCAATCTTGGTGTTGCTCCTTGCAGATGAAGCTACTGGTGATCAACTTGTTAACCTCGGTCTGGATTGCATGAATCACGTCTGGGTGGAACTGACGCTGCTGTTGTTTTACTGGCTTAGTGTCGGGCTTGATGTTCAGCTTATGGAGTACTAACTAAGGATCTAATTCTGGCATATCCTCATAACTCCAAGCGAAGACATCGATGTAGTCCCTCACCAATTGGATGAATGATTCTTGATCATCTTCCATTAGTTTTTTACTGATGAAGATGAGCTTGGGAGCTTTCTCATCACCTAAGTTGATCTGTACAACTTTGTCTTTCGTGGGAGGCTCCTTATGCTCGAAGCGTTGTTCCCATAATGACTCGAGCGGCTGAGCCCAAGATTCATCTAAAACGATATCGAAAGGCTACTCGTCATCCTCGTTTCGCTCGATTGACACCATGTTGGCATAAAGTATGTTCCGAAATGCTTCCTCCATGCTGGTATCAGAATCCTCGCTGGTTGATCCTGATAAGCGGGAACGGGTTTTGGGTTCTTTCGAATTGTTGAGGGTCTCTCCCGGTGTCCCATAGCCTAATCCACAGCGGGTGCGATGGTAGTAATCTTCTGGTTTTCTTTTCGGAGACTTTAAACATATTGGTAGGCGCCAGCCACTCCTAAAGTTTAGGCCCACATTGCTATCCAATACGCAGCCTAACTTCTGTATAATATTCTTTGCTTGGGCTGTATAGCGATGTAGCTGCATTCTTCCGCTGCCGACCTCTCGTATCTTTGGTGAAAGATTTTGACATCTTTCAACCTTTCTAAAAATGATAGGTTTTTGCCCCTATTTTCTTGATTGTATGATATAATATGCGTCTTTGGGATAAAAGAGGGAATTAACCGAGCGGGTGGCTTCCGCAGGCGTGTGAAATCTTTGGTCCAGATCTCGTCCTTGAAGGTTTGTTGACTCCATATGCGGGTAATTCAAAAAAATCTCTTTATTCAAGCAAAGTGGAATATTCCTTGGCAGGATTACATCCTCTAAGAGTTGCATATCCTCTCTAAGCCATCATACACTCCTTGGACCCACCTTTGATGAAGCTTTTCTTGTTGAGCCTTCGGAGTTTCACCACCACCGGCTCCATCGATCTTGTTGACGAGGGGCTTGGATCTCGTCCCGACGACGTCTGGCGTTGACTAGCCGTTAGGAATCGCGTAGCCTTCCTGGGGACCTTGACGACCACAGGGACATGAATCTTCGGAGCTTGTCCCTTGCCTCGGATCTTCAAAGGTTCTTGGATGATTTACCCTCCTCTGGCCTTGTCGCTTGGGATGTAGCCTCCCATTTGTGCTTCCAGGGGTCCAGGGGTCTCCCTGGTCCCTTCGTCGTTGTCAATATTCTGGGATTCTTCTGGCGATAACTTTTAATATAGGATGACATCTGGGTAATATTCTTCGACCGCTTTGAAAGAATCAATGTCAGCGAATTCTGTTCTGACGACGCCATCATTATTGATATACTTCAAGCATTGGTGGAGAGACGACGACACTATCATATGTTCATGTATCCATGGCCGTCCGAGCAGGACATTATAAGATACATTTGCATTGATAACATAGCTGGTGGCTTCTGTCTTCAGATTGCCTATCTGGAACTTGAGATGAATTTTCCCGAGAGGGTAGCTTCTTCCAGCATTGAAGCCACTGATGGTTGTGTTAATAGCTGACAACTGATGCATGAGGATTCCGAGACTCTGGAGGAGGCACTGTGATATGATGCTGATGGAGGATCCCGGGTCAATATGCATCCGGTCCAATTTGATGGCACTAATGTACCCCGTGTAGTATAAGGGCCAGATGTGCCTGTTATTCTTCAACGACATGTCTTGCTGCGAGAACGTGATGTTTGGCGTGCTGTCCATCACGTTGTGGCAATGGAGGCATGCTATCGGGTCATTTTCTGGCTTCTTGATCCACGCTAGGTAAGAATCGACGTGTTTAAGTACTTCGCTCAGCGCATCCCGTGTGTCTTTGTGGAGGCGGAGGAGATCGAAGATGGACAGCCTGGCTGGAGTATTGGCCAGCTGAGCCATAATATCAAAGTTGTAGGGCTTATCTAGCCCTAGCGGAGCCGTCCTTCAGGGGTTTATCGAACCAGGTTTCCTTATGTCTGCTTCTTTCTGTGGAAGGAGGTTTAGAAATAGCCCCTTCTGGTATCTCAAAAGGTGCGTTCGGAGGTGCGTCCTATCCTGGACTAGGGTCGTTGTTGTGCCCATATACCTTGTCGGATCTAGTTTTTTCGATCATTGCCTCATTGTTGGAGGCCATGTAGACAAACTTACATTGTATGAGGTTGGGCAAGATCATGACATAAGCTGACTCCATTTTACGGGATTCTTCTTCGTCGGGGTAGGGACGCATGGTGGTGTCATCTTCTGACTCCAGTGGCTGGGTACCCCCAGCCATTGCAGTAGCTTGGTTGGGTGATGGTCCACCCCCAGCTTTGCGTATTACCCTTGGAGGATCGCTACCCTCATCATGGAAGATAGGTGGAGAAGACGTACCCTCTAGTTACGACACACCTTTCTGTGAGGGTATTCTCGATCTGGTATTCTGGCATACCCAGGTATAGCCGGGTGGGCTAACCTTCGTGTTGGCGATCTCATTGTACTGATTGTGGAGGACGGTGCCTTTGAGCTCTTCAGGACGGGAGTATCCCTTCGTGCATAGTAGCAAGAAGCATGAACCGGTTCATCTCCCGCCGTCCGCTGTAGCCGTTAGAAGATAGATGGCTTGTTTGCGGATACTGTTGTCTGAAAGCAACAACAATTAATAGTAGTATGGGTGCAATGTTCCATGGAGGGGTTGTTGCATGCACAACTATTTTTCTTCACCCCAGCTTGCGATCTATTACTTCCCGCAAGTCTGCAGAGGGCGTTTAAGTTATCTCTGCAGGATTAAATGACTTCCCGCAGGAGTACGGAGCGGCTTTGGATCCTTCATACATTGATAACGAGGCAGTTCCTACAGATTTCTAGTCTATTCCTTATTGGAGACATTAGTGGATATTTTTACATCTCTTTTCTTTATATTTTGTGGAGGTTGGACTCCAATATTATGAGACTATTTTTATAGCTGTTTGGAGTGAGTATGTTCATCCGGCTATCTTTTGATATACTCATTTATTATCTGGACTTTATTATCGTCTGTGTTGAGCTGTGATGAGATTAGATTACATTATTCTGGCCTGTGATGATTTATTATATAACTTATGTACGTATACGAGGGTTCCATATATTAGAGTATTCTTCGTATATGTGCAATTGACATGTTCACGTACTCGGTCCTATGTATTTTGGGACTGGGGTGTTAAACGCTATCTCAAAGCTGCCGTGGGGGGACCACCCTTACGAGGAGTACACTCCTTGCAGGGAGGAGTTTCTCATGTTGGAGAACACGTACCCTGAGATGATGACTGTCTACAAAGAGTTGTTTTGCCACCACCAGATATGTGAATGCCAAGATGGAGCACCAGATCAGCCGTCTATCAAGGCCTAGACTAATTACAACTTCACAAGGCTTCCCTCAGTGCCGGGGCAGGCCTATTTCACTATGCGTCGGGAGTATAATGCTGACGAAGTGGACGATATAATCGCCGAGGTTGGGGTGTCGGCTCCGTTAGTGGATGCCGAGGGGAAGCCTACTTCCAAAGTCCATAATTTCTTCTGTCAAAATTTGACTGCTCTGAGCATAAAGCAGGCTTAACCGCTTTCCTAATGATTTGGCTGAAAAGGCCATGGTTCCAGGAGGCTCAGGACCTGTTGATCAGATTAGTCAGGATATGATCTTGCCTGCCGTAAAGCTTGCCTTCAGATATTCCTTGGCCTTGCCGTCGGCCATGGTTTGTGACATCCTGCGCGGCTTGCGAGAATTTTCCCGGAGAATAATCGATCATGGAGGAAGGGACGAAGATTTCCCCTCGGTCAAACTTTTCTACCATTACCTGATGGGTTGGTTAGCTTTGCACCGCCCTGGTTTGATAGCTTCCAATACCCTTTTGGGGTACGCGGCAAGGGATGCGACCCTGGTATTCACAGTCTTCTCATCCTGCTAGAGAGTGATCGCGTCGGCATTAATCAGCTCCTGGATCTTTCCTTTGAGCACGTAACATTCCCTAGTCGGGTGTCCTATGAACCAGTGATACACACAAAATTTGGGATTGTCAGTTTTACCTACTTCATTTGGCCGTTTTGCTTTGGACAGTTGAAGCTTGTTGCTTTTAACACAATCAAATATGCTCATGATGTCGTCCTCATCAAAGGAATATTCCTCTATAGGATGCTGTGCTCTTTTTGGAGGTACCGTCGTAGTATGTGTTGACTGACCCACATTAACAGCCAAAGCTTCTTTCCTTTTCACATTGATGGCTAAAGTTTTCTTGTTCTTGCGGTTGTTCTAACGACCACTGCTGTTGGGATGTTAATCTTTGTCAAGATTAGGCATCTGGATGCCTAGTTGTTTGAACTTGTCAGCACTGTCTTCGGCTGCCCTGATACTTACTATGAAGGAGGCCCAGTCTTGAAATTGCGTGGGTCCAGTCCACATGCTGACTATAGGTAACAAGATTGATTTGTAAGTATCTATAGTCAGTGCATCTGGAGTACCCAGAGGCATTTTGGGTGCCTCTCGACGGAAGCACTCAATGAAACGTTCAGCAGTTTCATTAGGCCATTGATTGATTTTGATGAGGGCCGACATAGTCATGTCGTTTGTTCACTCATAGAATCGTTCTAGAAATATCTGCTTGAATCCTACAAAAGATGTTATGCAACCATCTGGCAAGCTACGATACCAGTCATAGGTTGCACCCGCTAAGCACCCAACGAATACTCTATTGAGTAGAGCATCGTTCGGCTATAGCTGATCAGTCATCACCTCAAAATAATTGAGGTACTGACTTGGAGATGAACTGCCGTCAAACAACATGATGGTTGGTGGCTTATATTTAGGTAGAAACTGAACTTGCTTCCACTCTATAGGGTAGGGTTGTTTAATCCCAAGCTTCTGCAGACCGTCCTTTTGTTTGAAAGCTTCGAACTGATTATGCAAAAGCTTCACTGCCTCAATAGTATCTGTCACGACCCGCACCCAGTATAGGGGCACGAGAAGTGGGTACGTCCAGCTTACGCCACAGTGTCGGCGGTAGAACGCTGTCCTAGGTCACATACATCTAACAATTATAAGGTACCTGTACAGTATATACACTCCAAACGGAGGACAATACAGAAATGTACAGCTCAATCACAACTAAGGTAGAAGTACGATAAGATAGATATGTAGATAATGAGAATCATCAAATGAAATACAAACAGAAAAAAAGTCTAAGTATCTAAGATAATATCTCCACAAAATCCAGAATAACAACAAGATCCCAAATATAACATAAAAGTATCCAAATAAGACAAGACATCAAAATAAGATAGAAGTCTAAGCTATCTAGCATAAACTATAGGGGTGACATCCTCTATTGCTGATGGATCCTGCTGAAGGTCCAAGCCGCAGGTGTCATCTATGGCAGCTCCATAATAAGTAGGGCAAAGGTCCTCGTCATCCTCTGTAATATTTTCAATAGGTCCAGTCAGGACAGGAACGAGCACATAATCTCAACAGTTCATATCAAGACAGGAATATAAAGCATGCAATAGAGTAAAATACATGAAACACTGAAAGAAAGTATATGTAGTAAAAGAGAGAGAACTGTAATGTAAATAGCTACTATAAGTAGAGAACTATCAGTGACTAGTGATGTATAGTACAAGATAGACATGTGACCGGCTTAAATTTACACATGATTACACTAAAGAGTTTATACAATGACTACAATGGAATTGTTCACACGACTGCTTCTACTCTCCCGTACCCCAATTAATATACAAGGATCCATACAAGTTATGTTATTGTACAATATTTTACATGGGGGCTCATAAATGGGTGCACATGAAGGTATACATGAGGGCTCTGTGAACATGAGAGTACATGAATCACAAGAGTGTACATGAATAATGAAAGCACAAGATTACATGATAAAAGTGAAACACATATGACATGATGTATCCGATGCTCCCGAGGGGGATAACATCTCAATATAAAGATCCATATAGTACTAATCCGTGTTAACAACGTGACAGCATCAAGTAAAGTAATCTAGAGAAAGAATATAAATTCTAACAAGTATGAAATGATCAGAGAATGTACTCGCTTGATATCCTGAGTATCTGGTAAGTGTAGATGTCCAGACAGAGTAGATAAGTCCTATTTAGAGCAACACATGTCACAACATGTCCAGAATGGTAATATTGAAGATTACAATGCATTCTACATGATATCTAGGTCATTCTAGACTAAAGTCAACTCTGGTCAACTTATAAAGTCAAACTAGGTCAACCAAGCTATTCTAGGTCTAAACCAAGTCTAACAAGTCATTCTAGACTAAAGTCAACCCTTGGTCAACTCTAGTCAACTATACTAGTTAAACTAGGTCAAGTCCTAGCCCAATCAAGTCTCACTAAGCGTAACCAAGTCTAGCCTAGCACTCACACACAAATACAAAGCCAAGGGCAACACACATATATATATATTTGCATTCATGTATTTATACATACATTGCATTTATATATCCACACATTACATACATGGATATATAACATACATGTATACATCCATACATGCTTATGTTCATACATTACATAGAAATCAAGCCCAACTTTATCACCTCTATATATAACACATACATATCATTACTACATATATATATATATATATATATATATATATATATATATATATATATATATATATATATATATAGGTAACATGCTAGTACATAACATATGTATATTTAAAATCAAATATGTATATGGATATATATAGACAATCATATATAGAGAGAAAAGGGGCAGGAAATGTGAAGGGGCTGTGACAGTGGGGCTGAAAGAGTGAGAGGGCGTGTGTGTATCCTAGTCAAATGTGTGTGTGTGTTAAGGGTGGGTGTCACGACCCGGTCCCAATTTCTTCGGTCGAATCGGATCATGCCCAGCCTGCACCATTGTTGAGACGGCGGCAGTAAGCTGTATCACTCATGCAGGTAATCAACAACACAAATTCTAATTGCCACAACTTTTAATGTTTCGATAAATAAAACTTGTCCAACAAAAGTTACAATTGAAAATAGAAATAGTCTTTTCAAACAACAACTGGATAATAGAAAATGACAACAGCTAAAAGATAGACTCGTCATCTCCAAGTCCAGCATCATCTGGTAGCACAGCTGGATACAACTCACGATCATAATAACTACTAATCAGTAGCTCTGCGTCATCAATAGGACCTAAAAATATAGTCTCCAGTCAGGAGGGAGCAAAGTACAATTCATGATATTTTAACAATTGAAATAATAATAGAATTATGCACTTTTAAACAATTTGAAATAAACAGTTTTCCAGCAGTTAAAACAATGTGATATGAATAGGCAATGAATATGATCGGATTAGGTTGTACAGTTGTATCCTATTGATACGATATGGCTTATCCCCGTGTGTATGAGGGGTAAGCTAACACAGTCATTATACTATTTTGGATGTGGTCATACTCATTACACTATTCCCCCAGTACCCAACAGTTAAACAGTCAATGCTCTCAGAGAGAGTTCCGTGTTGCATCGTGGTTTAACTTGCAATAAAAAATTTACTAAATAATTGTAATCTACCACGAAATGTACTTGCCTTTGATTATGACTGGATTTGGAATGTCTCCGGGATTGAGTTCAGACTTGTCCTCGAAATCCTACAATCGAGAAGTCTGCCTTAGATTTCCAAAATTGCCATGCTAGATATGCTAGTTACAATCTCTAAATTTGTCCTAGTCAATTTTTAATCTTTATTATACTAACATAAACAAAACTCGATTATCTAATGCGTTACATTTAATTATGATGGAAAGATCATTTTATATTTAATTTCGGAAAAACTTTGTATTTATCGGTTTATTGGCAAAACTTGGTATTTTATAATTTATATAATAAAACTACATTTTTCTTTAAATGAGAAAAACGTGAAACTTGTTTAAATAATAACTTATAATTTTCCTAATTTTATTTAATGTGAGAAAACAATATTAATTTTCTATAATATAGTTATTTTACTATTTTACGTGTTTACGTCAACCACATCCAGAAAAGAATAAAAATTTAACTAACTTATTACAAAACCACAGAAAATAATAAAACTGGGCTTATGCCCTTTACAGACCATTTTACATGAATTTAAATAAGAAGAAAACTTTGGTTAGTCTCTAAAAATTATCCTACAATTTATTTACAAAATAAAATAATAATTTAAATTAAATTGAATTAATTTACGAGTCTCAGATATTGGTCCAATCGTCAAAAAAATAGCTAATGCCTCAACGTCTGGTAAAACCGGTTTCGTTTGCATTTTGCTAAGGGCCCATTGACCGGTACGGTCGTCGCCCAAAAATCCAATTTAATAAACCATTTCGAAAACCGATTTGAAATCCATTTATAAAGTTTTATAAAACTTTCGGCAGCATTCCCTCTATTTTCGGGACAACCCAAAACTGGAAAAATGTGCCACAATCACCAATATAAGTCCCATACCAGGGGACAACCATTTATATATAAAATATAATCACAGATTTGTTTCCGAAACGAATTCGAAAAACCCGAAACAAAATCGAATTTACCATATCTTAAAGAACCAGCATACCAACAATCGAAAAGTCCAGTTTAAACCAAAAATTCCCAGAACTCTTTTCCGAGGGATTCTCGGAAAAATCCGAACCAACAGAAACTCAGAAACCAATCCGAAACCAAAATCGGTTTCGTGTGTGTATCCTAGTCAAATGTGTGTGTGTGTTAAGGGTGGGTGTGGACAGTAAGTAGGAGAGTGTGTGTGTGTGTGTTTGTGATAGCAGATGATAGAGGGTGTGTGTCAACAAGTGTGATACGGTGTGTGTGTGTGTGGACTGTAGATTAGAGTGTGTGTATGTGTACTGCAAATTAGAGAGTGTGGGTGTGTGTGTAGGCATACATGTGTAGTGTGCCAGGTTATGAGTGATAGTGATTAGGGTGTGTGTGTGTGTGTATTGCAAATTAGAGAGTGTGGGTGTGTGTGTGTGTGGACAGTGAGAGTGAGCCTGAATTAAAACATACCTATCAATTGGTAGCTCAAGTCTTAAACTGTCCAGGTATGGACTGGCTATTAGTGATTGCAAGAGCTAATGGTAATCAAGTTACTCATGACTGGACTTGGCCAGGTTCAGATGAACAATCCTAATTGCAGGGTTTATCCAAGGCATCCAAACAGTACAGATAAGTATGCAATGTGGCTATGAAATAAAATGTGCAGGGTTATATCTGTGTATCAGGGATGTGAAATACAAAGTAAGGTTCAGAAATCAGTTTATGTAACTCATATGGAATCAAAATCATGTTTTTTCATTACAAATACACAGTTAATATATGAACTAATTCTCAGTTTTCCATTCAAACCCAATTCTCATTAACATACAATCTCAGGTTCAAGCATTTGTTCATTTCATTCACCTCATTCTCAGATTTTTGTTCAATTAGATATCATACCTACAATCAATGTATACATATTTATATAAATCAAATCATTTATATATATATATATATATATATATATATATATATATATATATATATATAAATATATATATATATATATACACATCAAATGATATATATATATATATATATATATATATATATATATACACATCAAATCAAACCTGAGAATGAAATCTCAGTTTCAAACAGTGTACAGTTCATTCGAAAAATAAAGTATTGAACCAAAACGATTGAAACACCATCAAATGAGAACCCAGCCTCGAATCCTCATCACAGACATGTAACAACATCTCTGTGATAATATAAAACATATAAATCTGCATTTAAAAATGATTTAAACCAATTTGAAATCTCAAAAAACAAGGGTTACTGTACACGTTTCAGAAAAATGGGAAAACACCCAATTCAAATTCGAAAACAGGTAGAAATCCAAAATAACCAGTTGGTAATGTGTCGGGCATGTGTCAGTGTGTCCCACGAGTTATGTGGTGTCCATACAATAGGACACAACGTGTCCAGACACTCACGAACACGCACAGACACACACAGGCACACAGCCTCGTGCACGTGTGCGAGTTGGTCTAGGACACGACACGCGATACGATATACTTCATGCACATGTCCACGTGTAGCCCACGTGTAGGGTTACATTCGACACCACACGAGGTGTCCACGACATATCCTTTGCGGACACGAGACCTGTATCATAAGCAGATCTCATACGCGCGCGTATCAGTGCAAAACAGTGCGGGTAGGTTTTCGTGTCCGACACGACACATGAGTCCATGAAACTTTTGGGGCACGTTCGCAGACACTGACCCCATGTGTCCACCAAGTTTCGTGGTGTCTCGAGCTGTGTCGTGTCTGCAATAAGCGTCGGGTAGCAGGACAGCGCACACGCGTGTCGTGCAGTGTGTCTGTGCCAGTTTTCGACATAAAATCGACATGAATTCGTGCTCAGTCCAAGGGGATTCAAAGCACACATATAGGGCTACACAATCATGAAATTAGTTTTGAAAATTGTGAATAAAACAGTGGTTTAGGCATTTCATCAAACACATTGATACACACACTGATACGTGTCCGACACGCATACCTAATGGATACGAATTTCTACCAAACTTCACCTACAGCTAGGGGACACCTAGATGGATGCATCTATGGAAAGAAATCAAGATTTTAAGATGATTTGAAGGGATTACCCATAGAAAGCAAATCTCCAAGAAAAGCTCCAAATAGTGAAGTCTCCTTCCTCAAGCAATATCCCAATGAGCTCCCCTCCTTGCAAGCTAGCCTCCTTCAACTTCTACTCTAGATTTGGAATCAATGCAAAAGATTGTGATCAATTTGGTGGAGAAATGGAGATATTTGATGAAAGGGGAAAGAAATTAGGGTTTCCTATAAGGGGTGTTCTAAAAGAGGCAAGAACTTTGAAGAGGTGATTAATTAAAAAGGGAGAGGTTCCTGATGGCTGTAGAAATAGTTAGGGTTAGGGTTTTGCAAGGTTAGATGAGTGGCTAAGGCTTCTCCACATGAATCTAGGCTCAATCAAAGGCTCACATTAAAAGTAGGGTTACTTAACATCTAGTCAAAATATCCTACTAACATAATATCTAGATATTAATCTAACTTAGCCATTAAGTCTCTAACCTTCTAACTAAACCTCCATGAACATCATTAACTTCTAGGTTAGGTCAAAACTAGGTTAGTCTCTAAATAAAAGATTAGCACTATAATAATCAGTCAAAATTCATTTTCATTAAAAAGTCTAAAATGACCAAAATACCCCTAGGCCAAAAATGATAAATAAAATATCCTAATCACATGGTTAGGCTCCAGGTCAAGTAGTCTCTAGGGTTTTACCAGCAGCACATCAAAATCATAAGTCATGGTTTTAATTAGTTTTAAAAGGATTAAAAATCACCAAAAATCATATCATGATTTAAATATCATTATTAAAAGATTAAAATTACAAAATTTTAAAATTACCCTCATTTTAGAAACTAGGTACTACAGTGTACCCTGATGCTAGGGGAGCAGTAGACTGATTCGATGTGTTAGGAGGCGGGATTGCATGATAAACACCACCCTCCAGCACCATAATGACTTGGAGCTGGCATGGTAGCATTGTGAGGAGACTGTACCCCCAAACCAGTATTAGTAGGGGCAGATGCTGCTATGTTTTCTTGGGTTGGAATCGAATTCCAACCGGCGGAACAATATGTTGTGCCACGATTATAGCATGCATATTTGCTATCATTTCGGCCATGTTCGTTAAGTTGGCCTCTAATGCGGCGATCCTCTGCTCCTGACTACCGGAGCTGGATGCATCTTGTTGTTCGTTAGTGACATAGACAATCACTTCTCTGGCCACCGAAGAAGATCTAGTGGAAAAGATGGCATGTTCAGAGCCTTTACTATCGGCATCGATGTCATGTATGGAACCACCCCCAGGATGAAGAGTGGGAAGATTCCTTTGATCAAGGAAATCCTGATCTGAATCAGGAAGATTTCTTTGACCAATTGTTTCTTGGCCGGAAGGAATATTCCTTTAACCGATTGCTTCTCGGCTTCTTAATATGGTATTTTGGTAGACTCCTTCGCCGAAATCCCGGATCCGATCAAGGTATTGTTGACTAGGGTTGCGGGTTGTATTACGTCTTGGACGTTTTCTACCCCTAGTGCTTCGAGATGTCATGTTGATTGAAACATACAACAGTTCATCTTTGTCCACCATCACAAGTTTAGGAGTCCGAGTGTAGTTCAAACGATCAAAAATAGACCATTTAGCTGACTGGCAGCAACATTTGATCACTACTTCGTGGTGGTGATTACAGTGATGTTCCTAATACAGAGTTACAGATGGACGAGATGGTCTTGCGATCTTCCATTTTTGTACAAGAAGTTCGCAGAGATCTGTTAAAGTGACAGGATAAGGAGAAGTCGGAAGTACATATTCCTTAATGATGTTAGGAACATGATTTCAGTTCTTGAGGTGCCCTGTTCCCTGTGTGTACAGAGAAGTACTGACTTCATTGGCATAGGTAAGAGGATTCTTGATTTGAGGTACTCTCCCTGTGTGCAACTTGGCAGGTGGCACAGATTGTTCTTGATGTGTGCTTGATATTGTTCTGCGCTGGGTAAGGTAGGTGCGCATGTCAGGGTTGTGCGCAACCTGACTGTCTGTCTGAGACACCCTTAATTTACCCTGCTTTGTTCTTGAAATGTGTAGGGTAGAAAAATCCTGGCTCTGGCTTGATTGGCGCTGACCATGAGGAGTAGGAAGGATGCCATGTTATTTTGTGCCACCTGTTCCAGCGCATTTGGCACAGCATAGATGAGCAGTAGAAAACGGATCTCGAGCAGAGTCTAGTTTCTTGGCATTGACCTGATTGTCTTTGCCAAGAGAAATAAACCTTCTACTAAGTAGTGTTCTTGTATTGACTAGCACGAAAGCACAATCAGATGTATTTTTTGTCGAGTCCAGAACTGGAGAATGATAAGGAGAGTCCATAGGGCGCTTTCCTTTGTTCTGCACAGGGGCAGTGGTGATTAAATTCTCCACCAAGCTTACAACTGGAGAGGAAGAGTGATTGGCCATGCGGCGCTGTCCCCTGATTGGCGCTTGGGCAGTAATTGGCGCACCCTCTACCAATTTCAGAATTTGTGAGGAAGAAGAAGTGGCCATGTGGAACTGTCCTTTAGTTGGCACCTGGGAAGTGATTGGCGCACCCTTCATCAAGTTTAGAACTGGGGAGGAAAAGTGATTGGCCATGCGGCGCTGTCCTTTAGTTGGCGCCAGGACAGTAGTTGGAGCACCCTCTGGCAATTTTAGAATTGGCAAAGAAGAGGAAGTAGCTACAGATTTTTTTTCCAAGCTTGGCGTAGGAGTCATGATTGGTGCACTGGAGGACTTCGGAGTCTAGATAGTTCACAGCCTATTTTTGGCAGCAACAGTGGTGCGCTTGGCACTCCCTGCGCCAATCATGGCTTCATAGGCATTTTAGTCGACTTGCACGACCAAAGTCTTCTGCGTCGTGCCGACTGACGCAACATCACATTGAGTTGTTACTTTCTCGTCGGAGGAGAAAGTCGTCCCCAGTAGAGTCGCCATTTTGTTTGTAAAAATAAAAGTTTGATTACAAACTAAGAAAAAGAGTACAAGAGTACAGTTGATTTCTGAGGAAGTACAACTATAGAAATCTGATCAAAAGACGATTACTTTATCCCTTGGACGATGCGATGTCGAAGAAGATAGCCTTTGGAGAGTGCTGCATCAAGTGCTCAAAAGATTAGGATCATTAGTTCTTCTTTGAAAGTGATTTGAAACTCTATTTATAGAGTTCTAGAGATAATTATTAAGTAGTTATCCTGATTGGCGCACACTGCTGAGTGGCGCCATTCATCCCTTCGCGAATGGTTGGTTTAACTGCTTGGACGCGTGCATGATGTCATTGATATGCGCTTGGTCATAGGCAGTTTCACAGACACGTTCTTCAAGATTAGTGGCATGTGTACCATGTTCTCTAACAACTTCAAGATGATTTGATCAAATGGCGCCCACTACTGGGTGGCTCCAGGCGCTATTTGCTGAGTGGCGCCACTAATTGATATGATACTAATGATCATCTCGTGCCAACTTCAGATGGAGCGAGACAACTGTTGGTCATTTATGGCGGATCTGACATGTCTGACCAAATCTTCTCGAGCGCTACGCGACTCGGGATTCGAATGAATTTTTCTCGACTGATGTGCTGTCAGTCATGATAATAACTGTTTAGCTTCTTTGAGAAGATGGCCACGTGACGGGTAGCGCCACTTGATGAATAGCGCCTATTGATGTCTGGCGCCATCTTATGGCTGGCGCCAATTGATGATCTGAATATTGGCGCTTCTTATGAGTAGTGCATGGTGTTGAGTGTACTTTTTAGGTATCTACAGCCGCGCCATTCACAGATAGCATGCAGCACCATCTATCAAATGACACCGAACATCAAATGGCGCCTATCCTCAAATGGCTCATAGCCATGAGATAGCGCTAGGCCTCTACGTGGCAAGCTTTCTTAAGAAGCTAAATCATCAGTCATGATGATTGATAATACAACAGTCGAGAAAATTCCTTTGAATTTTGAGCACGCGACACTCGAGGAAGATTTGTGTCAGATTTTTCATTATTGTGACTATCAGTTACTTTTTCAGCACCATCTATCAAATGGCGCAAAGTAATAAAATTCCCTACCGACTTAATACTCAGCGCCATTCACAGTTGGCGCCAAACAATAGGACGCGCCCTTCATTAACTGGCGCCAATCAATCAATGATTATCATCTAGAAGTAGTTAAGGATGACGTGGTGCACATGCCACTAATCTCTAAGAACGTACATACGACACTGCCCATGACCAAGCGCCTTTCTCTCATAGAAAGCCACATCTCCCATGTAGTTAAGTTAACCATTCGCGCAAATGGATGAAACAGAATATGGCACGGAAAGTAATACACCAATTAGGATATTTTACACTGCACGCCAATCAATGTAACTGTCTGGCCGTTATCCAAAACTCTATAAATAGAGTTCTAAAATCACTTCTCAAGGCATCATTAATGATCATTATCTTCTGATAAAAAATTTCAACACTGCTCCATCACTTCCGCAGCACGTTCAAGACCTTCTCCGACATCGCATTGTCCAAGGGATAAAGTGATCATCTTCTGATCAGATTCTTATAGTTGTACTTCCCAAGAATCAAATTGTACCTTGTACTTTTCTTACTTAGTTTGTAGTTAAGTTTTCTTCGAAAACTTTTGTTTTTGCAAACAAGGATAGATCTACCTCCTACTCCTCCTCGAGCCGACATTCTTCGGCAAGTCAACCAGCATCGCCAGATCCACCCTGTAGCGCACCACCTTCGACGCACCACGACCGGAGCTGCCAAGCGCCATCCAAATCACCCTCCACCGTGCGTGCTTCCACACTGCCGAGACCGACGTCTGCTCGATGAGTTATGACTCTCCTTCCTTGCACTCTTTCTCCTGTCTCACTGTCTCTCTCCCCCCCTCTCGTTCTCACTCTCCAGAATTCCCTCTTGCTTCCTCTCTTTCGATCTTATTCCCTTTCCCTCAAACCCTTACTTCTCTTTATGTCTTCTTTCTCTTCTGTAATAGGAATGATATATGTATTAATTTATTATTATTAGGTGTATAATAATACTATTGTATATGTTATCATTATTATTTTATACTGGTATTATCAGTATGTATATCATTATTATTGTTATCATTACCAAGGTTTTATTATTTATTGTGATTATTATTGATATTTATTATTTATGTATTCTTATAAAATATATACATACACATAATTGATATTTCAAAATGATTTGTAACAAAATATTATATTTGGCTTTGGACCTATATCTATTTTCAAATTTGGTTTAGAATCCCTAAAAATATTATTATATTATTTTGTGGTATTTTAGGTATAGCTTTTTGACCTAAAGTAAATAAATTTTATTTGAAAAAATTGGGTTTTTGGCCTTAAATGATTCTGTAGGATTTCTAAGTATTCATCTAAAATATTTTAACTAATAAAAAAATAGTTTATAAATAATTATAAATAATTTCTAAAATAGCTATAAATATTTAGTTACACAACTTCCCTTCGATTATCATTTTGATTATGACTAATTGTACGTTCTATTTTCTTGTAAATTGGACTTCTTTATAACAACCCTAGCTAATTGGACTACTCTAGACTCAACGGAATGGTCCATTCTACCATTTGAGGTGTCACGACCCGCTTCCGCTTTTCGGGATACGAGTACGTAGCCTAGTCCAGCCTGCGCCGCAGTGTCGACGGTAGTACACCGTCTATACCTCAATATAAATCTCAAATACGACAAAATGATATCTGTTCTGCTCATTCACAATAATTATTTAAATTATAACCCAATAATACAACCAAATTATATTCAGGAACAACCCACTAAACATTAAATTCAAAACTATCTATTCTAACTAGAATCTATTGTTGGCCTCCAAGATACCTCTAACTCCACCTGAAGGAACCCAAAGCAAGACAGTGAGTCATCAAGAATCTGTCAACTGAAAAAAAATTCAGTCAGGATTGGAACACGTACAACTTTTGCCATCATAATACAAATACATTATAAAGCAATAAATACTAAACATGTAAAACAATGATCAATGGAAACATGAACAATATGAAAACATGCAAGATAATAAACTAAATGAGAAAGTAGGAAGTATGAAAGACAGAGACTCATGTAAACAATAATAGTGCACGTGTCATGAGAAGTACAACGTTCCTACACATGGACGGCTTGGGCGAACGATCAGGATATAAAAGGCCTGCCCCCGTAAATGGAAGAGTTGCCAATAATACAATCGGGCTTTCTCCACGTGCCTAGTAATTGTGCCCCTCTAATATTCGTACCTCACAATCATGTAAACACGATCACGATAACGATCACGATAAAAATAAAAAAAACATGAACATTAGTCAATCACTCAATTCTTGTGTGTGTAAACAGTTAAGAGACGGGAAATATCATGTATAAGTGAAATATAACAATATTAAATAAATGCATATGAAAGCATAAACAAGTACTTGCCTTGGTTTGATTTGGAGTTGACCGGCGCGATATGATCTTGTTGGCACATAATAGTCACAGATGTCAAAACTCTACAAGATGATCTCAGATGATGGCACGGACCACGTCATTGAGTCCAGAACAGTTAAATTAGTTAGGGTCAGTATAAGGAAGTCCGAATTTGGAAGAAGGTAGGAGGGATTTGATTTAGTCATGGACAAGAATAGATATTTGAAGAAATTGGTATAATAAAATATTTATAACTATTTTTATAAAATACTTATTATTTGGAAACCAATTATAATTAAAAACTATGTTTTTCTTTTATTCAAAATACAGGAAAACAATTTAGGCTAAAAAGAACTAATTTCTATCAATTATAATTTTTAAACTATAAAGCCATTACTAATACAAAATAATATAACACTATTTTACGGCTTATAAAACCAAATTGAAAATAATATAGGGCTAGCCTAATATAATATTTTGTTACAATATAATTTAGAAATATTACTATATATTTATTTAACAAAATAGAATAATAATAATAATAATAATAATAATAATAATAATAATAATAATAACAAAACTTATAATAATACATATATATATATAGTATAATAATAATATACTAATACATTTACTAAATACTTGTGAGAGGGAGAATATAACAATAAGAGGAAAGAGACATGGAAAGAGAGAGGAAGTGAGAGAGTGAAGAATTAAGAACAGGAGATGGGTTGAGAGGGGAAGAGAGCGGTAGCACGCTCGAGGCCATCAACGGTGGAGGCGAGCGCGTCGGCTCCCTACCGGAGCTTATGTCTGCTCGTGGAGGAGGCTCGGTCATGGCGTCGAGCTCGGTGGCGCTCGAGATCCAGTTTGGCACAGCAGGAAGTGGCTGGATGGCTCCGGGAGGCGGAGCGCTAGAGGATCCAGGGTCACGTTGAGCGGTGCTCGCCAGGCTCGCGTCCACGACGGTCCGGGCTCATCGAGGCGACGGTGCTGATCTATGAGCGCGACGTACGGTGATGCAGGTGGTGGAGATGATGATGTAGGTGGTGGTGCTGGGCGTTGACCAAGGCTCGAGTAAAAGGTCGAGGCGACCACAAGGGTGCTCCGGTCAGGCGGTGATGTCCAAAGTCCGGCGGTGGTTCCAGGCGATGGGCTCCCTAACCGGGCGACGGTGGAAGTTGCTGTCCGGCTGTGGCCACAAGGACACGGTAGTGGTCAGGCGTCGGCTGACCATGAAGGAGATGATCGGGAGATAGGTGCCAGTCGTGGCAAATTTTGGGGAGGTGGTGCGATGAACGTGGATTGTTGATCGACCAATTTACTATTAGGTTTAGGGTTAGGATTAGGGTTTCTGGATTGGGTTTGCTGTTGGATTTTGTCGGGGCTATGTCATGTCCTGCGCAACACCAAAAATTAGAGTTGAGGTTGTGTCCGGAGTTGTGGGGCACGAAGAGAAACGTGTACTTGTAATATAAATAGTGGAAAAAAAAAACAATGAGCACGGATACGATGCACGCACGATCATAGTCATGGTGGATGATGACGATTGGCTATGGTTGAGGAGTTGGGTTGTGGAAAAAAAACAAGGGAAGACTCCCTTATATAGGAGTAGAGGAATTACTAATTAGTGAAGGATTAGGAATTATATGGATTAAATCTTTCCAGAGATTTAAATCCCTGAAATATAAATTGATCAAATATAGTTATAAATTAAATCATATTAAATTTTAAAACTTATTTAATAAAATCTGAATATTTGATAACAATTATAATGCTTAATATTAGAAAAAAAAACACTATATTTTTATAATTATAGGATCAAATAAATATTTAAAAACCAATTAATCAAATCTAATATAGTATTTGATAACAAGAATAAATTTAACTACTAATTAATATTACAGAAACAATTAAAACAATATTTTTACAAGTTGAAAATCTAACTTAAACTAATTTGGTAAAGCTTCTTTTTGTCAATCAAAAATATTCTTTCCTTCGTAGAAAAAAACAATAACAACTATTTTTCTAACACAATATTTAAAATTTAAAATAAACAAATAAAATTTGAAAATTTGAAAACAGGGGTTACAAATCTACCCACCTTGGAAATGAATTCGTCATCGAATATAAATAAAATAAACATGGAAAACAATAGAAAGTATTGAACAATAAAAGGGTAACAAAATAGAATTAAAACTATTAATTTGATCAATCATTGGTCCAAGATGGATGGATAGGGCAGAAGCAAAATATACGTGAACCTAGGTTATGGTCTTGAATTCTAGAAAATTTTCAAAATTTACGGTAGGAACAAGCAATAGAAGTAAAACAACCGAATTGAGATAACTAGAAAAGACTACGATTATGACATAGAGTTAGAGGTATTTGACCTATATAATACACCATCCATGTGTTAAGATATTCCCTTGGTCCACCTATAAATTCCTCGATCTTATAAATTGTATATCCAAAAGTTATTCCAAAAATTAAATTCCTCGAAATATTTTAAAAAAAATTCACTATTCTCTCATCTCCTTAATACTTAAAATTTAATATACCTTCAAATTCTTATCATAATTTTGAAATCATTCTGTTTCAAAAATTTCAACCTTATCAACAAATTCATATTCATCAATTCTCATAGAAACTTAAACCCAAAAAATTTAATAACTCTAATATTCAACAATTGATTAACCTCGAAGATCTTACCAATCGAAAAAATCTACCCACCTTTGTTCATACCATCATATGAAAACATAATATTAATCCTTATACAAAAATTCCTCAATATGAAAATTCTTTCAAAATACATCAAATCTCAAATTTTAAGTTTATTCCTAATTTATTCTCATAGCCTATGAAGCAACCTTAACTACCCAAGTAGTCAAACTAGATAAGGGTTTTCCTATTGTAAACCTAGTCCTAGTTATTCATTCTCCTAAAAATCAAATCAATCCTAATTGTAAATGAGCATTTTCCTAGTTGCAGGCTAACATTAGTACAACTAATATATGTACTACCACAAGTTCGCACAATTTTTGCCAAAATGGACCTGCATGGGCCACCATAAAAACTTGTCACGACCTGCTCCCGCTTTTCGGGATACGAGTACGTGGCCAAGTCTAGCCTACGCCACAGGATCGGCGGTAGTACGTTGTCTATACCTCAATATAAATCTTAAATACAATAAAATGATGTCTATTCTGCTCATTCACAATAATTATTTAAACTACAACCAAATAATACAACCAAATTATATTCGGGAACAACCCGCTAACATTAAATTCAAAAATATCTATTATAACTAGAATATATGGTTGTCCTCCAAGACACCTCTTACTCCACCCGAAGGAACCCAAAGCAAGACAGTAAGTCATCAAGAATCTGTGAACTGAAAAAAGAAATCCAGTCAGGATTGGAACAAGTACAAGTCTAGCTATTATAATACAAATACAATATAAAACAATATGACACTAAACATTTAAAATAATAATAAATGGAAATATGAATAATATGAACAAGAAAACATGCAAGATGATGAACTAAATGAGAAAGTAGCAAGTATGAAAGACAGAGACTCATGTAAACAATAATAGTACACGTGTCATAAGAAGTACAACGTTCCTACACGTGGACGGCTTGGGCGAATGATAAGGATATAAAAGGCCCGCCCTCGTAAACGGAAGAGTTGCCAACAATACAATCTGGCTTTGTCCACGTGCCTAGTAATTGTACCCTTCTAATATCCATACCTCACAATCATATAAACACGATCACGATAACAATAAAAAAATATGAACATTAGTCAACACTCAATTCTCGTGTGTGTAAACAGTCAAGACACGACAAATATCATATATAAGTAAAATATAACAATATAAAGTATATGCACATGAAAGCGTAAACAAATACTTGCCTTGGTTTGATTTGGAGTTTACTGGCGCGATATGATCTTGTTGGCACAAAATAGTCACAAATGTTAAAAGTATGCAAGATGATCTTAGATGATGGCACGGACCATGTCGTTGAGTCCAGGAGAGTCAAATTAGCTAGGGACGATATAAGGAAGTTCGAATTTGCAAGAAGGTATGAGGGATTTGATTTATTCATGGACAAGAATAGATAATCGAAGAAATTGGTATAATAAAATATTTATAACAATTTTTATAAAATACTTATTATTTGGAAACCAATTATAATTAAATACTATGTTTTTCTTTTATTCAAAATATTATAATAAATACTAGAAAATGTAGGAAAATAATTTAGGCTAAAAAAAACTAATTTTTATCAATTATAATTTTTAAACTATAAAGTCGTAACTAATACAAAATAATGTAACACTATTTTAGGGCTTATATACCCAAATTAAAATAATGTAGGGCTGGCCTAATATAACATGTAGGGCCAACGATAAGGATATAAAAGGCCCACACTCGTAAATGGGAGACTTGCCAACAGTACAATCTGGCTTTGCCCACGTGCCTAGTAATTGTACTATTTTAATATCCATACCTCACAATCGTATAAACACGATCACGATAACGATCACGATAACAATAAGAAAATATGAACATTAGTCAATCACTCAATTCTCGTGTGTGTAAACAGTCAAGACACGAGAAATATCATGCACAAGTAAAATATAACAATATAAAGTAAATGCACATGAAAGCGTAAACAAATACTTGCATTAGTTTGATTTGGAGTTGACTAACGCGATATGATTTTGTTGGCACAGAATAGTCACAGATGTCAAAACTTTGCAAGATGATCTCAGATGATGGCACGGACCATGTAGTTGAGTCCAGGAGAGTCAAATTAGCTTGGGACAATATAAGGAAGTTCGAATTTGCAAGAAGGTATGAGGGATTTGATTTAGTCATGGACAAGAATAGATAATCGAAGAAATTGGTATAATAAAATATTTATAACTATTTTTATAAAATACTTATTATTTGGAAACCAATTATAATTAAAAACTATGTTTTCTTTTATTCAAAATATTATAATAAATACTTGAAAATCTAGGAAAATAATTTAGGCTAAAAAAACTAATTTTTATCAATTATAATATTTAAACTATTAAGCCGAAACTTATACAAAATAATGTAACACAATTTTATGGCTTATAAACCCAAATTGAAAATAATGTAGGGCTAGCCTAATATAATATTTTGATACGACATAATTTAGAAATATTACTATATATTTATTTAACAAAACAGAATAACAACAACAACAATAATAATAATAATAATAATAATAATAATAATAATAATAATAATAATAATAATAATAATAATAATAACAAAACTTATAACAATACATGTATATACATAGTATAATAATTATATACTAATACATTTACTAAATACTTGTTAATGTATATCAAACTAATAATAAAATACTAAACATAATAAAACAAACAACACAACCAGTTGCTGTGTTCTTTTCCTTAGATGGAGGAAGAATATAACGGTGAGAGAAAATAGACAGGGAAAGAGAGAGAAAGTGATAGAGTGAGACAACTGAGATCGAGAGATGGGGAGAGAGGGGCAGAGAGCCGCGGCGCCCTCAAGGCCATCAACGGTGGAGGCAAGCTCGCCGACTCCCCATCGTAGCTCATGTCTACTCCCGGAGGAGGCTCGGTCATGGCGTCAAGCTCGGCGGCGCTGGAGATTCAGAGCGGCACAGCAGGAAGCGGCTCGATGGATCTGGGAGGTGGAGCGCTGGAGGAGCTAGGGTCACGCTGAGCGGTGTTCGCCAGGCTCGCTGCCACGATGGTCTGTGCTAGTCGAGGCGACGGTGCTGATCTATGAGCGTGACTCATGTTGATACGGGTGGTGGAGATGATGATGTAGGTGGTGGTGCTCGGAGTTGACCAAGGCTCGAGGAAAAGGTTAAGGCGACCACGAGGGTGCTCCGGTCAAGCAGTGATATCCAAAGTTCAGCGGCGGTTCCAGGAAATGGGCGCCGTGATCGGGAAGCGGTGAAAGTCATGGTCTAGCGGTGGCCACAAGAACACGGCAGTGGTCAAGCGTCTGCTGGCCATGGAGGAGATGGTCGGGAGATGGGTGTCCGTCGTGGCAAATTTCGGGGAGGTGGTACGGTGAACTTGGATTGCTGACTGACCAATTTGGGATAAGGGTTACGGTTTCCGGATTGGCAAATTTTAGCAAAAAAAAAGGGTGTCCGTCATGGTCAAGCGTCTGCTGGCCATAGAGGAGATGGTTTCGGGAGATGGTGTCCGTCGTGGCAAATTTCAGCAGAAAAATATTTTTATAATTATAAGATCAAATAAATATTTAAAAACTAATTAATCAAGTCTAATATAGTATTTGATAACAAGAATAAATTTAACTACTAATTAATATTACCGAAACAATTTAAACAATATTTTTACAAGTTAAAAATCTAACTCAAAATAATTTGGTAAAGCTTCTTTTTCTCAATCGAAAATATTCTTTCCTTCGTAGAAAAAAATAAAAATAAAAACTATTTTTCTAACACAATATTTAAAATTTAGAATAAAGCAAATTAATTTTTGAAAATCCGAAAATAGGGGTTACATGAGGTCACCTTATAAGAAGTGTAGCACCTGAGCCTTTTCTGTGTTGACATGTTCATGTCGTGCACATCAACTCCAAACAAACCAAGGCAAGTACTTACACTGGTTACTTTCAATTTCTAATAGTTTCTATGATACATGTTATAGATATGCATTACATGACTCATGACACGTTGTTCACATGAGTAGGATGGATTCATATTCATTGTTATTAACTTTTGTGATTTACATTATTTATCGAGTTTTGTGACTAATGAATTCCGTTGTGTATCATGGTTTTCGTATCATGAAGTGAATCCATGAGTCGGGCGGGAAAATACATTAATAGACATGTAAACTACCTAAAACTATCCCATGGTCATATGTGACGCATAGCAGCCGTACACGACATGTGCGGTTGGCCAATCTTACCCCTCGAAAGTAGTATTTTAAAATACTTATTTTGATGTCTTGCTCGTCATGTTTACACGTGCCACTTTACATGCCATGATAGTGATGTTTGCATGTTTCTTTCTAGTTGTCTGCTATTATCGTCTTGTTTAAGTATTTTCTCTATTTGTCCTACCATGATTCCAGTTTTACCTATTTACCATGAATTTCATATGCTATTTCTATCTTATAGTTTCTATTATGTCTTGAATAGTTTACCATGTATTTATTTATTCTATTCATGACTGAAAATCTATTTTTTTCAGCTTAGTCAATTGCTACCCTACGCACATGGGACCTTAGAAGGAGATAGAGATACTTTAGAGGTTGATCCAAGATCTTAGATAGATAGTTTATTTGATCTTAAATGTGAATAAGTTGTTTCCAATTTGGATGTTGTAAAATGATTCAGTTATTGTAGATGAGCATTTACATTATTGTGATCAAAGTTTGAATATATGGATTTGAAATTATAATTGAGGTTATAAATAGCGTTCAAGGCTGATGTTGCGGCATAGGATGGACTTGGCTACGTACTCATATCCCAAAATTGGGTGCGGGTCGTGACAAGTTTTTTTGGTGGCCCATGCCCGTCCGATTCCGCAAAAATATGCGAACTCATGGTAGTACCTCACTTAGTCGTGCTACTACGAGGTTGGGACTAGGAAGTGTTCATTCACAATTAGGATTGATTTGATTTTAGAAGAGTGACTAGGACTTTGTATACCAAGGACAACCCATAGGTTTACTTCAAATTTGATTTCTTGGGTACTTAAGGTTGCTACATATGCTATGTGGTTATGATAAACATTGAATTTTGAGGAAACCCTAATTGATGAATTTAAGAATTTTAGGTGATGATATAATATTGTGTTTTAATATGATGGTATGACAAAGATGCATAGACTTCTCGATTGGAAAATTTGTTCTTCAGGGTTAATTAATTGTTGAATATTAAAGTTAAACTTTTGATGAATATGAAATGAATATGAATATGAATATAAATTTGTTCAAATTTTTGGCAAATTTGCTTTAAAGTTTAATTTTTATGCTGATTGATGAATATGAATTTGTTGCTAAGGAAATGATTTTGATTTAGTTAATAATAAATAAGATCGTGAATTATTTTTTTTGAGATTTATTGAATTTTAAATTTTAGAAGTGATTTTTGATTTAGATGATAAACAAAATTGAGATAAGAAGATGGAGATTGCATTAAACTTAAAATTTGAGGAGATTGTGCCAAAATATATTTAAGTTTAAATTTTATACTATTTGAATTTTGAAGAGTCTAAATTTTGGGATTTTGATTTTTTAATTTGGAATTTTGAGGATAAATTTCAAGTTAGATAAGAGTTGAGTATTTGATAAAGCATTATTGACGATTTTGCTTAATCACAATTTTTGAAGATTTAGATAGGATTGAAGAATTTTTAAAATATTATTAAGGATACGAAATAATAAGGTTGATGGGATGATAAAGATTAGTTGGGAGACTCCTCTGTTGATCATACTTTTAAAGTTATTCAAGATTTTCTTGTCATCATTATTATTCTGTTATATGTGTATTTTCTTCTAGTGCTTGTGACTACCCTATAATCTAGAGAACCTTCTAGAATTCCAAGACAGAACCTAGATTCTAACATCAAACCATATATATTGTTAGAGGTAGTTTTTATTATTTAGTATAATGGGATTTAGTCCTACATCTGGTAGAGTAAGAGGAGAGAAGGTTAGCCTCTCTTATATATATGTAGTTCCATTGCTTCATAAAGATTATCCCATTATTTTTTATTCTCTACTTGGTATCAGAGAAATAATAATAAACAATAAAAATTCTATTGCTTCACTCCAAAAAACAAACCCTAGCATACCCACCACCTCTCCTCCCTCGTGTCCATCGCTGCTGTCAGCCACTTCGGTGGGATATCCTAGCCAACCCGACGTCGCCGCCCGCCTCCTGGCTGGCCACCCCCTACCGTTTGCCGATCCTGAACACCCTACACCCGTCCGCCCACTCCTGTCATCTCAAACCCTAATCCTAGTTTCCTCACATCCGCCACTCACCCCTTTTTAAACTCTAATCTAGTTTCAAAAAAAATTGTTGGAATTCTCAAAGGGAAAACTATGGCTTGTGTTCAAGCATGTTTCCAGGAACCTCTAATTCTCCAATTTTTGGGGATACTCAGAGGGTAATCAACAAGTTTGTTTACAGGAACCTCTACATTACAAAAATGACTTAATAACCACAAACCAAAGAGGGCAAACAACGGGTTTGTTTGCGGAAACTTCTGGTTCTCCAAGTTATTCTCGAAATGACGACAAAATGCAGACACAGTGCTTGTCTTGTATGAGTCTTTGTGTCTTTCCTTGACATTCACATAAGGATCTGGTGGTGAGAGCTCTTTTTGTTGCCCCTGCAAGTATGGTGGGGACCGACTCTTCTAGCGAGGTTCATAGTTCTAGTGGTGGAGTTAGCGGAGGTGGTTCTTCCTTTACTGTTATTCATAATGATGAATTAGGAAAATCAATATTTCGGTAACACTAAATGGTGCAAAGTACCTTGCCTGGTCCAAGTCTATTAAGGTGGTGTTTAGAGAAAATAAGAAGTTCAAGTTTTTGACAGACGAACCCCTACCTGAAACGTCCGATGGTTATGAAGATTGGATGAGTGCGAATGTATATGTTATGTCAAGGTTGTGGCATAATATAGAGACAAACATCGCTGCTAATGTCCAGTGGTATGAATCCTCCAAACAAATTTGGGCATATCTTGAAGAATCATATTCACAAAAGGGAAATATTGTCGTATCTATGAGTTATATGAATAATTATTTCAAACAAAACAAAATGGGAAGCCATTGCATGAATATTTAGCCTCAAGAAGACTTTGTGGGAGGAACTGCTACAGTGTCATCCTGTTAATACTGATTTGCAGGAGGCTCATCGACAGAAGAAAGTGTCACGTCCTAGTTTCAAAATATATAGGCAATCCAAGGCATGAGCATCCTAACTGTACGACTAGAATAAGTATAACAATTTAATGACTTATCATAATCGTAGTATGCTGTAAAGTATACTAACATATGATAACTAATATATATCTCAATCCACAATAAAGAGTAAAATCAAGAATAAACAATATGTGTCATGTTCTGCAATCCATTAACAATATATTTGACTGGACCCAAAGAACAATATGGATCTATAAAGCTAAGCTAATAAGCAGAAAGCAAGTAGATATAAAATAACGGAAGGTACCTAAATAGAAAATAGCAACACCAATAAGATCAGCGAATTAACTCAGCACAATCATCTACCTGGAGAGATCACCAGGTCCTCAGAGGGACGTAATAAGACAACAACTAGCCACAATATGAGCAGTAAAGGTAATATACATGATCATGAATATAACTGACAAGGTAAATTATCCATCTAAGTGTAATGCACTTGAATACTACTTTGGTATGTATGAGTAGGTAAAGAAATAAAGCATAGAATCCTCTAGAGGCTTTCACACGAACTAGTATACATTCGGACCGGATCTGACGTGCAGTCAGGATCATTGAATGGATATCCCCTAGCCATACTTTGTATCACTAGCATCCCTCCCGGCCGTAATCCGACGTGTGGTCAGCGGCCGCTGCCGGATATATCCACTAGTGACACACCTATAACCGAGAAACTATGAACCCATAACCGAGCAACTATGAGGCTAAAGGTGGCTATCTCATACGCCTACTAATAGCCTTCCCTGCCAACGTTTTACACCGGTCATATCAATGACTCGAACAATATATATCTCAATGCAAGTCACTAACTAGACTCACACTAACTCTATATCAACCGACACACGAACCGCTTGTACCGGTAGCTAGCCGAATGTGTAAGCTCGTGCCAATATAATGTATGTCACTTACAATATCGTGTAATGATACGTGACTAGTCATAAAAGTTATTGAAAATAATTTCAACACACGGAAGTCTACAAGCATGTTAGGTCACACCACTATATCTAACACATCTACTTATAACACACAGCAACACATCCATGTATAACAGAAAAAAAATAAGATCACAGTGGCACGATATCTTTCCTAATGGTTGCATGATGATTCGACGACGTCCCGCAAGCGAACTCGTCAATCCCAATGAAGCAGTAAAGGTGAACTCCCATAAACATCTTCAGATGCTGAAATAGACATTGCCAACATTCCCGAAATAGTATACTTTACCAGAGCAAATAGTAATTTCGGACCAAAACGGTGTCTGCGGTTGGACCCGCTTTATACCAAAAAATGCGCCAAGACAAAGGTTGTCCAAATTTGATAAATTATATGTCAATCTTGTCCAGAACGATGCCACGAGTCCAATGGTGGTATCGGATTTGGAATCCGATGTCCGGGTTCAAAATTATAATTTTACATGTTGGAAATTACGTTTCGAGAGGCCAACTTTGGTGTCGATTTCAACCAACCAAATGACATCCTATAAAACTAACATTTTTATCGCATGAAGGTATTACAACGGCTACGCACCGTGTGGTCGTTCGTCAATAGAAGCTTCGACGAGAGAGCCGCAAGTTGGCTCCACGAAATTGTCCAAAAATAAACGAGTTTAAACGGTCAACATGGTGGCCAATTTTGATCTATCAAACAATCAAATTAACGGTTGATATTTAGGTGAGCGAAGGGATATATACCTAAATTGAGACGGAAGAATCGGATCGACGATCCAACGGTCGAATTGTCCGAAAAATGGTCCACAGTTACAGCGGCGAGACGGGATTCTACTCGAATTTGCGCTTGTCACAAGGGATCTCGTGCAAAACGCACAAATCGACTGTGTATCACGTCGGGGATGACGGGGATGTGTGGGGGGTTCGTCAGTGGTCGTCAGGCCCATACGACGGCGTGCGAAGACGGTTGCTGCGCTGTTGCTGCTGCCACGCCGTTGCTGCTGGCCGTGCGCATGGCCACGCACGTCGTCCGACGGCGGCACGGGGACTAACGGTGGGGGGGCCGACGGCGGGCAGTTGGCGGTCCGGCGGTCGCACGTAGGCAGCGCTGCATTTAGTCGCAGCTGCTGCTGTTGTTTTGGTATCGGGTGGGGGAAGGAGTTTTAGTTTTCGGATTTATATACATATATATTAATATCTATGTATATACATATAAAGAGAGCGAGAGAGTGAGAGTATTAGTAATATTTATGTATATCTGTATAGCTATGTGTGTGTATATGTATATATATATTTTTATATTATATATATATATTTTCTGTATATGCATATGTGTGTGTGTGTGTTATATATATAATATATATATATATATATATATATATATATAATATATATATATATATATATATTATATATATATATATATATATTAAATATATATATATATATATATATTATATATATCTATATAATATATATATATATATATATATAATTATATATATATATATTTTTTTATATATATATATATTTATAAAATATATTTTATATATTTGTATATATATATATATAATATATATTATATATATATATGATAATAT
This sequence comes from Iris pallida, assembly GCA_029216955.1. NCBI lineage: Eukaryota > Viridiplantae > Streptophyta > Magnoliopsida > Asparagales > Iridaceae > Iris > Iris pallida. The sequence goes on from JANAVB010027045.1 coordinate 89,962, forward strand.
ATATATATATATATATTATATATATATTATTTTATATATATAGATTTAAATATAAATATATATATTATATATAGATATATATATATATAGATATATATATTATTATATAATATATATTATTATAGATATATTATATATATATCTATATATATATATATATTATTATATATATATATATCTCTATATATATATATATATATATATA
>JANAVB010027046.1:0-147500 GCA_029216955.1 Iris pallida
GCTCTCATGGTCTCAACATCAAGAAATTCCTTCGCTTCAATAGAAGAAGAAGGAACCACAAGAAGACGATGAAGAAGAGCAACCTGCTATGGTTGCAAGAAGACTGGACACGTCCGAAAAGACTGTCCATTCTTGAAGAAAAGCAACCGCTATGAGAAACCATACAAGAAGACCTCATCAAAGAAATATGCCAACACAAGCATTTGGCATGAAAGTGAAGCGAGTGACTCCAGGAAGAAAAGGACTCTCCTCAAGATAAAACAAATGTGTGCCTAATGGCAACCTCCAACAAGGTATCTAACGAAACTCTAGACGACTTCTCTTTTGATGAACTTGGCGATGCCTTCACTGATTTACTTGATGATCACAAAAGGTCATCGGTAAATACAACATGCCAAGGACAAAATCAAAAGTCTTAAAGACGAAATACAAAGAATTTCTCTATTACTTGATAACATTAGAGACACGTCACCCACTGATATCACTGATGTATCCAAGCTTAAAATAAGCTTACATGATGCTGAAGCACGTATTGAGCAACAAACTCAAGAAATCACTACACTCAACACGTTGCTTGCTGAAGAAAAGAGTAGACACAAGATTTCCATGACTAAGATATATGGCTTAAATATTAAGGTTGATGAACTGCAAGCTGTTTCTAAGAATTAGAAACCAAATTGGGAAAACAGGTTGCTCAACCTCAAACCCAATCACATGGGCACAACACCACTCAAGCTAGTCAACCACGTCATCCTCATGCAGCACGTAACCATGCTTTTATATACACTAACTTTCATAAAACACAAAACCATGTGCACGTAAGAATACTTCTCATACTCATCATGCTGTACAAAGACACAACCAACATCACTCTACATATAGAAATCATCACAATGCCATGCCATATAGACAAGATCATCATGTCATGCCATATAGACAAGATCACCATATCATGCCATATCACAATGCTATGCCATATAGACAATATCAGCATACTATGCCACATAGACAATATCAGCATGCCATGCCATATAGACAATATCACCATGCCATGCCACATAGACAACATTACCATGATCACCATGCAAACTCTACACATCATGTCCATCCACATCATGCTGCCTATAGATATTATTCTCATGTTCCTAGTGTAAATAAAAATGCTATATGTACTTACTGTGGATCACATGGACACATTTCACCATAATGTAGAGTTAGAAGACTGGTAGACAAAAAGATATATGCATGGTTTCCGAAAACTAACTTTTCAAGACCCTCAAGAACTTGGGTACCAAAGGTCACATCTACTCTTGATGTAGGTGGACCTTTCCTCCTCGACTGAAAGTAAGTGGATTCTCGATAGTGGATGCTCGCGACATATGACAGGAGACGCAAATCTTTTCGCATCACTATCGATGAAGAGAGAAGAATACGTATCCTTCGGTAACAATTTAAAAGGGCACATAATAGGTAATGGTATTATTGGTCATCCTCCCTCTCCTGTAATAAAGGATGTCTGCCTAGTGACCGAGTTAAAGCATAACCTGCTCAGCATTAGTCATCTTGCTGATCATGGATATGATATTAACTTTGGACAAAATAATTGCCTCATTTATGATAGGTCAACGGAAGACATTGTTTTTGAAGGGAAAAGAGAGGATAACATTTATATTTTCTATCTTTCTATAGATACTAAAAATGTAGGTAGATGTCTATATGCCCACAAAGATGTACGATTACTTTGGCACCAGCGTCTTGGTCATGCCAATATGGATACTATATCCAGGTTATCAACCAAGAAGCTAGTGAGAGGATTGCCCGACATCACATTCAAAAAGGACACGGTATATGCCGAATGTGAATTAAACAAAGCAACCAAATCCTCATTTCATTCCATCAACTCTGTAAGTACTACTAGACCCCTGCAACTACTCCATATGGATTTATTTGGTCCTAGTAGAGTAGCTAGTCTTGGTGGTAAACTTTATGCATTTATTATTGTTGATGATTTTTCGAGGTTTACTTGGGTTTTCTTTCTTACAAACAAAAGTGATGCTATTTCAGTTTTTAAGATTTTTGTTAAGAAAGTTCAAAACGAAAAAGGCTACATGATCACTCGAATCCGAAGTGATCATGGAGGCGAATTCGAAAATTCTGATTTTGAAAAATTTTGTGATTCTAATGGTTTTGATCATGAATTTTCTTGTCCAAGAACTCCTCAACAAAATGGTGTTGTGGAGTGGAAGAATAGGACTCTTGGCGATATGGCTAGAGTCATGTTGAATAAATTTTCACTTCCGAAATATTTTTGGGCAGAAGCTGTCAGTACAGTATGCCACATTTTGAATAGGGTGCTTGTTCGTCCCATTACGAAGAAAACACCCTATGAGCTTTGGTTTGGGAGAACCCCCAATGTTTCTTATTTTAAAGTTTTTGGATGTAGATGTTTTATCCTTAACACCAAAGACAACTTAGACAAATTTGATGCCAAAGCTGACGATGGTATTTTCCTTGGTTATGCTGCCAAGAGTAAGGGATATAGAGTCTTTAATAAACGCTCACTAATTGTGGAAGAGTCAACAAATATGACTTTTGATAAAGATAACAGTACAGCAAGTACTCTTGATGATGACGTTGAGCCATCAACTTCTACTCCAATGAATACTTCTACCGAAACAAATTCTCTGGAGGGCTTGCCAAAGAAATTGTCTTTCAAGCCTTCTATCCAGAAAATTTAGTGATAGGTGAGTTTCACGTGGAGTAACTACCAGATCATCACTAAGAGACTCTATTGCTAGCACTGCCTTTATTTCACAAGTTGAGCCGAAAAACATTTTTGAATCTTTTAATAATGAATTTTGGATTTCTGCTATGCAAGATGAACTCAACCAATTCGAGAGGAGCCAAGTGTGGGAACTAGTTCCTAGACCGGCTAATCACTCGATAATTGGTACTAAATGGGTGTTTAGAAACAAAGTGAATGAAGATGGTTCAGTCACACGCAACAAAGCCCGTCTAGTAGCTCAAGGGTACAACCAAGAGGAAGGTATCGACTACGATGAGACGTATGCTCCGGTTGCTAGACTAGAATCCATTCGGATGCTTTGTGCATTTGCAAATTATCAAAATTTCAAGTTATTTCAAATGGATGTGAAAAGTGCTTTCTTGAATGGTTTTATTAAGGAGGAAGTTTATGTAAAACAACCCCCTGGCTTTGAAAATCACAAATTTCCCGACCACGTGTTCAAGCTAAAGAAAGCGCTATATGGCCTTAAACAAGCCTCCAGAGCTTGGTATGAAAGGCTAAGCACTTTCTTGCTTGAGAAAGGTTTTTCAAAAGGGAAAATTGACACTACACTTTTTATAAAATCTTTTAAAAGACACTATTCTATTAATTCAAATTTATGTTGATGATATCATTTTTGGGTCTACTGATGAAACCCTCTGTCAAGAATTTGCCAAGTGTATGCAGACAGAATTTGAGATGAGCATGATGGGAGAAATCAACTACTTTCTTGGTCTGTAAGTGAAACAAATGACTAATGGAACTTTCATCTGTCAGTCGAAGTATACAAAGGATATGCTGAAAAAGTTCGATCTTGACAACGTTAAACCAATCAGCACTCCTATGGCTACTTCAACCAAACTCGAACCAGATGAGAGCGACAAACATGTTGATCAACGTAAGTTTTGAGGTATGATAGACAGCTTACTGTATTTAACTGCTAGTCGCCCCGATATCATGTTTAGTGTTTACTTATGTGCTAGATATCAAGCAAATCCTAAGGAATCACACTTGACCGCGGTTAAGCGTATCTTTCGATACCTTAAGGGTACGGTTACAGTGGGCCTATGGTATCCCAAGTCAACATCATTTGACCTCATTGGTTACTCTGATGCTGACTTTGCTGGATGCAAGGTCGACCGTAAAAGTACAAGCGGCACGTGTCATTTATTAGGAAAGGCTTTAGTCTTTTGGTTTAGCAAGAAACAGAATTCTGTCGCACTATCCACAACAGAAGCTGAATACATCGCAGCTGGGCGTTGTTGTGCACAAATTCTATGGATGAAGCAAACCCTTGAAGACTATAATCTATCTTTTATGCACATTCCTATATTCTGTGACAATACTAGTGCTATTAACTTGACTAAGAACCCTATCTGTCACTCACGCACAAAACACATTAAAATTAGACACCACTTTTTGCGTGATCATCAGCAAAATGGCACGATTAACTTAGAGTTTATTGACACTGATCATCAGCTAGCAGACTTCTTTACTAAGCCATTATCCGAAGAGCGCTTCAATTTCCTATGTAGTGAACTTGGAATTTTAGATGAAGCTGTCATAAATTAAAACTTACCTCCGTAAATATCGATTATATTATGATTCTCTCACGATGAACTTGCTATGGGTACAAGCCGAAAGGGCCCTTCTGACAACAAGGCGTAAAAGCCTAAGCGACACGGTGCACTAGTCCATAGGACTACCGCTAGCTGGGATCCGGCCCCTGCAGCTAACCCATGGCAACTTCAAACTATTGAATTATGATATATTTCTTTATTTATTATATGGTTCGTTTTGATTTCTTACTGCTGATTCACTAAATTTCAATTTCATTCTACTATTATTCTATTTGATTGAATCTTTTCAGCTATTGTTTTTATCTAACTTGATTTCCCTTACTTAAATTTTTTTTCTAACCTGTTTTCAGTTCTGGAACATGGACCCAGAACTCGGGCCGAACTCTGTCCCCAACGGAGTTCGAGCCGAATTCGGTTCCCCTATTCTAGAATCGGGGACAGCTTCAGCCGTTTGATCAAATATGATCCTACGGTCCAGATTTACTCCGACCAAAGAAAACCCTCCTCTTATATTCGGGTTTTCATCTCTCTCCTTCATTCTTACCACCACCTTCACCTCTCCAAACATATTTTCACAAACCTTAACCCTAGTTTTCTCTCCAAAGTGCTCCATTACTCATCAAAATCAAGGAGAAGGGCTATTTTCTCATTCTCTTTCACTGTTCATTGTTGATTTGAGGTATAACTCCTTCTCCCTCTCTATTTCAAACTCTCTATTTATTTGCAAATGGCTCCTCGCTTGTTTAACCGTGGGAAGAGAATTCGGATCGAGGGAGCGTCCTCGTCGAATGCTTCTCCTCCCGTTAAGCAACCCGTTGAACAACATCAACCACCTTATCCATTGTTCAACCCTTCTCGTCCACGTGATCCAGACACCTACGATGACCGACTTTTTATATCACTAGACGCGTCCAATGCATGGTTTAGTGATTTTTGGACACGTCCGGTGTTTGCGGGACACCCTATTGACTTCTCAATTTTCTCTCATTATGATGCACTCTTTCATGACCTATGCCTTGACGAACTTGTTACTTCTACTTCGGTCATATATCGTAGTGCCATACAAATGTTTTACTGCAACTTGACTTTTGATGATACTCACATCTATTCACGTGTTGCGGGTATCGATATCTCATTTGATTATTTTGACTTAGCCGAATATCTTGATCTTCAAGAGCCCAATTCTTGGGAAAAACTTGTTGAAGCTCGGTCTTTCCGTTTTCCCGACGGGATTTCCCTTGAAAGCTTCAAGGACGACTTATGTACTCCGTACACACGTCCTCGCAAGCTTATGGCTAAATATCTAAATCCTTACTTCTATGACCTTTATCGGATTGTTTTCAATACCATTCTACCCAAGGCGGGTTCTACCGATGAAGTCACATATTTTGAGATCTTCGCTTTATATCATCTCCACTTTGGTGTTTCTTTCAATCTTCTACGTACCATGATGGACTGGATGATTAACTGTAGGAAGAAACTACGAGCCTTGGTTTATTCCTTATATCTTCCTATGGTCTTTCGTGCATTCCATATACCTCTCGATGATTGTCCTTTCTTGCCTGCTCCTGTATTTCTTTCCCAGGCACGACATTTTCAGGCAGTCGTCGCCTCTTCTGACACTTCTGAGCATTCTGATGATGAGGAGCCCGACGCCCCTCCACTTGGACAGGATGCGCCTCCTCCTCATGCTACTCTTGACTCCATCCAGACCATGCTCAGAGATCATTTCATATTGGAGGACGATCGCTGGACTCAGATGGACTACCGTACTACCCTGCAGATGAGTGCCCTCAGCAACTCGCTGCACGATATTCGGTATTCTATGTCTCGTCACCCTTCTATGCCCATTTCTACGGAGCGAGATCCTGGTCGCGCTGGTTATCGCATTGACGACCCCTGGGTCATGCGCTACCTGGATCCGGATGCTGCTATAGTGGACCCCAGCCGTTCATTTACTGATCATTCAGACTTTGCTGGGCCTTCTCGTGCTCCATGATGGAGATGGCGTTTACTATCTACTGCTGCTGCTGATGATTCTAGTTTCTGTTTTCTGATTTCCAGTTATTTAGTTTTATTTGGATTTATGTACTTGGGTTGTACTAAAACTCTGGTAGTTTGATGACTCTGGTTATGTGTGATGACATTTTATGCTTATCATAGTTTATTATTCTATGCTAGTTGCTCGTTTTGATCATTCATATATAGTTTCTTCTCTATTTGGTATGGTTGCATCATTATTATTCATATGCAGTTTATATTGCTAATGCCAAAAGGGGGAGAAATATGTATATTCTTGTCATACTACTTTTAGTATATATGTGCTATTTGGTGCTTTTGGGAGATATTATTTATCAGGCCAACAGGTTCAATGCATTATTTACGGGGGAGCTATTGGTTCTAGCTCGGCACCGTTCACAGGTTACGGGGGAGCTATTATTTCTGCTTGGCATTGATTATGGGGGAGCTATGTTTTTGTGATCAACTGTGTCCAGGTATGAATATTGAATATACATATATTATTTTGTCAATTATCAATATGGGGGAGATTGTTGACACAAAGTCACAGTCAACCAAATATTGATAACATTGACTAAATAATATTTGTAATAGTTCAATACGACACACGACGTCTACATTAAGCTCAAGTCAGACGACAGCTCAGTCTCAGCTTCTTAGTTATATTTAAGTCTGTATTTTACACTTTTGTTGAGTCTAGACTGATGTAAACTGTGTCATGCTGAGCTCTTGAGACTTGACCTATAGCCTACCCAATAATCCTCAAACTCCACCATCCAGAAAAATACCCACTGGCCACTTAGACCAGCTCTGTGCTCTGGAGACAGAGTTTGGGCCGAACTCTGCCTCCACATAGAGTTCGGGCCGAACTCTGTCCCCTAGAAATCAGCATCCCTAATTTTAGGGTTAGCTGGTTGCTAGTTGTCCAACGGCCAAATATTTGAAATTTTCTACCCGAATTCTGGCCGAATTCTGCCTACAAAAACACTGTAAATAGGCCATGAATTTTCTCATTTCATATCATCCAATCTTCTCTTCTCTTCTCTCTTATAGCTCAAATAAGCCATACCCTTCCCATCTACTAGCCACAAGCCTCCTAAGTCTCGAGTGCTCAGCATCTCTCAGTTAGGATTCTTGTGCAAGAGTTGAAGAAGTCGCTTGGACAATTCCAAGCAAATCGCCACTGCGATCCTCTGTAAGAAGTTGACGTGCTCTTCTGAAGTAAAGGCACGGGTTGTATACTACTATTTCACAAATAGTGGATTTAATCCTGAGCTAGAGTTCTCAGGCCTGGACTAGTCCTCCACGAGGGAAACCAGGTTAAAATCGCTGTGTTTGCATATGCTTTCTTGCTCTTCATTTACTTTCCGTATTTTACTCTGATTATTTATAATTCGTGAAAGAGTTAATTTTTAATTGGTTATTTTCTATATAAACTCTATTCACCCCCCTCTAGAGTTGCCACCTGTTCTTCACAAACATACTCCCGTAGATCCTTATACATCTGGTAGATCCAGGATGAATAGAATACTGCGACTGGTGAGCCTCCTGCATAACCTTCTCTCATAAATCCTTGGGCACACACAACTGGTGTCCGTGCCTCAAGGATCCATCCTCTGCAATGGTGAAGTCGTCAAGCAATCCTGCCTCTGCCTGACCTCTGAGACATCGAAGTCCCTCATCTAGAAACTGGGCCTCCTTGATCTTCTCTACTGTATCTGAATGTGCATCAGCTGTCCATAAACTCCTGGAAGAATGATCTCGATCCCAAGACTCTCAAGATCCTCTAGAAGATGCTGATCCATAGTGAGAAACATACCAACAAGATATCGACTAAGAGCATCTGCTACCACATTCGCCTTTCCAGGATGGTATTGCAGATTGATGTCAAAATCCTTCATGAGTTCCAGCAACCTTTGCCGCCTCATGTTCAGTTCCATTTGAGTGAAGATATACTTCAGGCTTTTATGGTTCGTGAAGATGTCCACTCTCTCTCCATACAAATAGTATTTCCACAGTTTCAAGGCAAAAATGACTGCTGCAAGTTCTAAGTCATGAGTAGGATAATTCTTCTCATGAGGCCTTAACTGTCTAGAAGCATAAGAAATAACCCTCTTGTTCTACTCAAGCACACATCCCAAGCCTTTCCCTGATGCATCGCTGTAGATGGTGAACCCTCCAAATCCTGATGGCAAGGCTAAAACTGGCGTTGTAGTGAGTTTTCTCTTCAATTCTTCAAATGCTGACTGGCAGGCGTCGCTCCAGATGAACTCCTCGTCCTTCCGCGTAAGCTTCGTCATTGGCTATGCTATCTTGGCAAAATCTTTCACGAACTTTCTGTAGTAACCTGCTAGCCCCAGGAAACTACGAATCTCAGCTACCGACTTGGGAGGTGCTAATGCTTCCACAACTTCAATCTTCTTGGGGTCTACAGAAATCCCCTCTTCAGTCACCACATGTCCTAAGAACTCCACCTTGTCCAAGAAGAACTCGTACTTCGAGAGCTTCCTATACAACTTCTCCTTCCGTAGAATCTCCAATACAATCCGTAGATGCTCCACATGCTCTTCCTCAGTCTTCGAATAGATTAAAATGCCATCAATAAAGACTACGACAAACTTGTCCAGATACTTGTGGAAGACCTTATTCATTAGGTTCATAAACACTGCTAGGACTTTGGTGAGTCCAAACGGCATTACCAAGAATTCATACTGGCCGTAACGGGTATTGAAAGCTGTCTTCGGAATATCCTGCTCCAGAACCTTCATCTGATGATACCCCGACCGAAGGTCAATCTTCGAGAAGACCTTAGCTCCACTAAGCTGATCAAACAGCTCATCTATTCACGGCAACGACTATTTATTCTTGATGGTAATGTTATTGAGTGCACAGTAATCGATGCATATCCTAACAGTCCTATCCTTCTTCGGCACGAAGTGTACCGATGCTCCCCAGGGTGAAGTACTGGATCGAATAAAACCCTTGCCTTCCAACTCATCAATCTGAGCCTTCAACTTTGCAGCTTCCTTCGGGTTGATCTTGTAGCAATGCTGGAACTTCGGTGCTGATCTGGGCACTAAGTCGTTGCTGAACTCCACATCTCGATTTGGCGGCAATCCTGACAACTCCTCGAGGAAGACGTCAAAAAACTCTGCAATCAGCGGATGCGGCAACTCTTGGTCTTCTGCAACTGCTCCGAAGTAGACACCCTCTAGCCTCTCTACGATCCGTCTTCTGACCTCAAATGACGGAACTCCAGGTGGGCTGAAAGTAACCTTCCCTTCATGGCAGTCTATTATCGCAAACTGCTCACTCAACCGTCGATGCTGAGGACTATGTCAAATCCAGGCAGTAGCATCACTAGGAATCGAGCTTTAAGCTCCCTCCCAGCTACAGTGATAGGGCAATCAACCATCTCACTAACTGGCACTACTCCTTCTCCTGTCATAATCTGACAGTTCCTCCTGGTGGGCTTGGGTATGAAGCCGTGTCTATGTAAAAACTCATATGATCAAAGCTATATGTGGCTCCAGAATCAAACAATGCAATGGCAGGAAATGAATATAAGATGATAGAACCTGTAATAACATCTGGAGCTACCTCATCCTCCTCAACTACGGCCATGACGTAAGCATGTCCCTGCTGTGGTCCTCCTCTCTGCTGGTGCTGGTGCTGTACAAACACTACCAGAATAAGTCATTTTAGTAACGCCTAAATACATTGCTAAAACGCCTAAAGACGTCGCTAAACCAGTTTAGTGACGTATTTAGCAACGTTTTCCTCTTGTCGTGGAAACCTTAGTCGGTGTTTGGAAAGACGTCGCTGATCGTCGCCAACACCGACGTTTACCGACGCAAGAATACGTCGATAATATACCAACGTTTATCGTCGTTTTGTCGATGAAATAGCAACGTTTATGATGTCGCTATACGTCGATATTCCCTGGAAACATTATCGACGTTTTTGATGTCGCTATGCGTCGGTATATAGTACCGACGTTTTGTGATGTCGCTATACGTCGGTATATCCTGGAAAAATAAGGTAAAATCCTGGGATATTTATCGATATATAGCAACGTTTACCGATGCATACCGACGAAACAGACGTCGCTATACGTCGGTAGCCTGGAAATATATGCCAGTTTAGCGACATCTACCGACGCAAAGTGCCGTCGGTAAACGTCGGTAGACGTCGCTAAATTTGAAAATAAATAAATTATAGTATGCAGTTTTCTCCACAAAATCATTTTCTCCCTGCAGTTTAATCTGAAACACAATATATGCAACAGTTTAATCTGAAACACAATATATGCAACCAACAAAATCATTTTCTCCACAGAATTATTTTCTCCACAGAATCATGGGTCTACACAACCAATTACCAATGTATCTATGCAACCAACAAACAAGTGTCACAAATAAATAAGTGTCACAAATAAATACAAAGAAAAACAAGTACTCAAACACTCAATACAAACAGTCCTAACTTGGACTACTGGGGATCTGGAGCAGGAGGGGGCGCACCGCGACGAAAGGCTAAAAAAAGCTCATAGTCCTTCTGTGAAATCGACACTGATGAAGGATGTAGTGACGTCGGTGGAGTCGGTGTCGATGAAGAAGGCAGTGGCGCCGGCGGAGTCGACGACGATGAAAGCGCACCTGAAGGACGATAACGCTCCAACGCTACAAGTCGCTGGTGGTATGAATCCATGGTAGATAATATTCTATCACTGCTATCAGCCACCGAATCCTGCACCAATCTCAGCCTCTCGTCCATGGTGATCTGTGATGCCTACAGATCCAATACGCTACGCTCCGTCGACGCTCTAAGATCGGTGACGCTCCGCTCAGTCCGCTCAGTCACATGCCGGAGATCCATAATGCTGCGATCGAGCGCATCCAATCGTGTTATAAGCGCAGGCTCTTCCGACTGGTGCTGAGACTGGTCCTGAATCCGTCGTAGCAGCTCATCCCGGAGAGACTCCATTATCTGGTGGACTCGTGCAGACTCCTGGAACGGCTGTGGACCATGCACACTAGCGGAGGAAGTCCTAGAGGACTGGCTTGCAACTAGGGCGCCATAGGATCCCGTACCGTAGTACGTACCCCTACGGAGGCCACCAGCGACGGTCATCCATAGCTCGTCCGCCGACGGAGCTTGAGTGGGCTGCGAGGAAGTACCGGCCTCTTCCGTAGTAGGTGCACTAGCAGTCGCCCGGTCCCGAAGCCTCTGATACTCGGCCTAGAAAGTATGGATAGTACTCTATGATTTCTAATCTCTAATTAATTACTTATTATTACTAACTACATGAATATTTATTTGCATGCATATTTACTAAGTTATATTAAAATTAACACGAAGTATTATAATTAACAAATAGTATATTAATACTTACATAGGCAAGCTGGGCCCTCTTGTCAATAAGGCCTTCGCCCTTCAAACGGGTGGCCAGGAAGACGGTCACCATGTCGGCATTACTGACCTTCCTTACCTGTAATTAAATATATTATCTTAGTAATAATTTATCGAATTTGCATTAAAATAATATTTCTGAAAGAAAAATACATACCAGACGACGAAAATGTTCCGTCATCGGAATCGACCCACCGCACTACTTCGAGACATGCTGCCTAGCCGCCTTGGCCTTCTCGGACTTTTTCTTGTACCTTGGATCGTTGAATCGAGCCTTCATCGCATCCCACTGATCAGGGGTGATCCAACCTTGGATCGGCTTTCCGGCACGATCACGAGCCTTCTGATCATTGATAGCATCGCAGATCAGCTTAGCAGCGACAGCAGGAAACATTCCCTCGATCAGCTCGGCCCGGTACGGTGGATAAAAAAACATATCCTAGAAGAATAAGCAAACCAAATATTTTTCAGTAATATATAATATGCATAAATCAAATGATTTATGTTAAAAGCAAATCTATTTTAACCTTGAAGCGCGCAAACCAGTAGGCCTTCCTATCGTCCGGAGCATCCGAGTAGTTTATCCAAGGACCCCCATAATTTTGCCTCAGGAGCTGGCCTAGGCATCTCTGTATCAACGAGGGACGATATCTGTACAGACATATTATATTAATAAGAAAAGTTAATTTATGATAAACACGGAAAAAAATGATAAACCAAAATACTTACTTTGTACCATTGGCCCAGATCTCCGTCCTCGTCTCCTCCGGAGGTGCGCATGCATCATCTGCCAGATACTGGTCGGCCGCAGGCGCAGCCTCCTTCATCTCCTCATCTGCCTCAATCGTCATATCAGTAGGAGGAATGCTACTCTCAGGAGCAGTCTCAGGCCTGAAACTACTCGTCCCAGGAGATATGCCACGTAGCATCGTGGCGGGCAGAGCTACAGTCCGATAAACATGAGTACTGGGCGACGAGGATCCAGAGCCAGTACCAGTAGGAGGTACCGAAGAAGAACCTCGTCCTCTAGCAGTACCACCAGTAGGTACCGAAGGAGTACCCTGTCCTCTGCCAGTATCAGTACCCCGTGCCCCATGTCGGGAAATACGGAACAATCTGCGACGACCTGTCATGCCTGATAACAACATATGATGAGATACAACAAAGACAACAATTAATAGAGACTAAAAATATGAAAGTGCAACAAAGACAAGATAATAACCAAGACAACATATGATGATACATTTTACAAGAAACATCTAAGTCCAGATAGTATATTTTACAAGAAACATCTAAGTCTAGATAGTACATTCAGATAATAACCAAGACTAGATAATAACCAACTCTACATAATAAGAAAATAAAAGTACGTCTTTCTCAATCATCTTCAGAATAATCATCTTGTTCGTCTTCCTCGACCTCATTTTCCTTCCCATCTTCACTTTCATCTTCGCCTTCGTCGGCTTCGTCTTCCTTTTCGGATAATTCTATATCGTCTACATTATGTGTCGTATAATGCGTAACTTTCGTGGAGTCCACATCAACAATATTAGTTACAAGAGGTAGCTCGTCCTCCTAATAAGCTTTTTCGTCAACATCAAAAGTATCTCTAGCTTTAGTCTTGCATACTGCCCACCAATCAGACATCATTGCTCCCCATCTCGGATAAGCTGTGAAGTACACGAGCTGAGCTTGAGTTGCTAGGACAAATGGTTCGTAGTCTTGATATCTACGCTTGTAGTTTATATCCACAAGACCATGCTTGTCAATTTTCCAACCTTGATTTTCAGTCGGATCGAACCATTCACACTTGAACAACACGATCTTTGCAGGTTCTCTGTCATAATTATACGTCAACTCCACAATCTCTCGCAAGATGCCAAAGAAATCATTTCCTGGATCGACGTCTTTGTAGTTCGAAGATTTGATACACAAACAACTGTTTTTCATGGAATCAAGATCCAGAAAGCTGTCTCTGATCGGAGCATTTGTCGACTTGAACCGAAAGCCATTGACACAGTAACTTGGCCATATTTTAACAAAAGTAATTGGTCCCTTGGCAAGAGTTCTAATTAATTCAATCTCGGGAAAAATTAGACGATCGACCTGAATACCAAAGAAGAGATAGTAAGTTATTTATTGTATAATTGCATTAAAAGAGGCCAGTAATTACCGGGGTGCTTACATATTCGTTCAACCAAGAAGGAAAATAACGTCTCATTTCTTGTTCTAATGCTTCGTCTGTTAGGTAGGGTCTAACCGACCTCAACTCAGCATTATATGTGCTGAAAAACAACAAAGCAACCGCCGATTAGTACAATAATATTAGCTTATACTATTACATTGAGATGACGTAAACTCATCATTAATTACTTACCCCTCTAGCTTCTCCACTTCATCCTCGTCACAATTGAGTAATACATACAACTGAGCAGCCCTTAGCTCTTCGTCATTCAAATATCTCTTCTTCATTTTCCCCGAAGGCTTTCCGGACGCATTGAATACTTTCAGTATTCCACCATTAGATTCTTGATAACCGTCGTCGTTTCTCGGAGCCCTCGTTCTATTCGTAGCAACATGAGGTTTGAAATACGTCGAGCTGAAGTTTATAATCTCCTCGAGAATATAGGCTTCACAAATAGAACCCTCGACCCGAGCCTTATTTTTCACCTTCCTCTTTAGGTGGTTCAAATGTCGCTCAAACGGGTACATCCACCGATAACCAACGGGCCCACCAATACGTGCCTCGTAGGAAAGATGAATTGGCAAATGCTCCATGGAGTCGAAGAATCAAGGAGGAAATGTCACGACCCGCTCCCGAATAGTCGGATACGAGTCGGACACGCCCAGCCTTCGTCGTTGGACACGACGAAGTAAGCTGTACAATACTAAGGAAAACTCACAGTCACAATGTAATGTAAACCAAATCACAGCTTTTATAACGTTCCCAGGAATCACCAATATCCATCAAGTGTTTTTTAAAAAATACAAACTCAGCCGGAGACAAATCCGGTCCAATGAAATAATATACAATAAATGAAACTCTAAGATACAATCTCCAGAAAAATAAACTGAAATAAAAACTGCAATATCCAAGCAATCACCAGCTCCATGCAATCTCCCACTCACCTGCAACGATCCTATCAGGAAAAGAGCAAAGTACAACCCTGACTAGACAATATACAATATAATCTGTAATCCAGAGTACAAGGTGAAACAGGAATACCAGAAAACTAGAACATGAAATGAAACTGAAACTGTGGTACCAGAAATGAAATGTAAAACTGCAGGCAATGGATGACAATCAAGATGCTAGACAATGAACACGGCTATCAATGTACAAGGCAATCAATCAATCAATCAATCAATATGCAATTGTGACCATTTTGAAATATTATAACTAATGTGTGACCGGCTTAGGAGCAATCAATCAATCAATGATGCAATGAGTCAATAAGTCAATTCTACAAGGTTCGGCTTCATCGTACGTGACGTGTACGATTAGGCTATCTTCAATACCTATGTTGGGTGTGGTCACACACAAGCTAATATTTCCCCCAATCCCGCAATGAACAATGACGCACAAGCAATGAACAAGAGTACAAGACAATCGTGTGTAATTCGTGTCAGATATGAGAACATGGCACATGAAGGTAAGACAG
Organism: Iris pallida; assembly: GCA_029216955.1. Taxonomy (NCBI): domain Eukaryota; kingdom Viridiplantae; phylum Streptophyta; class Magnoliopsida; order Asparagales; family Iridaceae; genus Iris; species Iris pallida. The sequence continues at coordinate 15,459 of JANAVB010027046.1, forward strand.
AAAACAAGGTACAAGTCAAGTCAGTGTACTTGCCTCGGTTTGGTTGCACGAGAGTAGTACTGCATGGTTGCAATGATCACCTGTTATATTTTATACAATGATCAGGGTTTTGAATTAACTACAATAACTATCTAATATCTTTCTAACCAATATCTAACTATTTATTATGACAATAGTTTAATAACTTTTTTTAAAATAATTTAGTCACAAAAATTCTTTTATAAGAAATTGTTAATTTATCATTTAGTAATAAAGGAAGGCAATTAATAATATCCAATATCAGTTAATAATATTTTAAAAAAATATTATAGTTTATTTACCATAAGTACTAAAGAAAACATATACCATATGGTTTAGGCAATATGTACAATTATATAAAATCTCTAATCACCAAATAAAATACGATTACTTCTTTACTAGTGAAAATATGTACATAGATAATAGTTAATCAAGAAAATAACCTTATTTTATTTTTAAATAGAAATAGGCCAAAAATTATTTAACAGGCTCCATGAAATACCAATTAATCTATAATAGTCAACTTAATCAAGAATTACCATTATTAACTAGTAGCTAGTAGTACAATCATCATTTGAAAATATTTGCTAAATTAATAGTGCTAGTAATGAAATTAAGACTTGACAATAATATTAATAATAGAATTAAATATCTGATTACAATATTTATAAACCAGCTACTAATTAATACACATTAAAAATAGGCCACTCGATATGTGAGCTCAGACCCAAACCCCTCACTGGAATTTGCATAGTACAACTACCACTCTGCAATTTTAAAACAACAACTTAAATTTATAGCCTACTGTACATATGGAAGAACAAAACCTTAAAATATTCCAACTCCCTCTCTACTCCATTACTCAGTGTTCACCAAGTCAAACCACACCATGTGGCTCTGCATTCGAAGAATCATCAGTCTGTCTTCTCCAATCTCGAAGAGCCAAGACTAACAATTTGTGGCAGTTCATAGATGAGGCTCTACAACCACCCACCCATTCTCCTTTCTTTTCAAAATTGATTCTCACAATTTCAACTCAGCCGAACAAATAAACCCCACTTCCTATCATCCCATTCATTCACTCTTCACGTAAACTACTCAGTTCAAAGTTGAAAGTCCCATCAATCTGCTCTACATCATTTCTTCCTCACCTACTCCCTATGCTTCTTCTTACTCCTACTTCTCACATCCCAACCGAACACCCATTCCTTACACTACATCTATTCCACCACTACAACTCACACAACCGGCCAAAAAAATGGAAAAAGGTCTCCATCACAAACTCAGCACTCAACAAACTCCCATTATCATCATTATAAAGTAAAATCCCATCATCTTCATATACTATAATATGACTTCATTAATCCCTCTCTGAACTACTTTATTTAGTTCTTCCAGTTTCTTCACATCTCAGTAAAAACCATGGGACCAAGCCCATCCTTAACTTCGTCTTGTTCTTCTCATAATTTTACAGCTACCGATACTACATTATTTCACACCATAAAAGTAACTCCTCCTCATCACTACTCTCAACACTCACCTACTCCCAATACTTTACACGCAACCCATTATTCCCATACTCCTCCTTCCTCTCAGTCTACACAAAGAACCCCCATTATTCTTCTCCTCACTTCTTCTCACAAATTCTCATCTCCACTCCATAGACTAAATTACTCTCCCATTGACCACTTCTTCTCCACTTCACCACAAGAAAAAACCTTAGAAAACAAGAGAGAAGGGGGTTCGAGAGGGTAGAGGCGAATGTTTTACCGGCGGTGATGGGGACGTCGATCCTCTCGAGCAGATCTGGCGGCTGAGGCGGAGATTCGGCGAGCGGCGGTGGTCAACGGCTCGTGGTGGCGATTCTCAGCAACACGACGGCGTCAGATCGGCGCGACTAGCGGATCTGGCAGCGGCGAACTCGAGCACGCCTCGGCTCAGCTCCCGAGGAGGCGTGGCAAGTCGTCCAGCTTCAGCGGCGAACGAATCTCGAGGTAGCAGGGGTCGTCGACGAAGACTTCGGCGGTTCTCGTCGGCGTCGTAGCGGAGCTCGAGAGGCCCGGATCTGATGTCGAAGAGGGCGGAGGAGGGACGGATCTGGTGGCAGAGCTCTGGTTATGGCACAGTGTACCGGTCGAGATGAAGATCGATGTCCGATCTGAACACGGCAGCTCGCTTCGTCGATGGTGCCCCGGTGGTGGTGGGAAGCTTCGACGACGGCGGATCTCCGGCAAGAGTGGTGGTGCTCGGCCAGCAATGGCCGGGACAGGAGAGAAAAGAGTGATGAGAGAGAGTAGAGAGAGAGAGACTGACAGATGTCAGTAATTGGAATCTGTGCCAAATAATATTAAAATATCACTGTATTTATAATAAATATATAGTGGCATAGATGTAATTAATATTAGATCTGGGGTGTATTAGTATGGTGGCAGTATTGCAATTATGTATAGATCTGGGGGCAGAAAATAATCATTGGTAACAACCTTTCAAATTCAAATTTAACAGATTTTCAAATATTCAAACAGATCACAGAATTCAAACATTTTCCTCCAACACTTTTAAAACAGATTTTTAAATTCAAAATAGATTTCAGTTCCAAAACAGCTTTTTAAATTCAAAATATCAACAGGTTTTGAAAGTCAATAGAAAACAGTTTTTCAATAATTAAAAGAAAAATTGTTAATAAATAGTCTATTAATTAACTAGCTAATCAATTAGTTACTAAAGTAAATTGCATGCTTCTCCAATAAAATCACATATTAAATAATTCGAAAATAATAATTAATCTTATAACATAATTAGCAGTACTAATTAATTATAAAATCAGTTCTCAAAATATAATTCCGAAATCAGCACTGTAGGTAAATAAACCATTGAATACTTGTACATAAATATTTATTTAGCTACAAAATTTGTTTTAACAATTCGTAAATCAAATCAATACGTTAATTAGTATTCAAAATACTTTTCAAGTTGACTAAAATTTAGTAACATCCGAAACTCGGTTTAATCAAAATTAGGTTTTGTAAGAAACAATATTTAAATCCAAGAAAATTAGGAAAATCTCAAAATTTACCAAATACGATTTTTGGGAGTTACAAATCTACCCCCCTTACAAAAATTTCGTCCTCGAAATTTCAAGGATTTTGCAATATACAAAAATTCAATCAAAATTTTATTAAAGGCAACCAGAGAACTAAATGATTTATTATGTAGTAAAATAATAAGGACTAACAAGTAGTCACTAGACAATAGAAAGACTGTAAATGCAAGAAACTCAGAGACAAGCCTCAAAATAGGCAATATAAAAATATACAACTACTACAAGCAAGTAAAAAGATAACGGTCCACTCGGCTGCGCTCCTGCAGCTACTACTGATCCTCATAAACTGGGTCCTCCTGCTGCTGTTCTGGTACTGGCTCCTGACGAGTGAAAGCCGCAGGACAATCCCTCACTTGATGAGTGGCAGATCCACAAATCAAGCATTGTCCTAACTTCTGGCGGCATTCCTTGACATGGTGTCCCGGTCGCTTGCAGTATACGCAAGAAAAGGACACCGGGGTCTGGGTCTGTCTCTGCTGCCTCGGTGATGTCGGTGCTCGAATATGACGCTGATGCTGAGGTGGCCTCTGCTGAGTGTCGGCCCGCTTCGGTGGACCCTGGGAACTGCTGGCGCCAATATCCCGGTCCCGCTTGAGCTTCGGATCCATTTCCTTCTCCACTCCCTGAACAACTTTAAGAATGCTCGCATATGTAGTGGCCTGACTAATAGCTACTGCATGACGTAGCTCTCTGGTGAGACCCTTCTTGAACATCCAAGCCCTGTCCTTTGGCGAGCTGACTAGGTTCTCTGCGAACCTGCTGAGTCGGGTGAACTCGGATGTATACTGGGCCACTGACATATCCCCTTGCTTCAATGCTTCAAATTGCATTCTAAGCTCGTCCCACTCCACATCCGGGAAGAATTTTTTCTGGAAAAGCAGCTTGAAGTCCTTCCAGGAAACTCCGGGCTCTGCTAACTGGGCTCCTCCCGGTACCAAGCCCTAGCGATGTCGAACAGTCGCATGCTTGCAACTTCGACCTTCAAATCTTCTGGGATCCTCGCCATCTTCAATGACCGTTCAGCATTCTCCAGCCATTCGTCTGTGTAGACTATTCCTTCATCGCCCCAGAAATCCATGGGACTGAGGAACTGATATTCCTTGGCAGTTCCTGGCTTCGGCGCTGCTGGTGCCGGCGGTGCTGGTGGAGCTGGCTCTCTGGTCCTGAGCGCGTCGACGACGGTCTCTCTGAACTGCACAAATTGGTGATTCTGGATCTCCATGAATTGCTGGAACATGGCCATCACTTGCGTGCCATCGAACATCATCGTTGGTGGAATCGGCGGAGGTGGAGGCGGTGCAAGCTGCTCCTGTGCAGTGGGTGCAGGCTGCTCACTGGTCCCAGCGCTCGTCGTGGCGACCGTCCTGCAAAAGAAATAAACGATTGATTGCTATATCCTATAAAATTACAAACTATCCTAAAATCATAAGTAAATCAAATTTTCAAATTTAAACATCAATAACCATAATCCATAAACTATTAATCATAAACCATTTTCATAAACCATAAACCATTTTCAAAAACAGTAAACTATTTTCATAAACTGTAAACCATTTTCATAAACTATTTTCCATAAATCATAAACCATTTTCCCGCGGTTCCTATGCTGTGATGAGTTTTCCTTAGCTTTCGCTGGTCCCCCAATAACACTTATTTACCTAAGTGTCATTAGGATCGACCTGCATGGGCCACCACTAAAAACATGTCACGACCCGCTCCCGAATAGTCCGATACAAGTCGGACACGCCCAGCCTTCGTCGTTGGACACGACGAAGTAAGCTGTACAATACTAAGGAAAACTCACAGTCACAATGTAATGTAAACCAAATCACAGCTTTTATAACGTTCCCAGGAATCACCAATATCCATCAAGTGTTTTTTTAAAAATACAAACTCAGCCGGAGACAAATCCGGTCCAATGAAATAATATACAATAAATGAAACTCTAAGATACAATCTCCAGAAAAATAAACTGAAATAAAAACTGCAATATCCAAGCAATCACCAGCTCCATGCAATCTTCCACTCACCTGCAACGATCCTATCAGGAAAAGAGCAAAGTACAACCCTGACTAGACAATATACAATGTAATCTGTAATCCAGAGTACAAGGTGAAACAGGAATACCAGAAAACTAGAACATGAAATAAAACTGAAACTGCGGTACCAGAAATGAAATGTAAAACTGCAGGCAATGGATGACAATCAAGATGCTAGACAATGAACACGGCTATCAATGTACAAGGCAATCAATCAATCAATCAATCAATATGCAATTGTGACCATTTTGAAATATTATAACTAATGTGTGACCGGCTTAGGAGCAATCAATCAATCAATGATGCAATGAGTCAATAAGTCAATTCTACAAGGTCCAGCTTCATCGTACGTGACGTGTACAATTAGGCTATCTTCAATACCTATGTTGGGTGTGGTCACACACAAGCTAATATTTCCCCCAATCCCGCAATGAACAATGACGCACAAGCAATGAACAAGAGTACAAGACAATCGTGTGTAATTCGTGTCAGATATGAGAACATGGCACATGAAGGTAAGACAGAAAATAAGGTACAAGTCAAGTCAGTGTACTTGCCTCGGTTTGGTTGCACGAGAGTAGTACTGCATGGTTGCAATGATCACCTGTTATATTTTATACAATGATCAGGGTTTTGAATTAACTACAATAACTATCTAATATCTTTCTAATCAATATCTAACTATTTATTATGACAATAGTTTAATAACTTTTTTTAAAATAATTTAGTCACAAAAATTCTTTTATAAGAAATTGTTAATTTATCATTTAGTAATAAAGGAAGGCAATTAATAATATCCAATATCAGTTAATAATATTTTAAAAAAATATTATAGTTTATTTACCATAAGTACTAAAGAAAACATATACCATATGGTTTAGGCAATATGTACAATTATATAAAATCTCTAATCACCAAATAAAATACGATTACTTCTTTACTAGTGAAAATATGTACATAGATAATAGTTAATCAAGAAAATAACCTTGTTTTATTTTTAAATAGAAATAGGCCAAAAATTATTTAACAGGCTCCATGAAATACCAATTAATCTATAATAGTCAACTTAATCAAGAATTACCATTATTAACTAGTAGCTAGTAGTACAATCATCATTTGAAAATATTTGCTAAATTAATAGTGCTAGTAATGAAATTAAGACTTGACAATAATATTAATAATATAATTAAATATCTGATTACAATATTTATAAACCAGCTACTAATTAATACACATTAAAAATAGGCCACTCGATATGTGAGCTCAGACCCAAACCCCTCACTGGAATTTGCATAGTACAACTACCACTCTGCAATTTTAAAACAACAACTTAAATTTATAGCCTACTGTACATATGGAAGAACAAAACCTTAAAATATTCCAACTCCCTCTCTACTCCATTACTCAGTGTTCACCAAGTCAAACCACACCATGTGGCTCTGCATTCGAAGAATCATCAGTCTGTCTTCTCCAATCTCGAAGAGCCAAGACTAACAATTTGTGGCAGTTCATAGATGAGGCTCTACAACCACCCACCCATTCTCCTTTCTCTTCAAAATTGATTCTCACAATTTCAACTCAGCCGAACAAATAAACCCCACTTCCTATCATCCCATTCATTCACTCTTCACGTGAACTACTCAGTTCAAAGTTGAAAGTCCCATCAATCTGCTCTACATCATTTCTTCCTCACCTACTCCCTATGCTTCTTCTTACTCCTACTTCTCACATCCCAACCGAACACCCATTCCTTACACTACATCTATTCCACCACTACAACTCACACAACCGGCCAAAAAAATGGAAAAAGGTCTCCATCACAAACTCAGCACTCAACAAACTCCCATTATCATCATTATAAAGTAAAATCCCATCATCTTCATATACTATAATATGACTTCATTAATCCCTCTCTGAACTACTTTATTTAATTCTTCCAGTTTCTTCACATCTCAGTAAAAACCATGGGACCAGGCCCATCCTTAACTTCGTCTTGTTCTTCTCATAATTTTACAGCTACCGATACTACATTATTTCACACCATAAAAGTACCTCCTCCTCATCACTACTCTCAACACTCACCTACTCCCAATACTTTACATGCAACCCATTATTCCCATACTCCTCCTTCCTCTCAGTCTACACAAAGAACCCCCATTATTCTTCTCCTCACTTCTTCTCACAAATTATCATCTCCACTCTATAGACTAAATTACTCTCCCATTGACCTCTTCTTCTCCACTTCACCACAAGAAGAAACCTTAGAAAACAAGAGAGAAGGGGGTTCGAAAGGGTAGAGGCGAATGTTTTACCGGCGGTGATGGGGACGTCGATCCTCTCGAGCAGATCTGGCGGTTGAGGCGGAGATTCGGCGAGCGGCGGTGGTCAACGGCTCGTGGTGGCGATTCTCAGCAACACGACGGCGTCAGATCGGCGCGACTAGCGGATCTGGCAGCGACGAACTCGAGCATGCCTCGGCTCAGCTCCCGAGGAGGCATGGCAAGTCGTCCAGCTTCAGCGGCGAACGAATCTCGAGGTAGCAGGGGTCGTCGACGAAGACTTCGGCGGTTCTCGTCGGCGTCGTAGCGGAGCTCGAGAGGCCCGGATCTGATGTCGAAGAGGGCGGAGGAGGGACGGATCTGGTGGCAGAGCTCTGGTTATGGCACAGTGTACCGGTCGAGATGAAGATCGATGTCCGATCTGAACATGGCAGCTCGCTTCGTCGATGGTGCCCCGGTGGTGGTGGGAAGCTTCGACGACGGCGGATCTCCGGCAAGAGTGGTGGTGCTCGGCCAGCAATGGCCGGGACAGGAAAGAAAAGAGTGATGAGAGAGAGTAGAGAGAGAGAGAGACTGACAGATGTCAGTAATTGGAATCTGTGCCAAATAATATTAAAATATCACTGTATTTATAATAAATGTACAGTGGCATAGATGTAATTAATATTAGATCTGGGGTGTATTAGTATGGTGGCAGTATTGCAATTATGTATAGATCTGGGGGCAGAAAATAATCATTGGTAACAACCTTTCAAATTCAAATTTAACAGATTTTCAAATATTCAAACAGATCACAAAATTCAAACATTTTCCTCCAACACTTTTAAAACAGATTTTTAAATTCAAAATAGATTTCAGTTCCAAAACAGCTTTTTAAATTCAAAATATCAACAGGTTTTGAAAGTCAATAGAAAACAATTTTTCAATAATTAAAAGAAAAATTGTTAATAAATAGTCTATTAATTAACTAGCTAATCAATTAGTTACTAAAGTAAATTGCATGCTTCTCCAATAAAATCACATATTAAATAATTCGAAAATAATAATTAATCTTATAACATAATTAGCAGTACTAATTAATTATAAAATCTGTTCTCAAAATATAATTCCGAAATCAGCACTGTAGGTAAATAAACCATTGAATACTTGTACATAAATATTTATTTAGCTACAAAATTTGTTTTAACAATTCGTAAATCAAATCAATATGTTAATTAGTATTCAAAATACTTTTCAAGTTGACTAAAATTTAGTAACATCCGAAACTCGGTTTAATCAAAATTAGGTTTTGTAAGAAACAATATTTAAATCCAAGAAAATTAGGAAAATCTCAAAATTTACCAAATACGATTTTTGGGAGTTACAGGAAATACCTTCTCGAGCTTGCACAGTGTTACCGCAATATCGTTCTCCTGCTTTTCTAGACGATCGACGAGCAACTTACTAGAAAAAAGATCTCTGAAGAATATGCTAAGCTCGGTCAATGGATCCCAAACAACCGGGGGTAAGAATTTTCAAAATGCAATCAGAATTAACCTCTCCATGAATACGTGACAATCATGGCTCTTCATACCTGTCAGTTTGTTCTCCTTGAGGTCGACGCATCTTCTCAAGTTCGAAACATACCCGTCTGAAAATTTCAGACCTTGAATCCACCTATAAAGTCTCACTTTATCCTCCTTCTCCAGTGAAAAAATTGCCTTAGGCTGCTTCAAATTCCCATTCCCGTCCTCTATCAAATGCAATGCACGACGTCTACATATTTCTTCCAAGTTCAATCTAGCGTTTGGATGGTCTTTCGTCTTCCCCTTTACGTCCATTACATTATTAATTATGTTGTCAAACACATTGTCACGCCCCAGAACCAGAATACCGGAGAGCGGGGGAGTGACTCAGCCAGCTACGTATTACGGGTAGATGAATACCGTATAATACGATCAATGCTGTCTAGAAGACTAGGGGGTGCATACTACATGAAAGTCTCGCTAGGGTTACTCAACATCTATTGTCTCAATCATTCAAACAAGAAGCAATAATAGAGAACATGTAAGATAAAATAGTAAGACATCCCAAACGCTTAGTCAAAATGTTCTTGAGATCTGGCTGTACAAAATATAGCAGATGGTATAGCAAGGTATACACAATCGTTATCAGCTACAGTCTGACTTAGTTACAATTATGTAAAAGTAAGTACAAGACAATCCGACTAACATGTCGGTGCCAAGCGGCAAAATGTAAAGTAAGTAGCAAAATGAGCAGGGAAGCAAGGAACCCACTCATGTTCTCCTGTGATCATCCCTCTAGTATTAACCATCTTGTAGGTAGAAGTAAGCTGAGTCCTCAGAACTGGCTCTAAATCTGGCCATGCAAAACCAGAGAGGTTAGACCTCTAATAGAAAGTACCACAAGGAAGCACGGCATGAGAACAAAAACTAGTGGTAAGAGTTAAGAATATAATAATAAGTCTCCGCTTGCTACTGTGGTTCATATAACATCACGACACTTCAAACCAACTTCCCAACCAAGCAAGGACATAAGTTGACCCGTCATGTCCTGACATTCTAATCATCTCAGTTAGTTAACGAAGTAAGTATAGTACACAGACAAATCGATTTAAACGACAATGCAACTACTACGGCTTTCTAACTGTGAGTTCCAAGTTATCCTAGAAATATATAATAAGGATTCCTCAGTTCTTACTATGCACAAGCAAGGCTAGTCTACCCAATAATCAATTACGCCAGTCATGAATTAGACGAGTCCTAGCAGGATGCCCGTCATTAGTATACAGTAAATAAATATAAGCAGATACCGCTTCCTGCCCGTATGGCAGATTTGCAGTATCTGTGGGAACCAGCCGGCATATCGGGACACTACTTGCCCCAAGAATGGCTGCCATGTAAGAACTCCGGAATCTATTCTCTCCATACAATCGTTATTTTATTTAACTTAGTAGTCCCTATGTTAATTGAAATCCCATGTCGTGAATCATGGTCATTCATAATGAGTACTTTCGTACAAAGTACGATATGTACAACTCTACAACGATGCCCATGCGGTTAGATTATAGGTCTTACATAGCGTAATGCAACAATCAAACCTAACCACCGAATAATTATGCCTTAACTGTAAATTACACATGCCGCTTTTGTAGAAAAATCAGTTGAAGCCTGCATATGTCCATATGCCAATGTTCGTGATCGGCTAGTCGATTGTAATGGTTCATAGTTAATATGAACGTGTCTCATTCAGTTTCAGTAAGACGACTAGCCAGTCTCTTTAGTTCCAACTAGGAACGTATGATCAATCATTTAGTCAAGGTAACAATTAATGTCAATTCGTGCCAAAGCGTGAAAGTCAAACTAGTATTTAGTATGGTCGAGTTTATAACTCTCAGGCTTAAGTTTCAGTCATTCTGGGTATCCATGAATCAATCGAGACACAAGGCACATTCTACATAACAATCTGTATTAACAATATTAATATATCATAATTATATCGGGTTCATGTCAAAAGGCGTAAGGATATAATAGAGAAATGCCATGTACGTAAAAAGGAGTACGCTCAATAAATTACGCGTAAGGAAGTTTACGCAAGAGGGAAGTTTGCGTAAAGAATAATATTACGCATGAAACATTGTACGCACATAAAATATTGTACGCGTAAAAAGTAACGTCACGCGTAAAAGGATATATTTACGCGTAAAGGAGTACGCGTAAAAGGGATACGCTCAATAAGTAATAAAGTTGCGCGTAAAAACTCGTCTTATACCAAGCCAGAATAGTACGCGTAAAAAAATAGTTACGCGTAAAAACTCATACGCGTAAAGAGCAACGTTACGCGTAAAACATTGTATGCGTAAAGAGTCAAAGTTTACGCATGAATCTTGTACGCGTAAAGAATAGTGTTACGCGTGAAACATTTGTACGCATAAAGGGTCGAGCCACGCGTAAAGGTTCGAGCCACGCATAAAGGTTGCACGCATAAAGAGTCAGGTTTATGCACGAATGAATACGCGTAAAGAGTAATACGCTAAGCCAAGTCGACTTGCGTAAAACATATTCATGCTGACACGAATGATCGTGGGCGTAGAGCTTGATATTACGCAAGCACGTATAAACATGTGCGTAGAACCTGATATTACGCTGGCACGTAAAAATGTGGGCGTAAAGCTCTTTCCGAACTCCAAATTCCATGGAACCTTCATTCCAAGCCAAAAATAGGATTTCCATGGGTCAGAATGGCGTATAACACAATCTCAACAATCTGGAACGAACAAAACTTGGCAATAAGGAGGTTTGATAGATCAAAACCAATGAAATTCAAAAAAATAGTAATTTCTAGATCTACTAAAATGAGACTTCAAAATGCAAAGTGCCAAGTTCTAAACTATCTTAGAATCACGAAAGGAAGATAAATAAACCATAAAAATGGGTTCTCATGTGAAAGCAAGATGTACTTGCCTATGGGTTTGGTAGATGGAGAGAGTTATGAGGAAGAAGAAGAGTAAATGAGAAAGAAGAAGAATGAAGAGAGAGAAAGGGGTTGGGGCTTTAAATGAAGATGTGGTAGGTGGAGAGTTGGGTTCGGTTCAGGATGAACCATCAAAATTTGGAAACAAACCGAACCAAGCCGAACCCAAGAGCAGAAAATAAAATACAAACAAATGTATGATAAATATTAAATAAATACATTCAAGCAGTACACGTATTAAAATACGTATTCCGGGAACGGAGAGTGACACACATTCTTCTCGATATGCATGACATCAAGGTTATCTCTAATCAGATTGGTGCTCCAATATGGCAGATCCCAGAATATACTCCTCTTCGTCCAGTTATGAGTGCGACCAAATCCGTGACACTTGTAGCCCGTAGCAGGCTCTTCAATAGCTCTTGGTAATTTTTTTACCTCTTTCCATATCGTGTATCCGGGCCACCTTGGCGGGGGATTAGCCTTCTCCACAGCGCCAGCATGAAAAGCATTCCTGTTCCTCCGGTACGAATGATCCTTCGGCAGAAATTGTCGATGATAATCGAAGAAGCACGATTTGCCTCCGTGTTTCAAACGGAAAGCCTTTGTGCGGTCCATGCAATACGGATATAAAAGACGACCATGCATGCTCCATCCAGATAACATACCATAGGTCAAAAAGTCATTGATGGTCCACATAAGTGTTGCCCGCATCTGAAAATTTTGTTTTCTATATACATCGTACGTATTGGAACCTACTTCCCACAGCTGATTCAATTCATCAATCAATGGCTGTAAATACACATCGATGTTCATTTTCGAATTGTTCGGACCTGGGATAATAACGGTGAGGAACATATACAAAATCTTCATGCACATCCAAGGCGGTAGATTGTACGGAGTGACGATCATAGGCCAACACGAATACTGGGATCCCGAAAGTCCGAATGGGGTAAAACCGTCGGAGTAGAGACCCAATCTGACATTACGCGGATCAGAATCAAAATTTGGATACTCTCGATTAAAGTGCTTCCATGCTTCTCCATCAGATGGGTGATCCAACACTCCTTAGGTCTGTTCCCGCTTATGCCAACTCATGTTTTCTGCAGTTTCTATCACCATAAACAACCGCTGCATCCGTGGCGTCAACGGCAAGTAGTGCATCGAATCGATAGGCTTTCTGGCACCGACAGACTTTTCTCTACCACTGCCCTTGTAGCGATCGACACCATAAAATCTGCAGGCGTCTTCATCCTTATCGTCTTTATAGTACAACATGCACCCGTTGCGACAAGCATCGATTTTCTCGTATCCCATCCAGAGCGATCTCACCATCCTCTTAGACCGATAGAAGTCTTTAGGCAACTTAGCACCCTCAGGCAATATTTCTATAAGCAACTCCATAAGACGGTTGTAGCAATCTTACGACATGTTAAAATCAGACTTGATGCTCAACAATCTTGTAACCACCTCCAACGGTGAATGATCCTCACAACCAGGATATAATGGAGTCCTTGCATTCTCCAACAACTCCATGAACTGTACAGCATCGGCGTTCGGTGCCTCCTCAGGTGCATCATGATCATCCGGATTGAAACTAGGCTCCGTCGTGTCAAAAATCATGTTCATCAACCCATCATCGTAAGCAGCGTTGTTATGGACATCCACATATGGCTCATACTCTGATGCTAAAGACACAAGTTCTCTGTGTGCGCTCTACTGATAGTAATTCGATGTAAAACCCTTCGAGTATAAATGATACGTGACTTCCACTTCTGGATGATATTTTAAGTTGCGACATCTCACACACGGATACTTAATTTTGGTACCGTCCATGTACTGAGGGAACACCTTGGCAAACTGCAGGAACTGCTGTACACCCTCTATGAATTCATCCCGCATACCGCACATGTCATCAAGATGACAGTTGTACATCCACGAACGCTTCCGTAAGCAGTAATTCATATCCATATCCAATTGAGGATAATTCTGTAAGATAGATACATGCACATTGCAATCAGTAAATGAATGTTAAGTCAGTTTAGATATGGGTGCGCAACATAAACTGTTCATTCATTCCACATATTACAAATAAAGAATTTGAAGAAAGAAACAAAAACAACTGTGTTGGGACTAAAACAACTGTCTTGTGTCAAAGTGTCGTATCCGATAGACCGATACTAACCCGATACGGTCGATACTAGGTACATACGGTCGAGGTATAATTGTACTTGTAGGAGTTGTCACTGCCACTTTTCTAGCTTGAGGGTATTTTGGTCATTTTTAAAATTTTGGAATTTATTTGGGGATTATTATTATTAATTATAATTAATGTGATTTTTAGGTGATTTTTAGTATAATGGTTTGGTGCTAGTTTTAGATGTTGTCTGGTGTTGACTAGGAGACTGCCCTATAGGCTAACCTAGGTCAGAACATCTTGGTTAGGTTAAGAAACCCTAGTATGACCTAAGTTAGTGATTTTTAGTTCATTAGAATTAGTTTGGGGTAATTTGGGATTAGATTGGTTAAGTTATGACTTGTGAAGTCATAAGCCATGATTATGACTTAAACCTTAGAAGACTCAACCTAAGCTAGCCAACCTAACCCTAGCCCTAGCCTTGGCCGGCCACTAGACAGCCCCCCCATATAATCCCTCCTAGGTTTTAGGGCTAGCCTCTTTTAGGGTTCATCCAAAAGTTCTAAGGAAAGAGGTGAGTTCCATCTTCCAAAATTCAATAAAAATCCAATTTAAATCCTTTCTTCCCCAAACCAATTTCATTAGGACCTAAAATCAATACTCTTGCTGTTGGTATTGGTTATTTGCAGGGAAACAACAATTTGTGATAGTTTGGGTAGCTTGAGGAATCTCTCCATTTAGTTTTTTTGTGAAGGCTTGTTCATCAATAGGTGTAACTTCATATACTCCATTTAAATCCTATTTAAAATCATTTTAGGAAGGCCCTAGCCCTACCCTAACTGTAGGATAGGCTAACCCTAGGTTTCGAATTCGTTTCGTGTCCGTATCGGACACGTATCAGTGGGTTGATAGGGTGTTCGATGAAATATCCCAAAGGACACTTCGTTCAGATTTCAGGGAAGTTTTCGAAAAGGAATCTAGTCCTATGGTTTGCTTAGAGGTTTCGAGTGTCGTTTTGTGTTTCCTGTGTCGTGTCGAGTCGTGGTCGACACGTGCATATGCGGGTTCGTGGCGCGCGCACGAGCACTGTAGCTTCCCTACTACCAGTATGCTCGTGCGGGCTGCACCGGACACGAGAGCACGTGATTTTTGATACTGAGCAAGGGGCAGTGTCTGTCATGACACTCCCCAAGCCTCATGTCAGTTGGTGTCGTGTCGGACACGAAATCTCGTGTGCATGGGGAAGGCCTGTGTGTTGCAGTGCATTGGTTTCTATTGCTATTTCGATTTGATTTCTCATGGTTTAATTCATGTTTAGCTTGTTAATTATGATCCTAAATATTGTATAATGTATGTAGATTTGGTTTACATGTTTTAAGTTGGGTTTTGTGTGGAATGTTGGATTCGAAATGGGAGGAATCACTGTCTTCCTGACACGTGATGTGATACTGTGGAAGCCCAGTGATTTCAACCTATATTAACCCCCAGTATTGCTATGTTTTCAAATTATTTTGCTTTCCACATATCCTAATAGATGTTAGCTCAGTTTTTATATTCAATTATAGGTTTTGGTTGTGAATTGGAAGTTTTGGCTTTTGAGTTCATCCTCACTTGAAATCTGAGTATAGGTCATGAGTAGATAATGTTAAGTTTGAGTTTAATTGAGTTTCTGATATTAATTGAAACTGAGAACATGTTTAAATTAAGTTCAACAGGTTAACATTATTATAGGTTTACATGTTAACTTGATGTGCACTGTGAATGAGGTTTTGGGGAAAAATTGGGAATAGTTTCTTTTAACTGTCTAAGTATGTTAATGTGAAATTGTAATGGTTGCATATCCTATTAGAACCATGTATTGGCTGTCTTGGTTACAACTGAACTCATTTCCCTGTTACATAAAATCTGAGAATACTAGAGTGGTTAGTAGCAGATATTAAATGTAGATTGATAGCCTAATGTACACTGTTGGGTTGGTGAACTGTCCTAACAGGGACCTTCATGAACTGAACCTGGGGATATTGTTGTACTATTTTTAGTTCTAAATCTATGAAGATTGATTGCCCCCTTCTTTTCCCCTTACTGTTTTTCCTGGGTACACTCACACCCACTGTCCTCTTCTTCACTGATTTAATTTCCTGCCAATATCTTCCTGTGAACACTGGGTTACACACACATGTTCCTATTATTCTTACTGTTTTGTTTAATTTATGCATGAACATAAGATCACTGTTGTATTATATACACACACACACTTCTCTCATTCTTTTCTGTTTTATTCCTGATCACTGTTTTGTGTCACACACACACACACCACAGCTATCACACACAAGTACTGTTGCACATTGCTCTCACATAGCCCTCTCTTGTTTTGCCCTATCACATACACACCTTTACTTATGTCCCTATATGCCTACCTAATGCACATCCTCTATATGTGACTATTTACATATGTAATACAATGTATTATATGTATGTAAATTAATATATGCCTTGTGATGTATATGTCCCTATATAGATGTATATGGCTTTATGTAGATGGTTACATATGGTGTATGGGGGGAATACCATGATAGTAGGCCATGGGGTTGTTTAGGTCTTTGCAAGTTCATGTTGTACCATATGTGTATACTTGGATGTTACTAGATATAGGCAATGTATGCACTTGTGATGGGAATAGGCCTAGGTAGTTGGTATAGCTTGGTAAGCCTAGATAGGGCTTGTACAACATTATCAGACTTATTATAGCCTAGTTTAGACAAAGTTGACCTAGTTTGACTTCTAGGGTTGACCAGAGTTGACCAGAGTTGACCAAGAGTTGACATTGGCCTAGATTGACCTAGAATCATGTAGAATGCATAGTAGGACTCCATTTTACTATTCTGGACTTGTTGTGACTTGTGCTGTTCTGATTAGGAGCCAGACACCACTCCTTGGACAGTACGTTTCATATTGGACACTCAGATACAGGCGAGTACATTCTCTGATCATTTCATATCCTGTTTAGAATTATTTCCTGCAGTAGACTACTTTACTTGTACTGTCACGATGGTCACACGGATTGGTACTATATGGATCCTTTCTTGAGATGTTATCCTTAGGGAGCATCGGGTACTACATGTTTTGTGTGTTTCACTTACATGACGTATCACTATGCTTCATTGGTTTTTTGATCACTTACGATATATACTCTTATGATCGTAGAGTCTTCCTAGAATCCTTATCCCATTTATGGGACTACTATGTATCACCTTCGGGGTCTATCACCTTCGGGGTCTACTACCCTTCGGGGGCTGTTATATAGCATCATATAACATAACCTGGCTGGATCCTTGTGTATTGATTGGAGGTACGGGGGAGTATAAATGGACATGTGGATAATACACCAGTAGTGTAGCATCAGAATCATCCCAGGCCATTTACATGTTCATGTTGTACTCTGATTCACTAGTCACTGCTAGTTCCCTATGTATAGTAGATATTTCTATTACAGTTCTCTCTCTGTTTACATACTGCATTTCTTCCAGTACTTGTATCTTACTTTATTGTATGTTTATATTTTCTAACCTGCTATGAATTGTTGAGATGTACTGTGCTCGCTTCTGTCCTGACTGGACCTGTTGAAATATTACAGAGGACGAGGAGGAGGCCTGCCTGGACACCTACTACGGGGCAGCCTTAGATGACACCTGTGAGCTGGACTCCCAGGAGGACCCAGCTGCAGCTGAGGATATTCCCCCGACTGCCTAGACTAGATTAGTTAGGCTGTTTATCATTTGTAGTCTGGAGACATGTTCTAGTTGGACTTTATTTTGGAGTTCAGTATTGTATATATTCTTTCTTCTGAGACCTTGTACTGTTGGATATTGCTGGGATTATCTTAGACTGCTTCTATCTATTTTATTCCTTGAGTTTTATTTCATATCGTGCTATCTCTTCCGTAGTTGTGATTGAGTTTGCTATTGCTATGTCACCCCCATTCGGGGAGTATAAACTGTTTAGAGATATATTGTTAGATGTTGTGACCTAGGACAGCGTTCTACCGCCGACACTGCGGCGTAGGCTGGACGTACCCACGTCTCGTGCCCTTACTCTAGGGTGCGGGTCGTGACAGGAGTACACGACACTAAGTACATACGGCTGATACTAATCCGATATGGTCGATACTAATCCGATACCGATTCTGATACTCATCCCAACTGTCCAATATCGACCCTTTGGGTCTACAGGAGTTACTTCACCCAGTTTGTCAAGAAAGGTAAAACTTTTTAAATTAATATCTAATATCGACCCTTTGGCCTGTGCTTGAGCAGTATCCTAACTCAAACTATCTATCCTAATATCCTACTTTGACATCTACTAACTCTCATATTCCTTCTAACATAAACTAATATCCTAATCTAAACTAACCCTTTAACTGAAACTAATATCTAAACAATGCTAATCATGAACTAACACCCTAACCTGGAAGTCCACACTACTCAAGCACAGGCCAAAGGCCAAGTTATAAGGCAAAATGCAGACAACTGCCTGTAGCTACAAGGCAAAACTAAATGTTGACGGTTTATATACCATCAACATTTAAAAAGTTTACTTGTCTTGACAAAATAAATGAAGTAACTCTAATATACCGAAAGGATACTCTATACACTCTATGTAATACGATATACCAATCATACCTGCACTTCTAGGATACTCTATACACTGTAGTAATGAATTGCCCTTACTAATAAAGCTCTTAGGTAACATATTTAACAGATGAGATTTTCATGTTGCACTTACGCATTTGTAGCTATAAACTGCTTGAGCAACAACATATAGGTATGGGAATCGGTATCGGACTATTCCTATGAGTATTGGTATCGGCGATATTGGTAGTAGACTTACTAGCTAGGGTTTTGGTCAAACTCTAGTCCACAAGTTCAATTAGCCTATTGGGTTCATTTCTAGGTAATTCTATAGATATCTCAGGGTATAGGCTAAGGTACACTAGGTCAAGCACATATGTATACCATATATATACAATAACATATATACTCATAAATATAGTATAACTCATATCCCAACATACCCTCTCATATATGCAAGCCTACTTATATACATAACTCAAATGAACCTATCTCAGAAAACTAAACCAAGGCAAACATCCATATGTATCAATGCATATGCTAACCCACACATAACATGAAATCTGAACTCACTGCACTTAGACAACACACGCATGAGAAAATACCTACATATACATCATCATATATATGACAGTAAACAATACCTACATATACTATATATATGAAAATGTAAACCCAAACTTATCCCAAACTGGTATGTAAACCCACAAATTGAACTTAACTACAACCCAAGCTAACTCAGAGACTCACAAACTCAACCTGGGAATCAAACTCAAAAGCAAACCCTAACTCAGAACTCACCCAAACACCCAAACAACATACAACATTCAATTATATAGCATATTATATAAATACATACATATACATATATATGTTTAATATCACTAATACAGAAATAATATAAGAATCGTATCAGTCATGATGAGGACTAACATTTAGGTTAGGGTTTGCCTAGTCGAGGCCGGAGGAGCGGGTCGTCGAGGGGGCAGGGGGTCGCCGGTAGGGAGCTAGAGATGAGGGTGAGCGGGGTCGCCGGTGGGAGCAGGGTCACGGAGGGTCGGGGGTCGAGGGGGAAGGGTCGCCGAGGGGGGAGGGGGTCGCCGGAGGCCGAAGGGAGAGGGTCGCCGAGGGGAGCGCGCTTTTGTTTAGGAAAATTTCGATCGAAAAATAATTGGGGGGAATGAAAACTGAAAGCCCTATATTTTCAATTTAGCGATGTCACACCTATACATCGGTAAACGTCGCTAATATTAGTGAAATTAGCAACGTTATAGTAGTTACGTCGGTAAACGTCGCTAATATTAGTGATATTAGCAACGTTCACCGACTTATCCGTGACGTATGTTTTCTTATACACAAAAAGTTGCAAAACGTCGCCGATCGTCGGTAATAGTGACGTATTGCGACGTTTATAGATTACGTCGCTAATTTTTTAAACGTTAGCAACGTTTTAATAAAACATCGCTAATTGTGTCTCTAATATGACTTATTCTAGTAGTGATATCGCTGCTACTGAGATGGTAGAGCTGGTCCTCTCTGGGGTGTAGCAGGTAGTGCTCTGGGTGGTGCAGGTGGTGGTCCTCTAGCTCCTCGGGGTCCTCCTGCTGGTCTGACTGTGGCCTGTTGGCAATCTCTCATTTGATGAGCGTCTGATCCGTAGAATAGGCAATGTCCGAGCCTCTTGCGACAGACCTCAATGTGGTGTGGTCGAACCCATGAACCGACCCATTAAAGTCACACCTATGGAGCCATCATCTCAGCTTGCGCTGCCAGAGAATAACACCTTCGACTATACCAACTTCAAGAAGGCGTTTCGCACTTCCTTCTTCGGCATTGAAGACCCTTCCCTCGCGATTGACTGGTTAGACGAGATCGAAGACAACTTTGAGCTCCTCGACATCGATGAGGCTAATAAAGTCACATGTGTTCAACTTTAAGTTCGGTTGAACGTGCATGACTGGTAGGCAGTACAAAAGCAAGCTATCCGTCGTGATGATTCTACCATGCCGATCTCCTGGACTACGTTCCGTAAGGCCTTCGAAATCGAGTACTTACCTGCGGCGATCTGCCAGGCGAAGGAGAACGAGTTCATACAGCTGAAATAGGGAAACGTGATGGTACGCGAGTATGCTATGGAATTTAATAAGTTAGTTCGATTTGCGGGTGTCTACCTGTCAAAGGCGATGAGTCGAGCACAGAGATTCGAAGTGGGCCTGAGGTCTTCCATTTCTGTTCATGCGACTGTGCTCGAGTATCAAACAATGGGCGAGTCACTCAACCAAGCCCTTCTTCTCGAGCCTCAATACCCCCGATCGCCATAGGCACTGTGCATACCTACAATCGTAAGTGCCATGGCAACCTAGGAGGTAACAATCCACATAAGCGTCCACACAACGGCAACAGAGGCAGCAATCAGGGGAAGAATCGAGTAGTTTACAATTATTGCCATAAAGTAGGTACGTGGCTAACGAATGCCTAATAAAAAGTAGAGCAAGCTTCGGGTACGGTCGAGTAGGGCACATCGCACGCAACTGCCATGAAGGTGGACCGAACCAACGTCCATCGCAACACCAAAAAATTGAGGCCAAACACCTCGGGCTCCACAGACCACACAACAAAATAGCCAAGACCGTCGCCCTAATGCCCAGGACCGCGTCTACGCCATGACCCATGAGGAAGCGTTCGTATTTGACACAGTCGTGACAGGTATATTGCTTTTCAATAACAAACCTGCTCATGTATAGTTTGATTCAGGTGCCACACACAGTTTTATATCGACGGACTTCACCACCGAGCATAAATTTTTTATGACCCGCTAGGCCTTGATCTTAGTGTTAACTTACCATCGGGCACGTTACTACTTGCAAACTTAGCCTGCGGAGACGTAATCATTTGTATAGGTGGTCAAAAGGTCGATCTTGATACGATAGTTCTATACATTAAGGACTACGACATCATTCTGGGAATGGATTGGCTCGGCCTGTGCAATTCTACCATCGACTGTGCCCGAAAGACGATCACCTTTTGTATACCTGGATTGCCTGAATTCTACTATTTATGTGGTGAGGCATCACCGACCTGCACGGTGATCTCGACAATATCGGCTCAAAGGATGTTGCATTCCGGATGTGACCCTTCGAAACATGAGACAGGATGGTACAAACACGGGTCAGACCGATATTGTGGCAGAATTCCCAAACGTATTTTCGGACGAACTGCCCGACATGCCACCTAACCGAGAGATTGAGTTCACTATTGACACATTCCCTGATACCCGATCGATCTCTAAAGCTCCGTATAGAATGGCCCCTGCAGAGCTTAAGGAAATCAAAGTACAATTGCAAGAGTTGCTCGATAAGGGATTCATACGGCCTAGCGTCTCGTCATAGGGAGCGTCCGTGTTGTTTGTCTAGAAAAAGGACAGCTCAATGCGTCTTTGTACCGATTATTGATAGCTGAAGAAGGCCATCGTCCGGAACAAATATCCATTGCCCCCATAGACGACCTGTTCGATCAGTTACAGGGCTCTTCGGTGTTTTCTAAAATTGATCTTCGCTCGGGTTACCATCAACTCAAGATTAAGCCGGACAATGTGTCGAAGTCAGCCTTCCACACTCGATACGGCCAATACGAATTCCTGGTAATGCTGTTCAGCCTAACGAACGCCCCAGTTGCTTTTATGGATTTAATAAATCGGGTGTTTTAACCCTTTTTTGATAAGTTCGTAGTAGTCTTCATCGATGATATACTCGTCTACTCGAAGGACAAGCAGCAACACATTGAACATCTGGAGACCGTACTACAGACTCTTCGGGAAAATTAGTTGTATGCAAAATGGAGCAAGTGTGAATTTTGGATGAACAACATCGCATTCCTAAGACACATTATTTCATCTGAAGGCATTACAGTCGACCCAAAGAAAGTTGAAGCCCTTGTCAATTAGAAACAGCCAGCATCAGTCGGAGAGATTCGAAGCTTCCTTGGCTAAGCAGGATACTACCGATGCTTCGTGAAGGATTTCACGAAGATCGCATCGCCTCTGACTCGCCTCACCCAAAAAGGAGTTGCTTTTGAATGGTCAGATGACTGTGAAGCTTCCTTCCAAGAGTTAAAGCAACGGCTCATCTCGGCCCCGATACTCGTACTTCCAGAAGGTACTGAGGGATTCCAAATCTTCAGCGATACGTCCGGCCAGGGTTTGGGATGTGTGCTAATACAGCAGAATACGGTGATAGCTTTTGCTTCCCGACAGTTAATATCGCACGAAAAGAACTACCCCACCCATGACCTAGAGTTAACGGCAATTGTGTTCGTATTGAAATTGTGGCGTCACTATCTTTATGGCGTGGCGTGCACGATCTATATGGATCACAAGAGCCTCAAGTATCTATTCATACAGAAGGAGCTGAACTTTTGGTAAAGGTGTTGGCTTGAACTGATCAAAGATTACAATTTGACTATTGACTATACGTCGGACAAGAGAAATATTGTAGCAGACGCTC
This sequence comes from Iris pallida, assembly GCA_029216955.1. Taxonomy (NCBI): domain Eukaryota; kingdom Viridiplantae; phylum Streptophyta; class Magnoliopsida; order Asparagales; family Iridaceae; genus Iris; species Iris pallida. The sequence goes on from JANAVB010027046.1 coordinate 38,638, forward strand.
TGAGTCAGAAGTATATTGCCTCGCTATCCATCGACCGCAGATTGCTAAGTAACCTATAAGAGATGGACATCAACCTCCAAGTTTGATTCAGGGATGTACAGTTGGCGCAGTTGCAGCTAGAGCCGAGCTGGCAAAAAAATATCAAGACCGCTCAGAAAGACAATCCGTACCTAAAAAAGATATAAGAGCTAATTTCAACGGGTAGGACGACTGACTTTACGGAAGATGAAACTGGCGTGCTTCGATTGAAGGGTAGGCTATGCGTTCCGGATGACTCAGAACTTAGAAAGGAGATATTAACGGAGGCACAATATACGAAATATACCTTGCATCCAGGCAGTACTAAGATGTACAAGGACCTCTGCACGACCTTCTGGTGGCACGGAATGAAGAGAGAGGTGGCACTCTTCGTGTCGTAATGCATGGCCTGTCAGCAGGTGAAAGCTGAGCATCAGAGACCGGGCGAGGAGATGCAGAACCTTGCCATTCCAGAATGGAAATGAGATCATATCACTATGAACTTTGTTGTTGGCCTGCCGAAGACACCGTGGGGGAATGATGCCGTCTGGGTCATCGTCGATCGATTAACCAAGTCAGCGCACTTCATTGCCATTAAAGTCACTTGGAGCGTCGATCGCCTTGCTCAGATCTATCTTGATGAAATAGTTCGGCTGCACGGGATACCGGTATTCATCGTCTCAGATCGGGATGGACGGTTCGTGTCACGCTTCTTGTGTATTCTTCAGTCAGAAATAGGGACCAAGTTGAAGTTTAACTCAGCTTATCATCCTCAGACCGATGGCCAAACAGAACGGGTGAATCAGATTCTCAAAGACATGTTACGCCTCTGTGCAATCGACTTGAAGTCAAGCTGGGACGTTCATCTACCGTTGGACGAATTTGTATATAGTAGGGGTGAGCGTCGGTATATTCGGTCGGTATTTGATCAAATTTTTTGGTATTTTTTAATCGGTATTTAAAATATCTATACCAATACCGTACCATTTCGAATCAATTTTTTCGGTTTCGGTTAAATCGGTATTCAGTCGGTTTTTGTTCGGTATCGGTATTTTACCAATTAACATTTGGTCAATCAACACACTTAATATTACAGAAGCTCTTAACCTATAATATATATTTTTACATTTTTTTAAGCATTAAATTGCAAAGTCAAGCCTCTACCAATCAAACTACTTATCAAAATTATTAGAATAATATATAACAAGTTGCAAACACCTAAAAAATGGGCTTAAAAGATCAAACGTTGTCACTAAGTTTAATCTTTAGTATAAGTTTAAGTAACCAAAATTTACTTCAAAATTCTATGAGAATACAAAAACATAAGCTCAAAAGATCAAAAACTCAATTCTCGGCATTCTTGACATAACTTCAAGTTCATTAAAATCCATTCTAAGAAACTGATTAAAATAAAGATAAAAATAAAAAATGTGTAGTATAAAATTAATCACGAACAACATTATATATATGATCGGTTCGGTATTTTCGGTATGTTATTACACTCAAACCGTTACCACTACCATTATACCATATTTTAGTCGGTTCGGCAATTCGGTATCGGTATATATTTTTGGTTCGGTTTTTCGGTATATTTTCAATCGATATTTGGTCAATTTTTCAGTATCGGTCGGTATTTGCTCACCCCTAGCATATAGTAATAGATATCAGTCCAGCATCCAAATGGCGCCGTATGAAGACTTGTACGACCAAAAGTACAGACCACCCATTTACTGGAATAAAGTTGGGGAACGGCAGATTCTTGGCCCGGAGCTGGTGGAACAGACCGTGGAGAAGGTCAAGCTCATTCAGGAAAGATTAAAGAATACGTAGAGTCGACAAAAAAATTATGCGGATGTCTATCGTCGACCCCTCGAGTTCCTAGAAGGCAATCACGTATTTCTTAAAGTGACGCCCATGCGAGGAGTTACTCGGTTTGGTGCAAAAGGAAAGCTAAGTCCGAGATTCGTTGGGCCGTTCGAAATACTCAAGCGAGTCGCCCCAATGGCCTATCAAATTGCCCTGCCGCTAGTGCTAGTGGATGTGCATAATGCCTTCTACGTCTCTCAGTTGCGGAAGTACGTGTACGACCCAAGCCACTTGGTAGATTTTGGTCAGCTGGAGCTGAAGGCAGACTTAGCTTATGTTGAAGTGCTAGTCCAAATCATGGAATGCAAGGATAAGCTGCTACGAAATCAAGCAATCCCTCGCGTCCGTGTACTCTGGAGCAATCATTTGGTCGAGGAGTCGACCTGGAAACTTGAACCGGAGATGAAGGAGAAATTTTCTTTATTGTTATCGTAGAGGTAGGTTATACTCTTAAGTTTCGAGGACGAAACTTTTTCTTAGTTGGTTACGGTTTAGTGCTCCGTCCCTACATCGTGCCTCATTTTTGTCTACAAGGTGCGCGAGAAAGGAACACTGTCACTATCGATTCAGTCGAGACTGATAGATCGGGATCGGTTGAATCGATCGAACGAGAATGATTGAATTAAGATCCATTATGGAAAGGCTTCTTCGGAATCAAGTCCCATATTCAGCAGGTTGCGCCTTGAGGATTGGCTCTGCGACTAAGTCGAGGGAGACCTCCCGTTGCTCTGCTTTTCATGCCACACTTGCTTTGGCTTTGGTTTTTATGAATGTTTTTTATGGTTTTTATAGCTTGCATTTTCGAACTTCGTATTTGTATCGAATTTCTTGAATAACACAGTTTTTTAATCAGTTGCTTATGCGATGGCAGGTGATCGCATAGGCGACGTCTAAGCATAGCCAATCAGTCCCTCGCCTGAAGCAAAGACTAAGGTGAGTAGTTGACCTCCTTCGCGTCGACCCTCTGTTTCAAAAGCAATCATGAAACACAAAGGCAATGCTTGTCGCCATAGTGTAGAATCAATGAATTGAGGCACAATTCTTCACGAAACACTTGCTAAAGGCAACTCGGAATAACTGCATCATCTGAGTAAATTACTCAAAAAATGTAAGTTTCACACTAAAAAGATAAAAGATAAGGTTCCAGAAAAGAGAGAATTATTTCAAGATCTGCAAAAACGGTCATTGGACAACTTGTGCACAAGGGGTAGTTTCCACGAACGGTTGCCTAGGCCAAAGAACCGATTCGGTTCGGGAGGAACGAGTATAGCAAGTGCCAGCAGGACTGGTATGGATGATTTGGGAACTTTCACACAGGGCTCGCTACCCGCCACGAAAGGGTCACCGTCTAACCCAGTTATTGTCCATGATGGCTTGACATTGTCAGTGACCTTCACACCCTTTCTCTACTTGAACTAATGCACGTGACACGGGATGAATATGATAACTTCTTAATGTATAAAATTTCATATGCTTGCCTCAAAACATGTTAACATGCAAATCGATCAGGATGGTTAGAAAGATCACCAAATAGCTGACATATTTTATAAAACTGCTTGAACCAAATGCGGAGCTTGGTTTAATTAGCCACTTGCCAGTACATGTGATCGTACTGACCCTCATCTTCGTAGGTTCTAGGAATCAAGAAGACTGCGCCAACTGACCAAGGCGACGTTCGTGTTTTGAAGCTTCGACCGTGGGTCGAAGACTACCGTCGCACCACTTTTGAAGACTCTCTGCAATAGTCCAAGAAACATGTCTCGGCCTCCCTCCAATCTAGGTGGCTGGAATACTTTTGTTGTAAATGAGGGATGTATGTATGGAACAGCTATCTCATCGGCACTCCTTTTGTAATCGAGTCATGTTATAAAGCCCGCACGGCACAATTGTAATAGAGTCTGTAAATGATGTCTATTATCAATAAAATGTAAAGTTTCTCTATCTCAATGTGTTGTTCTATTTGTTTGCTCTCTTTCTTAGATGTTGTGTTTTGGATTACCTTATGACTATGCCTTTTGTGATCGCAACCTAGGTTCGCACGGCATCACGTCCGGGGGATGACTATCGATTCTTTAGAATCGGGGCGTGGCAATGATCGTGAATAGAATTGAAACTTACGAAAAGATATGATTTGGTACGATAAAAAATATAGTCAAAATGGTATAGTGGCGATTAAAATTCGTTTAAGAATGATCAAAATTGAAATCGTTCTGGCACGATCAACTACTTAACCAAAACTATTTAGGCCTGATCATAGAATCAAAATCTAGGTACAATTATGAATCTAGTGAAATAGAATCAAAGTCTACTAATAGGTTTTAAATTATTACTAGGAGGAAACCAAATGACGATTCGAGAACAGAAAGGTAAGAAAGAAAGAAATTATAAAGTTTATTGAGAAGGTATGTAACAAGAAATAGGGTACCAAATCAAATTGAATTTAGAGTGGAGGGATTTGTAGACCATAGAAAATCAATAATTATATGCCAAAAAGGATATAGTCTCTAGTATCCGAAAACCATATATATATATATATATATATATATATATATATATATATATATATATATATATATATATATATATATATATATCTGAAGTCACTTAACTGAGAATCCATGCCCCACTAGTGTACATCTGGCTGCAGTAAACTCTTGATTTCATGACTCAAATAAAGATATAGTATCGAATATTCTATCGACTTTATCCAATTTTGACAGAATAACTCAAGAGATCAAAATGATGAAATTATGAAATAGTTTAATAATATTCAAAAACCTATGCATACCTAAAATTACTTCAACTTAGGATGATGCCTTACCAGTGCGCTTCTGGCTGCAGGGAACCCGTAGTCTCCACGATTCAGATAAATGGTTGTAGTACGCATCTACCTTACCATAGTAAGTCACCGAATATTTTTTCAACTTTATCCATAAATATTTTTAAAGGAGCATTTAGAAATTTAAACAAGTTCCAAGTTGATCATGATAGAAAAAAGGTGTAGGTATTTGTCCTTTAAATGTAACTATCAATTCTTGAGAATCAAATGATCGATTAGAAAAAAATGACCAAAGCCAAGAGAAGTATATATTTCTAAATTCTTAGTTATCTAATATTCAAGGATTGAGGGAAAAACATATATATATATATATATATATATATATATATATATATATATATATATATATATATATATATATATATATATATCTTGAATTTCATCAAAACTGACTCGGGATTAATATGTGGATTAATTGAATCAGGTTAGGTTGGACTCAGAACTCGATAAATAAAAATAATAATATTGACCCTTAGGTAAAATAATTACTTATGGCCAATGGAAACTAAATAACTAATACGAAATTTACGATATGATAATGTTTAGAGAAGGCAAAAAAATTAAAAAAAATGAACAAATTATTAAGGTTAGGGCTTGAATCCTAGAAGGTTCTAAGACAGACAATTTTTAGATAACTAGATAAATAGGAAAAATATGATCAAGGAATACAGTTAAAGGAGTTTGGCCTATATAACATCCGATTAGTGTCCTAGCCTATTCCCCTGGTCAAAATCTAAAAGTTCTATCAATCCTATAAATCGTTCATCCTCAAAAATATTAACAAAATCCCCACTTTCAATATTCAAATTAAATCAATAAGTCAATATCCAAAGTTTTCAAATTCATATAAAATCTTATCATAGTCTTCAAAATATTTTAAATTCAAATCTATTCTTTCATAATCTCCTCATTATTTTTCAATAAATCTTCAATTTCTTTTCATAATTTTATTTATGATTCATCAAATCGAAAATTATTTCTTCCAAAAATCTCAACCTTATCTTAGCAAGAAATTCATATTCATCAATCTAAACTTTAAGCAACAAAAATTTAACAACATTAATATTCAATAATTAAGTAAAAGGACTAATTTGTCGATCGAAAAGTCTGTCCACCTTTGATCATACCATCTTATTAAAATAAATATTAAATTCTTATATGAAAATTTAAACTCAACATATATTCCTACCTTAATCACATAGAATGTAGCAACCTTAACTACCTAAGCGGTCAAATTAAATAATGGCTTTCCTATGATATACCTAGTCCTAGCCATTCTCTTAAAATCAAATTAATCCTGATTGTGAATGAGCACTTCCTAGTCGCAGGCTCGAGTAGCCTACCAGGAGTTCACATAATTTTACAAAATTAGACCTGTATGGGTGTAACTACCATATTTTCATAATAGGGGTAATTTGTCATTTCATAATTATATTATAATGTGAATAACTATTCAAGAATTTTGAGTGTATTTATTTATAATATTGTGTTAGTTATTACGGTTAGAGGCTAGCCTAATTGTTAGACTTGTGTTAGTGAACCGGTTAGTCTAGACACTTGATTAGAGTCCAACAATTAGCATAACATGACTCCTAGACCAACTTAATGGACTAGATCATTTATACTCATTAGTCATGACCAATTAATTAGAAGAGAGATTAGACTATTTAACGAAATAGATCCAAACCCTTACATATGGTAATTAGCCTTCACGACAACACTGGAGGGCATGTAGAACATTCTAGATTAGCTAAACCTAGCCCTATATGGTAGCCATGTAAGGAGAGAGAGAGAGAGAGAGAGAGCCTCTATTCTTCATTTTATATCATAATCTCATTTTTCTCATTTTGGTGTTCTCTTCCAAGTAGAGCCATTTCTCCACCATTTTCCCTCAAATCTCAACCAAACCCTCACCTATTCCACTTATTCTTTACACTAGAGGGAGCTTGAAGACTAGATACAAGGAGAGGAGTCCACTTGCTAAAAGCTACAAGTCCGGATCGTGTCTATTTAATTTTTTTTATTGGGAATCCATCTCCCAATAGCTATACACCTCACTTTTCTTGTTATTTATACTCTTTTTATGATAATGAACCCCTAGGAATTCATCCATGGACTAGGACTACCAATAGGAAGAGTTTTGAGACTAATGAATCCTTACTTGAAAGTTAGATTGAGTTTTGTACCATTTTTTCAAGAATTTCGAGAATGGCACACCAAGTATTTGACACTAGATTTGTTTGGCCTAATTAGTATAGATTGGGTAGTGTGTGTCTATTTCGTGTCCACAAAGGGATACGTGTAGGTTGTGTCATGACACGGTAGGATACAGGATGATTTAAGGGGTTTTCCTTTGATACTTGTGATACACGTATCATATTTTGCCACAAGCACTAGAATAGCTATCCATTACTCTTGTTAGAGTCTAATTATTATATTTGAGTTATTCATGGACTTTGGGGAGAGTTTTGGATGGTTTGGAAGAGTATCCTAGCTTAGTGCACACTAGGTGTTTATTGAATTGTTACTATAGGCCATGTATGTGTGTGTCTCAATTTCATATATGTGTGTCTATAGATAAAGGAAGATAGCATTGTATGTATATATATTTACATGAGTGTGTGTCATGCATAGGTAAAGTGGCTTGGTATCAACGAGGGATAGGAGTCTATTTACCATATGGGTGTATGTGATAGATAACAATGCACATGAATGTGCTGAACCTGGAACAATAGGGGAACTATATGATACATTGTTAGGTATCAGTTAGAGGGGTACAATAAGTGGATAGAACCTAGGAGTAAGAGCTTTCAACTGAGCAAACAGACTGTATAGTAGCAGTCGGTAACAGATTTGTAGTTATGATTGATTAACTCTGTTTAGGATGTCTTCCTATGTGCAGCAGGTTAAAATAAGGGCGTAGAACCTTATGTATTTCAGGTGTGCATAGTGTAAGTTACCTGGGTATTATATAGATGTGTTGTCTTTGGGTGTTGTATATTTTCCTAAAGGCAAGTAGTTGCTCTAAGTATCGGTGCTTAGAAGGGTTGGGTATTTGTGTGCATTGGACAGTGGCTTAGTACCTATTGTCCTGTGTATTGGTGTTGGGCATATAGGAATTGGGGGCTTAGGTAAATATGGTATACTGGACAGTAGAGGAGGACCAATAGGGACAATATGTTCAGCCATACACCTGTGTTCCTATATTTGTGTGTATGTTTAGCCTTTGGATTGGTAGAGTAGTGTGGGCATTAGTGAGAAGAAGGGTAGTAGCAGTACCAATAGACAGTAGGGTCAGTTGCTTTAATACCTTAGATAGGTAGATGTGTAGGGAGTAGGGATTTGTGAAGTAGAGAGGAAAATAGTTCTGTGGTAACAGTAGCAGACCTTTGGCTGCTAGGCTTGAGTCCTAGTAGGTAAATGTTGGAGTATAGCAGTAGAAGGAGAGAGTTGGATGCACTACACATAAGAGTGTGAGTGTAGTAGGGGCCTTAAGCAACAGTAGTAGCAAGTGTTAACGAGTATAGATAGATAAGAGGGGTTGTGTTCAGTCTAGGTAATGTACAATAGGTTAGTTGAGAGGCCATGTTTGGTCTTTCACTTTTGTCTAAAAAATGCAATTAAATGGAGAGGCATAATAGTTTGGTATAGTTCTTGCTCATCTAGGTGTTTAGAGGTGGTACCTCATCTTAGGGTTCACCTATGTTCATTTCCAAGGGCTCATTTAAGGATACTAGAGTTTATGTGGTAGGGGGAAATGTGAGACAGTAGCAGTTGGCAGTAGAAAACAATAGGGGTTTAGCAATTGTTTTAGAGGCCACAGGGCATTCACAGGAACTTGGAGTTAGTAAGGGAAATAGTGAACTATTAAGGAGAGAGTTGGTACTTTGCTGCCCTATGTGCAACTGAATAGGGAAGGGGTCGGGCTCCCAAGTTTAAGGAGGGCTCGGCTACTACCTGTGCACTTAGTGCACAGGACAAGTGGCTTACATGCACAGAAAATAGGCTCGTAACAGTTGGCAACTAGGTTAGTATCTAGTAGAGGGGGGGGGGAATTGTCCATGAGTGATGGTTTAAATTTGTTAGTAGTATCAGTAGGTAATGATAAGAGATCAGGATTAGGGGCTTCATAAGTATGGGCAGTATAGGAGTTTGATGTAGGAAGGAAAGACAAGGGGTTGAGAGAATATGAAATGTTTAGGAGTAATAGGAAGCGGCAGTGGTACGGAGAGTTTAAATCAGTTAGAAAATAGCAGGGTATTGGGGGCTCAAGTATAGGGTATTCAAGTGGTAAGGGGACTAAGACAATAGAGAGTATCAGTAGAAGGATATAGGGAAGCAGCAACAGCAATGTGCACTGCTAGTTAAGGAATGCAGGTTAAGGGGGATGAGGGTGAATAGGTAACAATGGATTAGAATTTGATTAGGGATAGGGCTTGTGTAGATAATAGGTAATGGAGTATCTAGTGAATGTTAGCAATAAGAAATAGTGTATATTTAGGATTTGAGATAACTAGTTAGGATAAGCTATAATCTAGTTATAAATATAAATATATATATGATGAAATATAGTGTAGATACCCTAGTATCCTATATAGCTAGTATAGCCTAGATAAGAAAGGTATGGACCCAATAGCTTGGATATGGACTCATACAACCTAGGAATAACTAGTTTGACTAGTTTGACCTAGAGTTGACCTAGTTTGACTATTTTGACCTGGAAACGACTTATCGACCTAGAATGAGACTAGTTTTGACTTATTTTCATTTTAGAACTTGGTATTGATACGATATTTCATATATAGGTCTTCAAGGCACCGTATCGGACATCGTTGACTATGAGCCCCTGAATTTTAGGCTCTCTTTTAAAAAATTTAAATGAATTATTTTCAATAAATAATTTTATTATAATTAGTTTTGATCATTGACTCTGATTTTTGGAGCGCCAGGGATGTCAATCTCTCGAAACATCCTTCATGAGTTTTGTAGTAGACAATATTATCTTCATTTTGATATATCATGTTCCACTCAAACTTGCTCCCTTGTATTCTATTTACATCGTGCAACATTCTGCTCAATTTAGGCAATTTAACCATCTACCCAAAAACTTGACCTAACTTCTAATTTAATTTCGGGGCCCAACATCGATCCAACATAATTGAACCAATATATGGTTTTGTCCTATTTTGAGTCTACTATGTATATGCCACTTGTGAGCCATCGAATTGAACTTCCGCATGCTATTATTTCATCAATGATAATAAATGACTTAAATTATAGTCATGATCGCTCCAAGCCCAAACTTAACCCAATCTAGCCCAAACCACCCAATCCAAGTGCATGTAAACCTCCTTTTATTGCCATTATTTTGAATATTCCTATTTTAATATATTATTAATTAAATTTGATTGAGTAAATCATTGTATGCAAGTATATATATATATAATAATGGTGAACGTCGCTCCGGAGCGATCGTGAAACCCTAACCTTTTTTGATCCCCACCGACTCCGGTGTGGTCCTAGGCCAGGCCGGCGTCCCCCCATCAGGTGGCGGGACCATTTGGCCGTCACCTATCCCGCTGTTTTGACTTCAGTTTTAGGGTTTTATGGCAAAGTCGTTTGCGGAGGTAGTGGGTGGCCAACCTTCGGTCGCCCACGCCTTTCTCCCAAGAATTATATCCACCTTTAAGGGAGCCCCTGCGATTTCCTTTTCGGAGGAGGAAGAACAGTCATTGATTGATCCTTTGAAGTATGCTCTAGTTGGGAAGTTTTCACATTCTCGGTCGCCTATCGATTTAATTCGTAAAGCGCTCTCGGGGTTTGAATTCACTGGATCCATTAAAGCAGGTCTTATTGATGGCAAACACATCCTTATTCGTCCCTCTAATGTTGAAGATTATTTACGTCTTCGATCCAAAGATACTTGGTATATTGCAAGGGATCCTATGCGATTGTTCAAATGGGATCCAGATTTCTCTCCTTTCTGTGAATCCTCCATCATGCCCACTTGGGTGTCATTACCAAACCTTCCCCATCACATGTTTAACAAAGAAGCTTTGTTTGCCATCATTTCTTCTATAGGTACTCAAATAAAAATTGATAAGGCTACTTCAGATCTATCTCGCCCTAGCATGGCTAGAATTTTTGTTGAAGTCGATGCATCCAAACCCTTGCAACAGTGGATCCGGATAAACTTGCCTAGAGGAAGAAGTTTCTGGCAATCAGTTAATTATGAGTCATCTCCACTTTATTGTTCTCATTGCAGGCATCAGGGTCATGCAGCAGATTCATGCAAAATGGTGAAGCAAAAAAACTACACACGTGGTAAGGAACCACTCGTGATAGCTGAGCCTCATTTAAGCAAGGAGGCCGCCACTCATAATGAAGGACAACCCTCTAATACAATCCCCGAGAATTTAGGACAGGCATCAACTTCGACGGGCATTGAAAGCCTCACCACACATATGTATGAAGCTCTTCTACCTATGAACTCTAATGCGGAGCAGGGGACACTAAATAAGACAGTGGCGGCTACTCAGGAATTACCAATTACTGAGCCACCGTACATCCCAGTGCAGGCCGAAGACACTGGAGTGGAGACTGACGCAAGCGTGCAGGATGATGTTGAGGGGACAGACGACGGCGACCCAGCTTCGATGGGTGACGAGCCTGAGCAGATGGAAGAGGGAGAAATACAAATGCATGAGTTGTCTTGGGTGGATGCAGTTGATGCCGAAGAAAATAGAGTCACAACCACTAAAAAGATCATGAAAAAGAAAGCTCCCGAGCCAACTGATCGACGCACTCGATCATCGGGGAAACTCTCCGTCGCTGGTACCTCCTCCACCACCCTTAATGTTTAGCACATTATTGTGGAATGTGTGGGGGGTTACTGCAAAGTAAACTTTCAAAAGGATTAAGAGTCTTTGTAGACTTCATAAAATTCAATTACTTGTTATAATTGAGCCAAAGGTCGATAATACTCAGTTGCTGAACTACCAGTTGAAATTGGGTTTTGCCGCTGCTCTTGCTAATGATCGAGGTAATATTTGGGTTTTCTCTAAGCCTGCATGTACTATGGTGTTGCGGGACTATTTCGATCAGGCATTAACCATATCTGTTTGCCATAAACTATTCCCAACGGAAGTAATGTTCTCGTTGGTGCATGGACATGGAAAGAAGGAGGGAAGACATCAGCTATGGAGTCGGCTTCTTGGAGTATAGCGGCAGTACCAGTTGCCTTGGGTAGTCGGAGGCGATTTTAATGTTGTGTGTCATTCCGAGGAGAAAGTTGTGGGGCTGCCACCATGCCCAGCCTCTATGCAAGAGTTTCTAAACTTTTAATTGTCTGCAGGCCTTACTGACATTCCTTTCAAGGGAAGTAGCTTCACCTGGCTCAAATCTACTGAGGGGAAGAAGCAAGCCTCGAGATTGGATAAAGTTCTCCTGGATAATGATTGGTTAAGGTTTGCTTCAGCTTCTATAGTTGATCATCTTAGTCGTACTGAATCCGACCACGCTCTATTATTGCTTTCTCTGCAGAACTCTCAGGCTAGGGGTCCGAAGCACTTCCGTTTTCTGTCTTTCTGGACTAAACATACAGATTTCAAATCCATTGTCCAATCATCGTGGACATCGGTTAATCATCCTGATGGATTGATATGTTTAGGGATGAGGATGGCTGCTTGTCGAAAGGCATTATCAATTTGGTGTCATCAAACTTTTGGTAACATATTTCAAGAGGTGAAGAAGGCGGAAGATAGTGTGCTAGCAGCGGAGCTTCGGTTGAGGCTGACGCTTCTTTAGAAAACAAAGTGTCCCTTCATCGTGCAATGGCGAATCTTAAATGCAGGGTGATTGTCGAAGAAGATTATTGGCGGTAAAAAGCTCGATTAATATGGGATTTGGAAGGGGATAAGAAAACTGCATACTTTCATGAATGTGTGAATAGCAAGCATCGTAAACTATGGATTCATTCTCTCATTGGGGAGGATGGTATTCCGAAGGAGTTATTGTCAGATATTCAAGACATTGCTAATGATTACTATAAAACCCTATACAAATCGGAGGCAATAGTGCAAGATGATGCTCTACTGATGGTCATTCCTCAGCTGGTCACGCAACAGGACAATGATGTCCTTACTACAGCGCCTACATTGGAGGAATTATTAGATGTTATTCGCAGTCTTGATCCGCAGAGTGCTGCAGGTCCATATGGGTATACTTCTCTCTTCTTCTTATCTTATTGGGATATTATTTCTTTGGATGTGCTTCATGCTATATCATTATTCATGTCGGATTTTCATCTCACTAAATCGATCACCTCTACATCCATTGTGCTTATTCCGAAGTCTAAAAACCCAACAATAATGAAGGATTTTTGACCAATTAGTCTATGTTCAGTTATGAACAATATAATTTCTAAATTGCTTTCTCGACGTTTAGCACCAATTTTATCCAAAATAATTTCAGAAGAACAAAGTGGTTTTGTGAAGGGTCGAGAAATTGTTGACAATGTTATTTTGGCTCAAGAGATGATGAGCAAAATGAAAAAGAAATATAGAGGGGGTAATATCGTGATCAAGCTTGATATGATGAAAGCATATGATCGAGTGGATTAGGGTTTTCTAATGAAAGTAATGCGGAAGTTTGGATTCAATGAAACATGGATCGACATTATTTTCAGACTTCTGAACAATATTTTGTTTTCTACAATTGTTAATGGTGCATCTTCGGGGTTCTTCAAAGCCTTTAAGGGAGTTCGACAGGGCGATCCACTGTCTCCAGCGCTGTTTATAAAAGCAGCAGAGGCACTGTCTTACAATCTTAATAATCTACTGTCCAAGCCCTCTTTCACTAATTTTTATGCTCCAAGTGGATGTCGTCTGATTACTCATTTAGCATATGCAGACGATGTCATTCTCTTCTCAGCGGGAGACTCTTCTTCTGTTCAGCATATTATCAGGGTGTTACAACGATATGAGTTAGCTTCAGGACAGAAGATCAATTATGCTAAATCATCCATCTATGTTCATGACACATTTCCGCATGAAAGAGCACAACATCTACAAGCTATTACAGGATTTCAACTTGCGTCTCCACCGTTTACTTAAATGGGGTGTCCATTAATGGCGGGGAAGCAAAATGCTAGCATGTATGAAGAACTTGTCCTGAAAGTTCGACAAAGACTTGATGGTTGGCAACAGCGAATTCTTTCGTATGGTGGCAAACTTGTTCTTCTCAAATCAGTATTGACGTCGATTCACATTTATACGTTGGCAGCTTTCCATCCCCCTGCTAGTGTCATCAGTCAGCTGGAGTCTTTGTTCGCTCACTTCTTTTAGGGTGCTAAAGATGGTGTCGACAAGCATACGTGGGTGGACTGGAAATCAATGGATAGACCACACAAAGAAGCTGGATTGGGGGAACGTAGTTTAACTGAAATCATAAATGGATTTACATCGAAATTGTGGTAGAAATTTAAGACGCAGGATTTGCTATGGGTTCAATTTTTTTGAGCCAAATATTGTTCACGGCAACAGATTGATGCAGTGCTACAAACTCCTCAATCATCGAGAATCTGGAAACGATTGTTACAAGGAAGGGATCTTAGCAATCATCTAATTCAGCCATCACAAATTGTGGGTAATCTGAATTGGCGTTGCTCTCCTTTTCCTACAGGCGCTTTCGGTCTTTCATCTGCTTGGAAAAATACTAGGACTCCGGCTATGCAATATCTGATGGAACTGGGGATTCCCAGGACCCTTCCTTTGGTGTGCGTATTGATCGATAGAAAGTTGAACAGATCTAATACGTGTTCTAACCCTTCATAGGCGGAAACTAAGGTTCACGAATTATACCTGCGGCAGAAAGAAGACAAGTAATTCCTGTCAATCTCGAGCGGATGACCCCAAGATCTTTTGCACGTATTCCTTCCTCGAGTTGGACGTCGTGCGGGCGACGATCTCCCAACCTTTTCTTCTCCTTGGCAGCCCTCTCTTTCTCTCCTTACGTGAATCACGAATTTAGAGAAAATTTTAGATTTCTGATCAGTAATCTGGCGGCCAGAGAATAGAGTATATATATAGGCTACGGCAGGGACCATGAGGAGAAATTAGGGTTAGGCCTCCTAACGGATCTGGATATCTCGTGTTTAGCCCGAACACACAATCCAGGTCCATTAACAATAGCTCGGTCCACTAATGAGCTACTGTTGCACTACCTCCCTAATCCCAAATTATGTTTGTGGGATCCTTTTATTATATGCTCGTTTGGCTCCCCATGTTAAGATATCGTATGTCCGTCGATCAAATTAAGTTACTGACAACTATATTGATTCAACATCTTTTATCCTTAAGTAGTACCGCTCAACTTTATTTTTCATGTCGGATATAATCCACCTGCAGGGTTTCTATGACAATCCTTTTGAGCTCCTTAAGAGGACATTATCAACCCGATGTATCGGGACATGGATTCTATTTATAATCAATATCCCATCATACATACAATATTATTACCCAATTCATAGAGGTTGTTGATCCATAATGAATCTCACTCTTTTATGAGTCAAAGTAATGCACACTGCATATACATGTCCGTTATTATATCCGAATTAAGAGCACAAGCATCCATAATAACGAGGTGTTTGTTCTCTTATATAGTCAGTACAAAGAGAACAACCTCAAGTGGTCCTGTTCAATACACACAAAGTATACTAGTGTAAACCTATAGTCAAGATAGACTAATACCAGATTACACTACAACCTTTCCAATAGATTGTCCAAGTCCATCTAGGTTGTGAACTATTTATATACTCCATAGGAAACTGATAATATGATCTTCTGTGTGACACCACACACCATATTATCTACAATATAGAATATCAGACATTTGCATTAACACTTGCAACAAATACAATATGCAAACATTTGCCCATATGATTCTCATTCAAAATTTAAGGAAATAAGGTTACTACAAAAGTGATGCTTTTAGTATATAACCCTAACAATCTCCCACTTATACTCAAAGTATTACTTTTCAGTATACTGTTACAAATCTCCCACTTATACTTAAAGCCATGCTGCTACACATCTGACTCCCATTCCCTCAACATGACTGTCAAAAGCCTTAACTGGTAAGCTCTTTGTAAAGGGATCAGCTAGGTTGTCGTCTGATACTATCTTGATCACAGCAACTTTTCCTTTCTTTACGAAATCTCGTATCAGGTGGTACTTGCGCTCAATGTGTTTACCTATCTTATGGGCTCGTGGTTCCTTCGAGTTTACAACTGCACCACTATTATCACAATAAAGTGTAATAGACTTAGGCAAACTAGGTACCACATCCAAGTCCAACAGAAAGTTTCTGTGCCAAACCGCTTCTTTGGCTGCCTCAGAGGCAGCCACATACTCGGCTTCTATGGTGGAATCAGCAATACTTTTTTGCTTGATACTCCTCCACACAATGGTTCCACCTCCCAAAGTAAACACATAACCTGAGGTAGATTTCCTGGAATCCCTATCTGACTGAAAATCTGAGTCTGTATACCCCAAGGGAACTAAACTATCTGCCTGGTAAACTAGCATATACTCTTTTGTCCTTTTCAGGTACTTTAAAATATGCTTTACGGCAGTCCAGTGCTCTTGTCCTGGGTTAGATTGATATCTGCTGACCATGCCTATGGCAAAGCAGATGTCTGGTCTCGTACATAGCATTGCATACATTAAGCTTCCTACAGCTGAAGCATAAGGAACTGCCTTCATGTTCTCTATCTCTTTAGGTGTCCTCGGACACTGCTTCTTTGATAAAGCAATTCCATGCCTAAAAGGTAAGAAACCTTTCTTAGAATTTTGCATACTAAAACGAGTTAGTACATTATCGATATAGGAAGCTTGGAATAAGCCCAACATCCTTTTCTTGCGATCTCGTAGAACTTTGATTCCAAGGATGTGACCTACTTCTTCCAAGTCCTTCATATCAAACTGTTTGGATAACCATACCCTTACATCAGATAATACCTTCACATTGTTTCCAATGAGCAAGATGTCATCCATATAAAGTACTAGAAACACCACCACATTTTCGTCATACTTTCTGTATACACATGATTCATCCTGACATTGATTAAATCTATAGGATTTTATCACCTGATCAAAACATATGTTCCAAGATCTGGAAGCTTGCTTAAGTCCATAAATGGACTTCTTGAGCTTACAAACAAGATGCTCCTGGCCCTTTTCAATGAACCCGTCTGGTTGCTTCATATAGATGTCTTCCTCAAGACTTCCATTAAGAAAAGCTATCTTGACATCCATTTGCCAAATCTCATAATCGAGATGAGCTGCAATAGATAAAAGAATCCGAATAGACTTAAGCATGGCTACAGGAGAAAAGGTTTCCTCATAATCGATACCCTCTTTTTGAGTAAAATCTTTTGCTACAAGCCGAGCTTTAAAGGTTTCAACCTTACCGTCTGATCCTTTTTTTCTCTTATAGACCCACTTGCATCCAATGGCTTTTACACCAATGGGTGGTTCTATAAGTTTTCAGACCCAATTAGAATCCATAGATTCTATTTCAGATATTATTGCTTTTTGCCAAGACTCTGCATCTTTATCTTAGAGTGCTTCATTGTAGGTACAGGGATCATAATCTTGTTCCTCAGGAACGAAGTCTGATGACTCTCCCAAGAACATATATCTATCAGGTTGTATCACAACCCTCCCACTACGACGAGGTACTATCGGTTGTGGTGTAACATTTGTGACACGTTGTACAGTTATTTGTGGTTCATCCTCTTGTACTGTTGGTACTGAAGTACTTGGTGTCTCACGTCTTAGTTCTTCTAGAAAAACTCTACTTGTGGGTTTATGGTTCATCACATAGTCTTCCTCTAAGAATCGGGCATTAGTGCTAACAATGACCTTCTGATCCTTAGGACTATAAAATAAATCTCCTTTTGATCCTCTTGGATAGCCTACAAACAAGCGTACTTCTGTACGAGATTCCAACTTATCTGCTTTTCCATTCAGCACATGTGCTGGACTACCCCAAATACGAACATGTTTCAGACTAGGCTTACGCCTAATCCACAGCTCTGTGGGAGTAAGAGGTACTGACTTAGAAGGAATCAAGTTCAAAATATAAGCTGCAATCTCTAAGGCATATTCCCAAAACGAATCTGGCAAATCCGAATAACTCATCATTGATCTAACCATCTCCATAAGAGTTCTATTCCTTCTTTCGGCTACACCATTCTGTTGGGGCGTTCCAGGTGCAGTCAATTGGGATACAATCCCAGCCTCTGATAAATAATCCCTAAACTCTCCAAAGAGGTACTCGCCACCACGATCTGATCGTAATGACTTGATATATTTTCCATGACGTTTCTCCGTTTCAGCCTTGTACTCTTTGAATTTCTCAAAGCACTCAGACTTACGGTGCATCAAATAAATGTATCCATACCTTGAATAATCGTCAATAAATGTGACAAAGTATTCAAAGCCACCTCTAGCTTGGATAGTCATGGGTCCACACAAATCAGAATGAACCAATTCCAACACATCTTTGGCCCTATACCCCTTTGTCGTAAAAGGCCTTTTTGTCATTTTACCTTCCAAGCAGGATTCACAGACTGGTAGTACCTCCACTTCCAATGAACTCAAAGGTCCATCTTCAACAAGTCATTGAATCCTTCTTAGGTTAATATGCCCCAATCGTAAGTGTCAAAGATATGTTTGGTTCATACAAGAAGGTTCTTTTCTCTTATTTAAGTTAGATGACATATTATTCATTTCCATAAGTTGTATTGTGGGCGAAATAGGATTAATGACATACAAATTATCAACCAATGCACCAGAACAGATAAAATATTTATTTTTTCTAATAACAATATTGTCATTAAAATACTGAATATCCATCCTTAACTAACATAGAAACAGAAACTAAATTCCTTCTAAGTGAAGGTGCATAAAGACAATCTCTCAATGTCAAAGACTTATTTCTACCAAAAGATAAAGTAACATCTCCTAATGCAACGACCGATACTTTTGTAGCATCACCCATGAACAAGCATCTCTCTCCATCACTAAGCCGTCTGGTTTCCTGCAACCCCTATAATGTATTGCAGACATGATTAGTGGCTCCTGTATCTACACACCAGGTGCCGGTAAATAACACCGCTAAACATGTTTCAACTACTAGTAAATGAGATATACCTTCTTTGTTCCCTTGTTTGAGAAGTGGACAATCAGTCTTCCAATGTCCTAACCCTTTGCACTTGAAATATTTGCCTTTCGACTTTTTTACCGCGCCTTGAGGTCCCATGACCTTCTTTGCTGAGTTTGCCTATTTCTGAATGTTATTCTTCTTCTTACCGCCTTTTGGCTTAGAAGTAGAAGCCTTTTCAGAAACAAAAACATGACCACTCTGCCTAAAGAAAGATTCAGCATCCTGTAGCTCTTTTGCAAGTTATGCCAAACTATACAACCTTTTGTTCATGTTGTAATTAAGACAGAAATTGTCAAAACTTTTAGGCAGAGTCCCAAGAATGATATCGACCTGGGATTCTCCATCGATTTCAGCTCCAAGGATCTCTTTCTCATTCAGATGACCCATCATCTTGAGAACATGATCCCTTACTGGTGTACCCTCAGCCATTTTTGTATTCATCAAACATTTCATAGCAAACTGCCTAGCTGCTCTACTCTGATGTCCGAAGAGTTCCTTGAGGTTATACATCATGTCATAAGTGGTGGCCATGGCCTGATGCTGATGTTGCTGTACATTTGACATAGATGCCAGAATGTAACACCGTGCCATCTCATCTGCCTTTTTCCACTTCTTATAAGCCTCTTTGACCTCTTCATCAGAGTTAGCATCAGGCTTAGGTGGGCATTCCTCAACAAGTACATATTTGTACTCCTCAACAGTCAGAACAATATCCAAATTACGTTTCCAGTCAATATAATTAGGTCCAGTAAGTTTGTTTTCTTTAAGAATCACCATAAGTGGACTGAAAGAACCCATTTTTGAAATCCTGATAATCACATAAATAAAATTATGTAGGGCAAAAAAAACTTTTTGAATTAACTAAATATTGATTCCCTCAAAACAATAATAAGAAATTCACCAACACCTTGAACACCATGAATTTAGCATGCCACGATAGTGTGGACGTATACAAATTCAACTTTGTTCAAGTAGATTTTTCTTATTAATTTTACTATCATGTTAATATAACTTTATGACAAATAAAATTAATATGCTGGTCTTACTCTGGTCATACAAATAATAGCAGTGACTCCGATGGGGAGGATACCATTATTTGTATCTAAGTGTATACCATTACTTAATATTAAGTCCATTACCTTGTAATGAGTTCCTTCAGATGGAGAAGTGAACACATACTAGGTAACTTTCTACAATTATCCCTAAGGAAGTTTCTACTGGTGATCCACAATTATACTCATCCGATATGGAGGAAAGCACTAAAGCCAACACGCAAGTATAATTGCATCACCTACAAACCAGTAATGGAGACCATAGGATTTATACTAAATAAAAATCCTCTCCCACTTAGTTATTTAACAATTGTTTGCCATGAAATATAAAAGAACAGAACAATTATCGGAGGACCGAACTTTTACTTCACGTTACAAACTCGCTTGTACAAAGAAAGCCTAGGGACGAAAACCTAGGTACAGCAGTCTAAGTACAATTGTTTATTTTAGATTCTGGGGGGTGACGATAGAGGCTCGGGAAGGCAACGGCAGCCCTGCCTTACTCCTTGGATGATCGGTATGCAGCTTTGGCTCCTTGTGAAAAGATGGTTGGCGTTGACGAAGAAATGCTCTTTTTGCTCCTCTGTTGCTCTTCTAGCTTCTCTCTCTCTCTCTGTGTATTTTTTTCTCTGACTACTGGGGAGTCTCTCTGTATATACGTATTTTTCTCTGAAAATGTATATTTTACAAGGGCATGGCACCTTGCTATTTATAATAGTAGGATGTGATCATTAGGGTTGCCAATGATTAGCTCTTGGAGATGGCGGCGGCCTGTGGATTGGTCAATCTAGGCCATTCGTCTTGATTATGATGAATCTAGGCCATTAGGTATAGATTACACCAAATCCCATTAGCAATTAATGCTGATTGGAATAAATCTTCCTTATAATGATCTTCTGATATCTGCGAATAAATTAGATCTATTCCTCTGCCACGTGTCTCAGATTATTGGGATTTGACCCAATCTTTGATAGCAGTAAATCTGAGGAATTAATCGGTTTAGGACACGTGCCCTAGGAACTGCTGGAGGTATCTGGACCGCATGACGAGTGAGCCGTATATGAATTTGAGCCGCATATGGTTAAGCCCACGTGTCAGGGCTGCCTGGGCAGTGGCCCTCACTTGAGCCCTCGAACCACAGGGGAGTAATTCTTGTGGGCCGCATAGGTACATATCCGCCTGAGCCGTATGGATATGATCTTCTTGAACCTCGTGAGAAGTCCTCGCTCGAGCCGCATGAGGCATTCATGGCCTGAGCCGCAAAGGATAGATTCACTCTGAGCCGTATGGGAAGTTCTTTACTCGAGCCCCATGAGGCTTTCATGGCCTGAGCCGCATAGGATTTATTCTGAACTGCATGAGAAGTGAGCCGCATACGAACGCCCACGTGGCAAGGCCATGTGGCATTTTTATGGCTCTCGGGGGATTTGTGTCAGAGATCTCTTTTCTCTTCCCTAGAGATTCATCATTATGACAGAGCCATAATTACCTGCTTTGGTGTCAGGGCTGTCAACTTTTCAGAGGGGTCAGCCGTCAAAGCAATTAATGCAGCATGGGTCGGAGGGGAGCACTATCAGGCTACGTGTCTTCTGACCGGCATGGAATGCCCTGGGCCGCATAGCTCCTTATGCCGCATGATTCCCTGAGCCGCATGAGTTTTCTGAGCCGCATGGGGTTCTTTGGCCGCATGAGTCATTTTCTTTAGTATTTTCTATGCTTCTACAGGACCCCCTTCAAAGTTTTCAATTTGTAAAATTGAAATACTTTGAATAAGAAGCATGGCCGTGTTCTTCTAGCCGCATATAAAGTCCTGACCGTATAGAAGTCCTAGCCGCATGGTTTGTTCAGCCGCATAGGTAACTCAGCCGCAGGAGACTGTTCAGCCGCATAGCTTCTTGCCATGTGTGTGGGTCTTTAATTGCCTCAAATTTGTTTCAGCGCCGTCTTTGTAGGAGGGAATCCCAAGAGTCAGCCTATTAAATCTTTCGGATTTGACGCCTTGGGTGAATCTTGGAGACGAAACCCAAGGAGTCGGTTGCGCTCTTCATGAGTCGGTCATTGGCCCACGTGTCCTCCTTCTCCTGTCTTTCTATAAATAGGAAGAGTTTGGAGAGAGAGAAGACTTCTTTATTTTCCTTCTTCTTCCTCAGACCTTCCCTATCTCGATTTCCCTTCTTCTCTTTGATAATTAATGGCTCCCAAGAAGACCGTGGCGGTAAAGGGCAAGAAGGCGGCCCCCACTTCCGCCTCGGCTGCGGCTGCTACTCCGCCAGTCGTTGTACCTGATGTTCATCCTGACGTTCACCCCCCCATTACTGGTAAGGACAATGCATGAGTTAAAGAACCCCAACCGCCATGGCTACGTCGCATACTTTATGCACGAGCCTTTGTAAATCGCATGTTCGCCCTACGGCTGAGCTGCGAGCCGCATAAGAGAACTATCGCGTCTGTATGCGTGCCTTGTTGGCGAAGCCGCATAAGTGACGCTAAACCACATAGACTTTTTATTGTACGGAGCCGCATAAGATTTCTGAGAGCTTCATGGGGCCGCATGGATGTCTTTTTGAGCCACATGGGGTTTGAGAGCACCCAATCGGCTCTCTCTTGTTTTATCCCTCCGTTTAACTTACTTTTCTCTGTTTGTTCTTCAGTGAACCTGCCGGTTAACGCTGCTAGAGAACTCTTGGTGGGTAGCGCTCAAGCCGCTCTCGGGTATAGGTATGACCATATTGTTCAGTATATGGCTGACCAGTTTCCGAGCGATGAGCCTACGGTTAGATTGAATGCCATCAAGAATCAGTATTTCCACTTCCTTAATGCTATGATGAACTTCGGGAAATTTGAAGGGGAGTATTTGAAGCCTGCGTTCTTTTTTGGAGACGCCTTGACTGTGGAGAACGATCATGTCCTGGAGGTGTCGGAGGATTGGAGCTTTGTTTCTAATGGGATGGCGATTCACATCCCCCAAATGGAGCGACACTTCCCACTATCTTGGTTTAATATGCTCCCGTTAGATCGGAAGATGGGGGAGACTTTAACCCCTATCAGGGGTGGGATGTTTGTAGGGAACATCCATTATAATAACAATCTGAAGTCCGTGATTGCCGGCAAAGTGCACACTAGTTGTTCTGTGACGGGGTTGGTCCCAGGTTCTTTCCTGAATGTGGCAAGCCCTAATTTCTCATTTTCTACCGCCGACACTTTTATAAATCAGCTTGCTCGGAAAGGCTCCTATCCTGTCGGTCGGTTGACGTTCCCTGGTTGGGTACACTCTATTCCTTCATGGATCAATTTGTCTACTTGGATCTTGCAGAAGTATGAGGCTTTTTTGTGCGAGATTGGCCTGTACCACGCTATCCGAGGTACCAGTCATGGCTTTTCCATAAACAAGAAGCTGTTCATGTCTCTGCTGGAAATGTATAATTGCCGTACGGGGACCTTTTACACACCTATAGAGGAGATGGGACTCGCGCTCCATGAGATGCACGCGGTCTCCAAGCTTCCTTGGGGGGACGAAGCGTTTGAAGCGTATACTCCCACTAATGAGGAACTCGAAGATCTGGAACGACGGTATCCTGGCTTTGCGGCCCTTTACCAGGAGATATTGTGCCATTATAACACATGTTATCAGATGACTCGAAAGGATAGTAACCTGGAAGGGAATGCTCCCTACACCAGAGATTGGGTGCACTATCTCTTCTCGGCAGATGCCTTAGGTAGAGTCACCTCTCGTCGCCCTCGACCTCGGGAAGCGGTTGAGGACTTGGTGTCGTCGGCTAAGGGAGTGGCCACTACCAGCGACAGATTCGGGAGCCAGACTGATACTTTCGATTACTTTTACCAGGATACTCAAGAGCTGTCTGAGAAAGCGCTTCTGGCGAGATTTTTGATGATCTGGCTACGAAACTGTGTAGTCTCGGGAGGAGCCGGTTCCATTGAGAGAATTAGTTGTAACTTCATCCTTCCGGCTGTGAAGTTAGTTTTACGAATCAGGCTAGCTCTCCTCCCGGCCATGGTGTGCAGCATACACCGTGGCCTTCGTACTTTTACATCCAAAATCATTGCTCGCAACGTGACCAAGGATTTTGAACGAACTGAGTTGCCCTATCACTATTTGATAGGGTGGCTGCTGATACATTACCCGTCTTTGATGAGGCCGGGCTCTGAAGACGGTGTGACTGATGATGACGCATTTATCTTCGGCTATCGTGACGAGCCTTGGGAATGTGAAACCATGCGGACTTGCCGGATGGCATTGGCGAGGACAGATAAGTATCATATATTCGTATCCGTCCCTCGCTTTACTGCCAGGGACATAGAGGCTGTACATATTGACGGTATCGTGCCCCCTCAGCTTCTGGATGGCCAGATGCTCTTATGGTTGCGTAACATCCGCCCTGCACATCTAGTGTATCGTAACCGCAATGCTGTTTTTCTGTAGCCTTATCTGCCTAGCAGGTTTGCCCGGCAGTTTGGATACAGCCAACTTTGTCTGGACAGCCCCAGTTCTTGTCTGGGTTATGAGGGTAGTCTTCTTGATGGTATCAGAGCCTTGCAATATTATGATTCGTTCCATACTCGCACCATTTTCTCGGTCCCTGCCATTAAGGAGTCGGTGGAGATCTTGTATATGGCAGCTCTGTATCATGTCATGGCGAACAAGCCCCCAGTCGGTTTTTAACCCAGGTACCAGTTTTATTGTTGGCACCGGTCTAGAGGAAGGCTTTCAGGGGGCCAAGAAAAGAAAGACTAGAGCCAAAGTGCCAGATTTGGATTTCGCTGCTGAGGGTGGCGAAGGCAACGAGTGTGATGAAGATGACTCTATCCTTCCAGTGGTAGGCGCAGAGGTGGGTCAGTCACATGTTTTGTCAGATGAGGTGCTGAGGGATCAGTCTCTTGTTGTGCCTGGTCCTATTCCGAAGCGTAGCAGGCAAGTTTCTCCTATAGACAGTGTTTTTCGATCCCAGAAGCTGGTTGCGACTAGGCACCGTCCGCTAGCCATAAAAGAGGGTGTCGAAGAAGTCAACCCTGCGTCAGAGGTAACAAAACTGCTCTCGATCCCTTCTTCCTCCTTTTCTTTGAGTTTCAATCCTGACTGTCTTCGTTCCCTCTTTTAGGTGTCGGAAGAAGAAGAAGAGTTTCAGGATGTCGAGGCGGTGACCCAGAATGACGGGGACTCCCATGAGCCTGCTCCTATTCAAGAGAACACAGATCAATCTGTATCCTCCTTCAAGGTGACGGGGGCAGGGGACGTGACTGAGTTTAACTCGGGGATCGCGGGTGAGGGGACTATGCCAGTTGTGGATGAGCCGCGGCCTTTATGTCCCTCCCCTGGTAAGATTAGCCGAATCTTAACCCGTGAGGAAGCCTATCTGCTCTATCATCATGTCCTTCGGGTTACGTCGATTGATTGTTATTCTGGACATTCAGGTCATGTCCCTCCAGTGCCGAGGATGGACGTCGCTGAGACAACCCCAACCGAAGGGGCATCGGTGGAAAGAGGTGTACCTCCTCACTGCCCGACTCGTCTTGATGGGCCTTCTGGGGGCCCGAGTTTCACGGGCCAATTCTCGGGGCAGTCGGGGCAGGGAACGATGGTCCTTGCATCATCCTCTGCTCCGATGGCTTCGAGAGTCGACCTTTCTTCCCTGCCGAGCATCCAAGCTCTCCGAGCGGCGGAAGATGAGTTGGCCGCTATTCATGCATCATTCTTCTCGGACTCCATTCCCCCGATGGTGAACTCTAGCATTACTCCTCCGACGTTGCCGCTCCGGCTTCCCCTGACGCCCTCCTCTGCTGAAGTTTTGAACGACGCGTTGCAGGACGTGGTTGCCAGTTTTTATCGTCATTTGAAGAGGGGAATCGAGGCCGCTGTAGACAGAGGGACCTCTTTTACCTTGGCCCGACAATGTGCCCATGGTCAAATAAACATCCTTAGGGATCTTTCTGATGATGCAGGGATGGCTTCGCTTCTGGAGGCAAAATTGCTGGAGGTTGATCAGCTGGTGTCCGAGCTTCGAGCATTGCGGCAGGCTGATCTGCCTGCTGTTATAAACGAGGAGAGGAATTCCCTTATTGCCGTTATAGAGAGGACCAGAGCGGCTCGAGATAAGACCAGACCGGCCGCGCTGAAGGATCTCAGCGACTTAGCTGATCAGTATGATCAATTGAGTTATGCGACCGAAAACGTTATGGCTCGGGAGGAGTCTGTCTCTCGTGAGATTACTGAGACGCGGGAGCAGATCCTTGCGCTTCAGAAGAAGTTAACTTTCTTGGAGTCTGAACTCGAGACTACCCGCAATGACAGGGGACTAATTGTTCAGGAGGCTGACAGGGTTACTCAAGCTTCGACTGACCTGGAGACTGCCTTGAAGAAATTGGAAGATGACTGTCAAGCGTTCTTGGGCCTGGACAATGAGGAGCATTTATTCCAGGAGGCCGAGCGTCGCACTCGGCAACGGATTGAACGGGGGACCACCTCAGTAAGAAACCGCCTCCTAGAATTGAGTAATGCTGAAATGTAGTCGGCTTTTTCTTCTTGTTTTGTTTCTGTTTTCTTTCCTTCTGAAGGGGACATGATCCCGAAATATGTAATACTTTTTCTTCCTTCAAATAAAGATTACTTTCAATTCTACCCTTCATTTGTATTGCTTGCTGCGCCTGTGATATTGTGGTGATGTTTTCCCCCGCATGGAGGATATATTTGTGGACCTGTTACCTATGGCGTACCTTGGTTTTAGGTAGAGGTAACAAGTTTTGGTCATGGTATCTGAAGCAGCCATAGCGACGTGGTCATGGGTGCTCTTGGTATTGAGAAAAGGAATGCCGTAGAGCAGCTGGGCTCCTGGGGCCTGATGAGGTGATAGATTTGTGCTGAGAAATTTAGCTGAGGATATTTGTGGGCCTATTATCCTTGGCGTACCCTGGTTTAGGGCACGGATAATAGGATGAAGGAGAACCGACATACTTGCTCAGAGGTGACGAGGACATGGCAAGTGGGAAGGTTTTTTAAACGTAGAGTCTTCCTACTCAGAGGTAATGAGAACATGGCAGGAGTGAACTCGACGGAGGATATTGATGGTCAACAGAGGACATTTGTGGACCTATTACCCTTGGCGTACTCCGGTTGTGGGTACAGATGATAGGTCGAAAGGGGATCATCATACTTACTCAGAGGTAATAAGGACATGGCAAGTATGAAGGTTTCTTCGACGGAGCCTTCCTATTCAGAGGTAATGAGGACATGACAGGAGTGGGCTCAATGAAGGAGGGAACATAGAATAACTCAGAGGTAATGAGGACATGGAAGTTCTATGTAGGGGGTAATTTGTTTTTGGCGGAAGTGGAACGGCTCAGAGGTAATGAGGACATGGCCGTCTTGGAAGTTTGTGGACCCGTTACCTTTGTTGTGCACTGGGAGTGCAGGTATTAGATCATGAGGGGGATCTCTTGTAGGAAGAAAGTTCAGCGGTATGGTTATACATGACTTTCTTTCAAAAGAGTGACCAGGATGTAAGTTCAGGGGTACCGATGGATACATAACTCGACAATCCATGAATGTTGGAATCAAAGTGTAAGTTCAGAGGTACCAGCAGATATATGACTTGGAAATTTGGGATATCTTTATGGAAGAAGGGCATGAGTTCAGCGGTACATGCGGGTACGTGACTCAAAAATCTGGAATATTGTGGGTGCGAGCTCAGCGGTACCAGTGGGTACGTGACTCGAGAATCTGGAGAATGGTGAGTGTGAGTTCAGCGGTACCAGCGGGTACGTGACTCAATGATCTGGCAAACTATGAGGGTGAGTTCAGTGGTACCAGCGGGTACGTGACTCAAAAATCTGACAATTTATGGAGTGAGTTCAGTGGTACCAGCGGGTACGTGACTCGAGAATCTGGAAAACTATGAGGGTGAGTTCAGTGGTATCAGCGGATACATGACTCAATAATCTGGAAATTTTTGGAGCGAGTTCAGTGGTACCAGCGGGTACGTGACTCGAAGATCTGGAGAATGTTGTTTAAACATAGTATTTCTTCAGGAACTTGCCATTGACGGGCAACATGAGCAAGTCTCCGTTCTGCTTGGCGAGGCGGTAAGCACCGTTGGAGAACACGGCCTCGATGACAAATGGACCTTCCCATTTTGGCTGGAACTTGCCGGCGGTCTTGTGAGTCATGACCATTGGCCTCCGAAATGCCAGAACAAGATCGCCCACTTGGAATGTTCTGATTTTGACCTTCTTGTTGAAGGTTCCTGAGATGCGTGCTTGGTACAGCTCGATCCTTTGCTGAGCTAGGAGGCGCTTTCCTTCTAAGGCCTCTAACTCTTGCAGTCGACGTCGATAGTTGTCATCCATTGTCAATTGATAAGTGAGGGCGACGCGGAGTGAGGGTATTTGAGTCTCTAACGGGAGAACTGCCTCACTCCCGTATACTAGAGAGAATGGTGTATTCCCGGTGGCGGTCCGAATTGTGGTGCGATAAGCCCATAAGCACTCGCCGAGCTTCTCGTTCCAGTCGTGCTTGTTGGAGGAGATGAACTTCTTGAGGAGTTTGATGATTGTTTTGTTGAACTTCTCTGCTAACCCGTTTGTTGCCGGGTTGTACGGCATCGAAGCGATATTCTGAATACGGTGTTTATCGCAAAATCGATAGAATGCGTGGCTTGCAAACTACGAACCATTATCATGGGTGATCCTTTGGGGCAGTCCAAAGCGGTAGATGACGTGATGCTTCAGGAAGCTGATCACGATCGAAGTCTTGACTTCGGCGAGTGGGACAGCTTCCGCCCACTTGGAGAAGTAATCAGTGATCGCAAGTATGAAGCGATATCCTCGAGAGGAAGGTGGGGTGATTGGACCAATGATATCCATTCCCCATGCTTCGAATGGCCAGGACGCCGCTGTCGGATGTAGAAATTCTGATGGTTAGTGTATGAAGTCCGCGTGGACTTGGCAGGCTCTGCATTTTCTTGCATAGTCTATCGTATCTGCCACCATCGTGGGCCAACAGTAGCCCATTCGGCGAAGGCGATCTTGTAGTTTTGGGCCGGGCTGGTGGGCCCTGCAGACACCGTCATGAGCTTCTCGTACTGCTTCTTTGGCTTCTGCGTTTGACAGACACCGAAGCAGTAATCCGTCGTAGGAGCGGCGATACAGCATCTTTGTCTCTGTATCGTAGAAGAGTCTGAGAGAACGCCTTCTAATGGAAGTGGCTTCCTTTGGGTTCTCGGGCAGGATATCGTAGACGACGAAGTCGATGAATGGTGGTCTCCAATCTGGGGCATCATCGATCGTCTGTGCGGAATAACTTGCCACGAATTGCACATTGTTTTTGGGACAGACTAGTTCATGGCCTATCACATCCACTGATTGGCAATCATAATTCGGAACTGCTAGGGAAGCGGCAAGACCAGCTAGGGCATCGGCTTCAATATTTCGGAGTCTGGGGACGTGCTCGATGAAGAACCCCTCAAATGATGAGATGATATCGATCGCTATTTGGTGATAAGGGATCATGTCTTCGTGGCGGACTTCGTACGAACCCCGAATCTGATTGACGATTAGTTGGGAATCGCCGTATGCTTCAAGGTATTCTACCCCCAGCTCTCTTGCAAGTTGGAGGCCAATGACCAGAGCGTTGTACTCGGCCACATTGTTAGAGCAGGGTTCTGTGAGGGAATAGACGTGGTTGATCACCAATCCGGAAGGGGAGACCAGCACTACCCTGACTCCAACGACTATATTGCCTTTAGGTCTGGTCCTTGAAGCACCGTCAAAGAACATTCGCCATATAGCCTCGTGAGAGGTTGCATGCGAGTCGACGACCTCGTCTGGGATCTCTTCGTATATTCTGGAGGACTCCGAGCCTGGGTGGGCTGCTAAAAAGTCCGCCAGGGCTTGACCTTTGACTGTCTTTTGTGGGACAAAGATCATATGATAAGGGAACAGCAATATTGCCCATGTAGCGAGTCGAGAGCTAAGTGCCCCTGGTTTGGTCATGAGGACTCTGAGAGGGTTGACCCGTGAGATCACATGTATTGTTTGTCCGGTGACATAGTATCGCGTTTTCTGAATGGCGAACACCAAGGCGAGGCATTCCTTCTCAACCGCGGTGTATCGGTGCTCGGGTCCAACCATCATTCGGCTGAGATAGTATATGGCTTGTTCGTGGCCTGCATCGTTGTTTTGTGCTAACAGGGCACCGAAGGAGTGTTCTATTGCTCGTACATAGAGCAGGAATAGTTTTCCAGGGACTGGGGCCACCAAGACCAGAGGATTTGACAAATATTCTTTGATGTTGTCGAAAGCACGCTGGCATTCCTCGTCCCATACGAATGAGACTCCTTTCTTCATGAGGTGCGTGAATGGTCGACATCGCCCGAAGAGGCTGGAAATAAACCTTCTGATGTAAGCTAGCCTCCCTTGAAGGCCTCTGAGTTCACGAAGATTTCTCGGGGGACCCATCTCCATGATTGCTTTCGTCTTCTCAGGATCTACATGGATACCCTGTACGGTTATGATGAAGCCCAAGAACTTCCTGCTGGATACGCCCAGAAAGGACTTCGTAGGGTTCATTTTCAAATTGTGCGCTCGCATTAGGTCGAATACCGTCCTTACATCTTGCAGATGGTCTCCCTTGCTACGGCTCTTAACGGCTATATCGTCAACATAGCACTCCACCGTCTTGCGTAAGTGGTCTCTGAAGATGATGCTCATAGCTCTTTGATAGGTGGCGCCGACATTCTTTAAACCGAAAGGCATGACTGTGTAGCAGTACGTGCCAATTGGCGTTCGGAATGATGTATGCTTTTCGTCATCAGGAGATATTTTGATTTGGTTGTACCCCGAGAAGCCATCCATGAATGACATACGTTCGAAGCCGCAAGTATTGTCGATCATGATGTCTGTGATAGGAAGGGGGAATTCATCTTTGGGGCACGCCTCGTTCAGGTTGCGGAAGTCGATGCAGATTCGAATCTTCCCATTCTTCTTGAGGACGGGTACTATATTGGCGACCCAGTCAGGATGTTGCTCCTCACGAATGAAGCCGCTGGCTATTAGTTTATTGACTTCGTCTTCGATTGCATCCATAATGCCTAGCGGAAGCGTCGTTGTTGCTGCTTGACTGGCTTTGCATCTGGCCGTATGTTGAGTTTGTGAAGAGCGATGTCAGGATTTAACCCTGGCATGTCTTCATACCTCCAGGCGAACACATCAATGTACTCTCTGACAAGTTCTAACAGCGACTCCCGTTCTTCGTCAGTTAGGCTTTTACTGATGAAAATCGGTTTTGAAGAAGATTCGCTGCCGAGATCCACTTGTATGACCTCATCTTCAGTAGGAGGTTCTCTCAGTTCGAACCGCTTTTCCCATTGTGCGTCCAATTGTTGGGCCCATGGCTCTAACTCGAGGATTTCGGGGATGTCTTCGTCTTCTTCGTAAGCGTCGGCAAATGCCATGTTGACTGACAGGACTTGTCTGAATATGTCTCCGATGCTGGTATCCGAGTCGGAACTTGGTGACCCGGTTGAATGTGACTGCCAGTCACACTCTTCATCTGAACTCTCAGGGGTCATTGTGGGAGTTACATACCCTAACCCGCATCGAGTTTTGCTATAGTAGTCTCGTGGTTTGCCCGCCGGGACTGGTGGCTTCAAAGATAATCGTCGCCCAGTGCCGTAGTTCAAACCTGGCATCGTCTCCAGATCATACCCCTGTTTCTGCATGAGATATTTGGCTTGGGGGCTATAAAGATATAGAGGTAATCTTTCGGTATCTGACCCGAGGTCTGCTTCCTTTATGGTGAAGGGATGCGGGTCGTCCTTCCGGCCGAAGATGATTGGATGGTCCCCTCCCTCGATTATACGGTAAGCGTCTCCTGCTGGAATAAGCTGGATTGCAGTGTACACATTTGTCACTTGTGTGTGTAGATGAGTGCCTATACCGTGTTCCATAGCATACATTGTACATAGCTTATTGAGCTCGGTGTAGTTCAAAGATAATCCTTTATTGATGAAGTAAGGTATCTTTTCTAGGGGGATTACATCATCAGCGGAGGGGACATTGGTGTGGGTAGCCATATACTTGGCTAGCTCCGGTTCCTCTTCGGCTACCCCCTGTGTAAATGAAGACTGAGAGGATGACCTGGGAAGCTTGATTGTCAGTGGTTCAGTTGATGGAGTTGAGCGTGGTGTTGTTGGCAGACCAGCAACCCCCAGTTTGGTACTCGACGTGGGGCAAGAAGTGGTTGGTTCGCTAGAAGTGTCAGACCTTGCATCGAGGTGACGACCCTTCTTGGGAAGGCGTACCGTCAGCGGCTTGTCGGAGGGATTGAGCTTACCTATTTGGGGTTGACTGACTCTCGGCAGTCTGATTGTCAGTGGCCCCGTTGTGGGTCTCGGCACTTGGTCGGACCTTGGCAGCTAGATTATCATCTGCTCCTCTTACGCCGAGAGGCTGATCGCGTCCTTCCGCAGAGTGGCGGTAAGGGGTGCGGACTTGCCCGGTTTGCGAGCTTGGAGGTGGATCGTCAGGGGTCCTTCTGATCCCGTGGCCGTTTCGGTACTAGCTTGTTCATTTCCT
This sequence comes from Iris pallida, assembly GCA_029216955.1. Lineage (NCBI taxonomy): Eukaryota > Viridiplantae > Streptophyta > Magnoliopsida > Asparagales > Iridaceae > Iris > Iris pallida. The sequence goes on from JANAVB010027046.1 coordinate 71,227, forward strand.
TCATCAAGGTGCCTCTTCGACTTTTCGTATAAGCAAGAGTCCGAGTAGTAAGATTCGACCCCTTTGAAGGGATCGATATCAGCAAATTCTGTCTTCACGAAGCCATATTTGTCGACGTATTTGAAGCACTAGTGTAGCATGGAAGGCACGATCATATAATCATGTATCCATGGGCGCCCCAAGAGGATGTTGTAAGAAGTGTCTGCATCTATGACGTAGCAGGTGACTTCAGATTGGAGGTCGCCAATTTGACACTTCAGACGAATCTTCCAATAGGGTAGCTCCTGCCCGAATTGAAATCGCTGATGGCGGTGCTTGTAGGTGTCAGGCGATGCATTGGGATATGGAGATGATGTAGCAGACCCTTCGGGATGATGCTTATAGAAGAGCCAGGATCAATGTGCATCCGATCCACCTTCACGTCGCCGATGTATCCCGTGTAGTATAGCGGGCGATCATGTAGGTTAGTTTTGATGAGCATATCCTGCGGAATGAAGACGATGTTGGGCATTGCTCCCGTGCAGGCGCTGTCTTGGAGATCCACGGGTGAGTCCTCCCCGGTGAGGTTGGATTGAGCCATATAAGCATCGACATTTTGGAGTGCTTCGCTCAATGTAATACGAACGTCCTTGGAGAGCCTTAGAAGTTCGTACAGTGACAATTTGGCCGGAGTGTTAGCCAATTGTACTAAGATGTCAAAGTTGTAGGGCCTCTCTAGCCCTTGGGCTGCGTCCTTTCGGAGAGATTTGTCGAAGCGAGTCTCCTTCGGCCTAGGCTTGTCGGTCGTCGAAGGCTGAGCTGGTCCCGGAGAATCAGTTGTAGTGGGTTGATAATTTTCAGCTGGATTGTCAACCACAGGTTGGGATTGTGCTCCGGACCGCGTGACGACGGCTGTAGCTTCCTCGTTGTCTGCTGAGATTGTGTGACAGGTCCTGATTTTTCCACTCTTTTTTTTGTTGGTTGCAGATGGTGTGGGCCGAGTTACTTCTGACACCAAGTCTGGATGGACCCACATGACCTCCCCTCGTGAGGTGGTGAGAGGTACTAGACCAGCAGCCTGTTCCCGGGGAGGTGGAAGATTGGTAATCTCCATCGTCGCCAGAGGGACGGGGATTACCCCGTCTTGAGTCTCCGTCGGAGGGAAGCTGCCGAATTGTATGGACACCATATTGGCTGCTACGGTTACTTCTTCGAAGTCGATGGCCAGAGCGTTCGAATCGATGAGGCTTTGGATGTACCGTTTTAGTTGGTAGCAGTCGTGTGTAGCGTGGTGTACATAACGGTGGTAATGGCAGAACTTTGGGTTCTCCAAATCAGTCGGCCGAGGCTCCCGTCTTGGTGGAGGAAGCTGAATTCTATCTCCTTGTATGAGCATGTCCAGGATGGGCTTGACGTGGCCGTCTTCGAAAGAGTAAGTGATCTGAGGCTATTGTTTGTCTGCTGGTTGTGACTCGGGCTTCTGGGCTGTGTCGGCCACCATAGCCTACTTTCTCTTGCTGTCCCGATTGTTGGAGGGGTTACCCCCATTATCGTTGTTGGGACGCTTGCCCTTGTTTTCTCCTTCGGAAATGTGCAATCCCAGTTGGCGAGCCTTCTTCAGTCGTTCTTCGGCGCTTGTAGCGCTGATGATGAACACCTTCCAATCTTTGAATTGACTTTCGCCCATCCAGAGACTGATCGTTGGAAGCAGTCTCTTTTGGCAAATTTCAATCAAAGAGGAATCTGGATTTCCGGAAGGCAGCTTCATGGCGGTCTGGCGGAACCGCTCGATATAGTTCCTTGTCAACTCCTTCTCTCCTTGGACGACGTCCATGAGAGTGGACATAGTGACGTCCTGTCCTACTTCGTAGAATCGCTCCAAGAGCAGGCGCTTGAAGCCGGCAAAGGAGTGGATGCAGCTGTCCGGTAGATTGCGGTACCAATCGAAGGCGACTCCTTCCAATGCCCTAATGAATAACCGTGTGAGGATAGCATCATCATGGGGTAGATGGTCGGTGGTGACCTCGAAGTAAGTGATGTACCGACTTGCTGAGGTTTTGCCATCATACGGGTTGATAATGAACGGCTTATATCTTGGTGGGAATGGAACATCCCTCCATTCAGCAGGGTATGGTTGCCGTATTCTGAGATCTTGAGCATTTTCTCGGGCATGGAACATGGCTCGGAGCTCCTGGACCTCTCTTCTTACTTCTCGGGTCTCATATGTCGCGGTAGGGGTTATTATTTCGGGAGGATTATTGCCCGGGTTTGGTGCCGCTGAGTTCGAATCTATATTGACCGCGGGGCCCGTGCTTGTTTGACCAGGCGTTCCTCCTTGTAGTGTGGGCAGGGCCGCCTTAATCTCGTCTACAGATTTGACCAAAGAAGTCATCGGGTTTGGTGCCGTTGAGTTCGAATATATATTGGAAGGAACGGTGGAGGATGTGCCCTCCGAGTCGTACCCATGCACCGAGAAGTCATCGGGATAGGTGGGAATGTTCTCTTCGGGCTCGGACTCGGAGGGAACGGTATCCCCAGCTTCAGAGCTTCCTTCGTCTTGAGAGTTATGGATGTCCTCGGGGACATCAGCGTCTGTTGCCCCTGATAGAAGAGTTGTTTGTCCGGGCTCGGCTCCTTGAAACATCGGATTGTTGCGGATGTTCGGAGGAGTGCTACCCCCAGTTCCCTCAACCCCTAGTGATGTGGACGATGAATTTCCCATCGCGGTAAATTTTGTCTTTGAACGAGTGTGTTGGAATACACCGGTAGAGGACAACCGTTTAGACGATAGTTTCTTAGATGTAGTGGTTGATATCTTGGGACAGGAGATACTCGTCTTTTTCCTTCTCCCTTCGGCGGGGACCTTTTGAGCAGAATTGCAGGAGACAACAGGAGGTGCCTCATCTTCTAAGTTCGGGTGCTGTAGCCTTTGGAAGACGGACGGTCGATCTTCCGTCACTGTCGCGTTGTTGCAGCAGCAATTGACGATGATTTGGGTGCAGCAATGTCCAAGCGAGGACTCTTTGCACGCCGACACTCCTTCTCTTTCCTTGCGTTTGTGGAGGATCGCCTCCCGCAGGTTAGAGGAACCACTCTGTCTGTTTGCCGTCGGGGGCTGGACTCGAGAGGTTGCATACAACTTCCCATTCGAGGCCCGCATGATAGTCAACAGGACGCCCCAATAGTTAGAGGTTGGGACAGCTGAATGGGCCTGATGAGCCCGCGCTGCCCTAGACTTCCTCCTTTTAGCACTTGTGGGTGCGTAATAGGAGGAGTCCAAGTTGGATACCACATAATCTGGCTTATCATCCAGAGAACCATCAGGGTCAGGACCGCATGAGAGACGGTCGAAGACTGATTGAGAGAAGCGTGAAACGGATGCTATACGGCTAGGGTTGGGTACCGTGCAGGCTGTCTGCATGCAGTTGTCTTCTGCCGTCGGACGAATTGTTTTTGTGCGGCTAGGAGTCATGACCGTACAGGCGGGCCGCATGCGGTTGGCAATTGTGGCCGCATGGGTTTTCTGCAAGCGATTGACTCCCATAGCCGCATGAGTTTCATCCGTATGGTTGGCAACTGTAGCCGCATAAGCTATGCGGCTGACAGATATGGCCGCATGAGTTTTCTTCATGCGGCTGGAGGATGTAGCCGCATGAGCTTTCTCCCTGTGGCTGATAACCTTATGCGGCTCGGATCTCATAGAGTTCCTCTTTGCCTCTGTAAGTCCAGCATCATAGTGTTTTCTTCTGCCGGACTTGGGGACAGCAGAGTTGTCTACGATTTGAAGTGGGGCCGCAGGAGAATCTTGCTCGCCGTCTTGAACAACAGAGGGTGTCTCTGCAAGAGCTTCAGCAGGAACGAAGGATCGGGGTCTCCACTCCTTACGGACCTTCTTTGTGCGGGCTCGCTTCTGGACCGGGCCAGTGCTCTTGTCGGAGAGCATTTCTTCGAACGCCTGTTGGTCAAACCGGGCGACCATCTTTTGTTGCGTGGAGCCAAGCTTGGCTGCATCCGATTGCGTCACCAACTCCTCAGCCGTGGAGAAGTTAGTCCCCAGCAGAGTCGCCATCGTGTTTGCCATGAAATATAAAAGAACAGAACAATTATCGGAGGACCGAACTTTTACTTCACGTTACAAACTCGCTTGTACAAAGAAAGCCTAGGGACGAAAACCTAGGTACAGCAGTCTAAGTACAATTGTTTATTTTAGATTCTAGAGGATGACGATAGAGGCTCGGGAAGGCAACGGCAGCCCTGCCTTACTCCTTGGACGATCGGTATGCACCCTTGGCTCCTTGTGAAAAGATGGTTGGCGTTGACGAAGAAATGCTCTTTTTGCTCCTCTGTTGCTCTTCTGGCTTCTCTCTCTCTCTCTGTGTGTATTTTTTTCTCTGACTACTGGGGAGTCTCTCTGTATATACGTATTTTTCTCTGAAAATGTATATTTTACAAGGGCATGGCACCTTGCTATTTATAATAGTGGAATGTGATCATTAGGGTTGCCAATGATTAGCTCTTGGAGATGGCGGCGGCCTGTGGATTGGTCAATCTAGGCCATTCGTCTTAATTATGATGAATCTGGGCCATTAGGTATAGATTACACCAAATCCCATTAGCAATTAATGCTGATTGGAATAAATCTTCCTTATAATGATCTTCTGATATCTGCGAATAAATTAGATCTATTCTTCTGCCACGTGTCTCAGATTATTGGGATTTGACCCAATCTTTAATGGCAGCAAATCTGAAGAATTAATCGGTTTAGGATACGTGCCCTAGGAACTGCTGGGGGGATCTGGACCGCATGACGAGTGAGCCGCATATAAATTTGAGCCGCATATGGTTAAGCCCACGTGTCAGGGCTGCCTGGGTAGTGGCCCTCACTTGAGCCCTCGAACCACAGGGGAGTAATTCTTGTGGGCTGCATAGGTACATATCTGCCTGAGCCGTATTGACATGATCTTCTTAAACCGCATGAGAAGTCCTCGCTCGAGCCGCATGAGGCTTTCATGGCCTGAGCCGTATAGGATAGATTCACTCTGAGCCGCATGGAAAGCTCTTTGCTTGAGCCGCATGAGGCTTTCATGGCCTGAGCCGCATAGGATTTATTCTGAACCGCATGAGAAGTGAGCCGCATACGAACGCCCACGTGGCAAGGCCACATGGCATTTTTATGGCTCTCGGGGGATTTGTGTCATAGATCTCTTTTCTCTTCCCTAGAGATTCATCATTATGACAGAGCCATAATTACCTGCTTTGGTGTCAGGGCTGTCAACTTTTCAGAGGGGTCAGCCGTCAAAGCAATTAATGCAGCATGGGTCGGAGGGGAGCACTATCAGGCCACGTGTCTTCTGAGCCGCATGGAATGCCCTGGGCCGCATGGAATGCCCTGGGCCGCATAGCTCCTTATGCCGCATGATTCCCTGAGCCGCATGAGTTTTCTGAGCCGCATGGGATTCTTTGGCCGCATGAGTCATTTTCTTTAGTATTTTCCATGCTTCTACAATAATGAGAGGTTTTCTACTAGTTGATATTATGTCCATGTTGTCTATTATTAATGTAGGCTTGGTTTTTCAAAAAAACAACCACACAATAATAAACATGCATAATCAGAAAAAGCAAAATAACAAAAATAAGAGAAAATATCCAACTATTATGGTCATCTTTGCTGCTCCGTCCTCAACTATCTGAATCCAAAATCTGGCGCTGCGCAGATCTATTCGGGGTTCGCTTAAAATCAGCATCTCGTCCGGCGTCAGAAACAGCCACCACCGCCATCACGATTGATCAAAACTATTATAATTACATCAATCCTATGCCTCCCGAAGGAGTTCACACATAATCTAGATTGAAAAATTAAAATAATAAGCACGATCAACCCTCGTGATTTTAATTACATCCACAGCAACAACATCCACGATATGTCCGTGGGTTAAACAACACAATCAAAAAACATGCATTGGACCATAATAGTTGGATCTAAGATGCCTGCAAAACCGAGTTAGAACAGATCTACAACTACCGACTATTACAGCGCAGGTTTTATTGGACAACATGGATGTTTCAATCAATACGTAGATCCAAAGTGGCACTGATACCAATTGATGGAACTGGGAATTCCCAGGACCCTTCCTTTGGTGTGCGTATTGATCGATAGAAAGTTGAACAGATCTAATACGTGTTCTAACCCTTCATAGGCAGAAACTACGGTTCACGAATTATACCTGTGGTGGAAAGGAGACAAGTAATTCCTGGCAATCTCGAGCGGACGACCCCAAGATCTTCTGCACGTATTCCTTCCTCGAGTTGGTCGTCGTGTGGGCGACGATCTCCCAACCTTTTCTTCTCCTTGGCAGCCCTCTCTTTCCCTCCTTACGTGAATCACGAATTTAGAGAAAATTTTAGATTTCTGATCAGTAATCTGGCGGCCAGAGAATAGAGGATATATATAGGCTACGGTAGGGACCATGAGGAGAAATTAGGGTTAGGCCTCCTAACGGATCTGGATATCTCGTGTTCAGCCCGAACACACAATCTAGGCCCATTAACAATAGCTCGGTCCACTAATGAGCTACTGTTGCACTACCTCCCTAATCCCAAATTATGTTTGTGGGCTCCTTTTATTATATGCTCGTTTGGCTCCCCATGTTAAGATATCGTATGTCCGTCGATCAAATTAAGTTACTGACAACTATATTGATTCGACGTCTTTTATCCTTAAGTAGTACCGCTCAACTTTATTTGTCATGTCAGATATAATCCACCTGCAGGGTTTACATGACAATCCTTATGAGCTCCTTAAGAGGACATCATCAACCCGATGTATCGGGACATGGATTCCATTTATAATCAACAACCCATCATACATACAATGTTATTACCCAATTCATAGAGGTTGTTGATCTATAATGAATCTCACTCTTTTATGAGTCAAAGTAATGCACACTGCATATACATGTCCGTTATTATATCCGGATTAAGAGCACAAGCATCCATAATAACAGAGGTGTTTGTTCTCTTATGTAGTCAGTACAAATAGAACAACCTCAAGTGGTCCTGTTCAATACACACAAAGTGTACTAGTGTAAACCTATAGTCAAGATAGACTAATACCAGATTACACTACAACCTTTCCAATAGATTGTCCAAGTCCATCTAGGTTGTGAACTATTTAAATACTCCATAGGAAACTGATAATATGATCTTCTGTGTGACACCACACACCATATTATCTATAATATAGAATATCAGACATTTGCATTAACACTTGCAACAAATACAATATGCAAACATTTGCCCATATGATTCTCTCTCTCTCTCTCTCTCTCTCTCTCTCTCTCTCTCTCTATATATATATATATATATATATATATATATATATATATATATATATATATATATATATATATATATATATATATATATATATATATATATATTGTTAAAGAAAAAAAAATATATATATATATATATATTGTTAAAGAGTATATTAATAGGATACATATTATATAGGGCATATATATACATATATATGTATAAATATGATTAGAGTATAAAACATGTGTATATATATATATATATATATATATATATATATATATATATATATATATATATATATATATAATTTGTGTATATATACATGTATAAATTTTGGCATGTATATGTATACATGCATAACACCTAAACCCATTTAATTCCTTACCATTTCTAAAATAGGCCCAGCCCAACACCCCCTCTCCTGTGCAGCCCACCCAAAATAAACCCAAGTGGATCTGGGTTGGGAAACCCGTTAACCCACAACCCATATTTCAAACACAAAACCAATGGTTACTTCATCCCCTCCAATTTTTTTTCTTTGCGCGCGCTGTACAACTTTCTCTGGCACGCGAGCACGCGCTCTGTCAATGCCCAGGCATACGCGTACGGAGTCCTAACCCTATCTCGTCTCCATATGGTCTCTTCCTCCCTCACTGATACAAACACTTCCTCTCATTCTTTCTCTCCAAGTCCGATAATGGCAGCAACCATATCGTCATTTTTTTCTCCAACTTCGGCCGCTGCTAGGACCTGTCGTGCCACCATGCTAGTCGTGTGACCGCTCCAGCGCAGCCCCGTGCGGCTTCCCTGTGCGCCGACGATCCAACACCCCCTCTCGCGTGCGGACATGCGCGCTACCGCGTGCGGCAACCGCCGTCGTACGACCTCCCATATCAGACGAACCCCCGACAAGAATCTCCAGGCCACCACCCTCTTCTTTCTGACGCTTACAGCAGGCTATTCGTGCATTTTGTACAAAATTCCGTCGTGACGCACGCGAGATCGAATCCAGAATCGTATTTTGGGGCAACAATTTTGGACGCATTTTCTGGACAATTTGATCATTGGATCATCGATCCGATTCTTTCATCTCAATCTCGGTGTATACCCCTTCACTCGCCTAAAATTTTATCCGTTAATTCGATAGCTTGATAGATCAAAACTGACCACCAAGTTGACCATTTAAATTATATTATTTTTGGACAGTTTCATGAAGCCAACTTCAAGGATTTGTTTTTTGCCATCGTAGCTCTGCTGGATGTGCCACTAGTTCATGTGAACATCATGTATAACCACCTTCGTGTCATAAAAGTTTTAGCTTCGTAGGATGTCGTTTGGTTGGTTGAAATCGACGCCAAAGTTGGCCTCTCGAAACAGTAATTTTTAACTTGTAAAATTCTAATTTTGAACCCGGAACTCCGGATTCCAGTTATGACGCCCCCAGTAGACTCGTGGCATCATTTATGCTTAAATTCATATATAATTTGCTGAGTTTGAAGCAACGTGATCCCGACACGCATTTCGGTGTTAATCGGGTTCATTTGTCCGAGTCAACAGGTCATTTTGAGATCGGCTCATCGAAATCCAATTTTGGATATACCTTTGGGTTCGTATCGTCATTCTATACCAGTTGACATATATTTTGCTACATTTAGAGGACTTTGGCTCTGGCAAGCATTTTCGTGTAAACCGGGTTCCAACGTCCAAGTCAATGGGTTATTTTGGGCTCATCGGAATCTAATTTCGGATATACTGTTGGGTTCATATCATCATTCTTGACTCGTGGACATATAATTTTCTAGATTTAGAGAAATTTTATCCTAGCATATTTTTTGGTGCAAAATGGGTCCAATGACGGACATCATTTTGACCCAAAATTACCATTTTGCCCATATGTCCAAATTGGACTTATGGATAGGCTATTCTAGCTAATTTGATCACTCTGGACACGTTGGTGATGTTTGTTTCATCATCCGATGATGTTTGTATATTTTTCTTTATGTATCACCTTTAGTTATTATTAAATCGTATTCATGTTCGTATTTTGGAATCCGCGCGTCGAAACTGAGATCAGTTGACTCCAGTGATCTCACATCATTGAAATTATCATGACCTGATCCCAAGATTCTGGGTCCAGTCGGATCATGCCCATTATGTACCGTTGTGAGACGACGATATTAAACTGTATCAATCAGTAGTAACTCAAGCACAACATTCTAAAATATAGGAATTTAAAAACTTTTTATTTAAAACATTTAAATTAGAACTAGATGTCTATCTGGAAAAATGCACACAAGCAGAGAAAGTATTTGAATTATTACAACTTGTCCTTTATTACAATCTTAAAACAAAGAAAGAAACTAAACATCAAGTATGGCTAGAAATCCTGGGCTCCCTGATCGGGTTCAACTATCTCCTCAGAACTTAGGTCGGGTCCGCAGTAGGTGCTAAATAGCACCTCCTCATCTTCATAGTCACCTAAAAATGTTGGTCTCCCGTCAGGAAGGAGGAAGAACATACATCCATATCCAGTATTCTAATAAATAATAAATGTTGCGAAGAGCAGTTTTAAAGCATTATTATAGTTTCTAAATAATAATAAAGAATCAATGAAGCAATAAAATCTCAAGAGCACAATGATGCAATCTATAATAATACAATAATGATTTGAGCGTGTAGTAATCTGTGACCTGCTGGTAAATTCGATATGTATACTAGCATTGGGCCTAATGCTAGCATACGGTACGGCTTAACCCCCTGTGCATTAGGGTTAGCGCGAGAGAGTCAATATTAGTAACACGGCTTCAGTCACAGACGCTACACTACTCCCCAATTCTTGAGTCAATAAGTGAGTCAAGCAATCCATTTGGGTCCGAGAGGGAACCCGTGAGTCAAGTGTCGATACAATATATAGTCCTAATAATGAAATGCATTTAATTATCAATTAAAACACGAATATGAATAATATGAAACTTGCCTTGGTTTTCTGGTGCTGTAGGTGACGACAGGAAAATACTCAAGCTAAAGTCTGGAACTAAACCCGACATTAGTGAAGCATGTCTCATTTGCCAATCTAAGGTTTGCTACAATTCTAATTAATTAACTTATTAATAATACAATAATCATTTAGACTCTAAATTCACTAATAATTATAAATAGGCAATTGCTTAAAAATATTTTAGGGTAACTCTAAGTGAGAAATATAAGAAAAAATACATTTTTAATAATAACATAATAAAACTTATTATTTCCTTAAATGGAATTATTATTAATTTAATTAATAATAAGATCGTTACAAATTAATATTTATTTATGACTTATGAAAATAATTTATCCAAAAATACTCTTTTAATACTTTTAGCGTAATACTCGTAATTAACAGCTAGTGAATAAAATGATCTTTTAAATAAAACTATCTATTATAATAACATGAGAATTTACTATATTTTATCTAAAATAAATAATAAACATTTTTTACTTAAATAAATAAAACTAATATTTTATTTATATTTACTTATATTCAAAATACCCTTTTTATTTAATAATAGTAAACCATAAAATTATGATTGGGGCTGTGACCTACTTGATGGAGTTAATAAAACTAATATTTTATTAAAATAGTATAATACTAAGGTTTCTCTATATAATAATAGCAATCTACCATGCTGTTTACAAAGAATAAAGTTTTATTACAAACTAAGAAAAAGAGTACAGGAGTACAATTGATTTCCTGTGGAAGTACAACTATAGGAATCTGATCAGAAGACGATCACTTTATCCCTTGGACAATGTGATATCGAAGACACGAGCCTCTGGAGAATGCAACAGCACTTTCGCAGAAGATTATGATCACTCTTGATGCTTTGAGGTTGATTTGAAACTCTATCTATAGAGTTCTTGAAATAACTGTTTAGCAGTTATTCTGGATTGCGCGCGCTTCAGGTTATACGCCTCATGTTCACTTGCACAAATGGTTGCACTAACTGCTGTTGATGCGTGGCATCGTTTGATTGAGATGCGCATGGTCGTGAGCAGTGTAGTGGGCACGTTCTGTGAAGTTAGTGGCTTGTGCACCACGTCACTCTGTCATAAGCATTGTTTGATCACCTTGCACGTGCTTTATCAGGTTGTGCATGGGTACAACGTAACAACCTGCACGAGCAGTTTGTACCAACTGTTGTAGACGCGTGGCATCGTTTGATTGAGATACGTATGGTCGTGGGCAGTATAGTGGGCACGCTTTGCAAAGTTGATGGTTTGCGTGCCATATCACCCTATTTTTAAAATAAAAGTTGATCAAGTAGCACCAATTTGTCAGGTTGCGCATAGGTGCAACTCAACGACTGGCACCTTTGACTAGGCTGTGCTATACTGATTAATCCTCACGCCATACAGTGACTTGCGCGAACCAACTGTCGACATTAATTACATGATAACAAAATATTCTTGAGTGCCGTGTTACGTGGGATTCGAATTAATTTTCCTTAATCTCTGTGCTGTCAGTTGTCAGATAATGATGATGCCGTTACAGCTTCTTGAGGAAGTGCGCCACGTGGCTCTCGTGCAACCTGACTCCAGCGCAACCTGACGCTGGCACAACCTGATGCTGCACAACTTGATTGTTTTGGCGCAATATAATATTTCGGCGCCATCTGATGATTTGAACACCTTAATGGGTGGCGCATCTTAATTTTTAGGCTCTATAAGCCCCCCTTCAAAGTTTTCGAAACTTGAAAAATACTTCAAAGTCTTGAAATACTTTGAATTATGCTAGTTTTGTTTGGATTGCGCCAGTCAATGCTTAACCGTCATAATAAATTTTTTCTTGAAAACATTCGATCTCCTCTTCGTCTTTCCGAGTTTCATTGATGATGTTCAGTTTACCATAGGGAATATGAAGCATTGGTTGGCTATATATAAGGAGAGGTCCTTGTACTCATTCCTCACTTTTGTACTTCCATGGCACCTAAGAAGAAGGAGATGGCGACCGACGTTAATGCCGAAGTGAACGCTCAGGAGACAAGGCCAGATACTGTGCCTACGATCCTGTCCGAGGCTGACCGATCACTATGAGCAAATAATTTCTTAGAATGCTTTGGATTGACCCAAGCAGTCTTTGATCGTCTGAACGGTGGTCCTTCATCCTCTTTTGAAGAGCGCGGTGACGCAGAAGGATTTCTTCGTATGATGCGTCGTTCAGGGATTCGTAATATGCGCGAGTTAGGCGCTTCTCTTCACCAAGCTGGTGAAGAAGATGAGAAAAAGTAATGGTTTCTTTAGGGGTACCACTTTTTCTTTTGTCTTTTGTGCAACTCATTTTGTAGAGACTTGTTTTCCCTTTTCTTTTTGTAAGAAAAGAATGAAAAATCTATTTCTGGCTCCCTTTTGCAAACCTTTTCGTGTGAACTGTTAAGTGGCGCGTGCCAGTACACCATTTTGACCAATTCAAATGTTTGCTGTTTTCCGAAGAACACGTGGCAATCTTTGTATGGTTTGAGCACCTCTCGTTTAGGTTCTTACCGAGATAGGCTCCTAGAATGACGCGCCCGTTCACATCTTTTAAGCTCTTTAAATAGCTGATAGGAGAAATTGAAAAGAAATGTCCAGAAACACTTTTCTTTCATTTTTGCCTTCTATTGATGGCGATGGTTCTTCGTAGAATCCCCTCGGCAGTCAAGAGTTCAATGTTCGTGAGCCATTCTGCGCCACCATAATCTGATGTTGTTCTTCTGCATACTACGTCTTCAGATGTTGGTCTGCCGTGCCCTATACCATCGACGATCTTCAGCACAAATACAGTTGATTTTGATGGTAAGTCCCAAAAAAGAACCAGTGGTTTCCATACATGAGCACCATTCATGAATTGTGTTTACTTGCGCCACTTTTTACTGAGACTATTTTGAAGACAGGCGCTGATTTATAGAAATGAGGCACGTGTTGTAGATGTGTGCCTGAAATTCTAAGAAGAGGTGTGCACTGCAATCTGGTGCCTGACTTCGATCAGAGGCACCTGTTTTATCATAAGCACCTATAGGCTCACTCTGATGATGTGCGCCTGTTGATCAAAGGCGCGCAGTTTGATAGATTTTGCTAACCTTTCTTTCTTTGTTGATATTTACAGAAGTCTGGTTGGCAAGCTTCTTCAGAACTGGCATCGACGACTTGGATGCTTTGGGGAGTATTCTTCTTACACTCACATCAGATAGCTCATGTGATTTTGACGCTCAGATTAGACAACTCAGGACTCTCCATGTTCTAGAAGGGTCTTCCTCAGATGGTAGGAAAGGCCTTTATACATCAGAGAGTTGGATGGTGGAGACACAGAATTAGGAATCGTATCACGAGGGTGATCTCATTCCTAGTTCTCATGACGGGTCGTCTCTTCTCCACTAGTTGTATTGACAACAGCTTATCTTTGAGCCGCTGTACTCTGAGGTTCTCCTCTCGTCTTTTTGAGAGAGAAGACCAGAATTGATTCTGTTGCCTTGCTCGCTGCTTCAGGTCGAGACGACAAGGAACTGGCCTCAACAAAAAGATCTAAAGACGTAATAGACCTTCATTTATTAGATTTAGAATGAAAATCCAAGATGTAATAGATTTCCATCAATATGTATCTATGTTTTTAAAGAAGGAATAAATAATGATTTTCTCTTCTTTATGATTTGATTTTGATGTGATGATATAGAAAATAGAATCCAGAGGTAATGTGGACGTGAACTCATTTTTCTATAAATGATCTTCAAGTCCGCTGGGACTTAAAGACAGAATATCATGTCTAAAAAGACAATATCTGCGATAATACGGATTTATCATTAAGAAAAGACATCTTTCAAAACAACTGGGTTTCAAAAGACGGAATTAATGATTTGGATAAGCTCCACGGGGGATTTTGAGTATTTATTATCTTATGACTTTATTTATGAAAAAGTAAATAAACGATAATAAATGAAATAAAAATAAAAAGACTGATGAATAAGCCTGCCTTTTCAAGGAAAGGTTACTTCGATTCTCGAGACAAATAGTGAATGAAGATCTTTTCACAAGATGAACGAACATGCCTTTTCGAGGAAATGTTGTTTCGATTCGTGAGACAGAATGTTTGGCTTTCATCAGCCTTTAAATAGTGTAGAACTTTTCTGAAAGCATCATTCACTCCTTTTCTCTTATTTGCAAATGTCTTCAGAAGATTTGCTTAAGGAGACGGAAGTCATCTCAAAGATCAAAGCCGCCTTCGACACTCCTTTCGATGAGCCTCTGCCGCCTATTCAGCCAGAAGTCGGAGAAAGCTTGATTGTCCCTGGACAGAAGCAGGACATTCTCGCCAAGCTGGTGAAGCCTGGGAGTACTGCCGAGGAAGAAGCTCTGAGGAAGGCCGCCTACGAACTGCTGGTGTCATCGGGAAATAATGTCTTCGAACTTCTTGCGAAATACGTTTTCAATCAAGAGGGATCCGATCCTCGTTAATTTTATGTACTTCCTTCTGTTTAAATTTATGCAAGTAAAAAGGAATTTTATTTACATTTTGAGTCTCTGTGTTGATATTTCTTCTTTTTCTTCAAACATAATATTTCTTAAGAAATTTGCCATTAATGGGCATCATGGCGACTCAACCATCCATACCAATCAATTGATATGCTCCGTTGGAGAAAACTTTGCTTACGATGTGGGGTCCTTCCCACTTTGCTTCGAATTTGCCTTTGCTCATATACGTCATAGTCATAGGACGTCTGACGGTTAGAACTAGTTCTCCTTTTTGAAATGTTCAGACTTTGACTTTACGGTTGAAGGCTTTTGATAGAGGAGCTTGGTATAACTCAATATATTATTGAGCTAGGAGTCGTTTTTCGTTAAGCGCTTGAAGCTTCTGAAGTCTCAGGCGATCATTGTTTTCGGTTGTGAGTTCTTTGGCAATGGAAATTCTTAGAAAAGGAATCTGGATTTCCAATGGCAAGACGATATCACATCCGTATACCAAAGAGAAAGGTGTGCAGCCTGTAGGAGTACGTATAGTAGTATGGTAAGCCCACAGTCATTCTTCAAGATTTTCACTCCAGTTTCGTTTGTTGGTAGAAACAAACTTCTTGAGGAGTTTGTTGATGGTTTTGTTAAATGCTTCTGCCAACCCGTTAGCTGCAGGATTGTAAGCTGTAGAAGCAATATTATTGATCATGTTGTCATCGCAAAATCGGGTGAACTTCTGACTAATAAATTATGGCCTATTATCATAAATGATTCGTCGAGGAACACCGAATCTATAAATCATATGATGCTTGATAAAGTTGATGACGCTGCTTGTCTTGACCTCAGTTAGAGGTATAGCTTCAGCCCATTTTGAGAAGTAATCAGTTATGGCTAATATGAACCGATGTCCTCTAGACGAGGGAGGGTTGATAGGACCGATGACATCCATTCCCCAAGCTTCAATGGGCCAAGATGCAGTCATCGGGTGAAGAAATTCTGACGGTTGATGAATGAAGTCAGCGTGGATTTGACATGCTCGGCACTTTCTTGCATACTCGATTGTATCAGATACCATTGAGGGCCAATAATAGCCCATACGGTAAATACGATCCTATAATTTAGGACCAGGTTGATGTGCGCCACAAACACCATCATGAGCTTCATAAAGCAATTATTTTGCTTCTTCTTCCGCAAGACAACGTAGGAGTAAACCGTCAAACGTTCGTCAGTCGAGTGTCTTTGTAGTATAATTATAATAAAATCTGAGTGACTGCCGTCGAATTGTTGTAGCCTTCTTAGGGTCTTCAGGTAAGATATCATGGACTACGAAGTCTATGAAAGGAGTCCTCCAGTCTTCCCTGATGGCATAAATTTCAACTGAATTGTTAAATCCCATGTTTGGGTTGTTAACTTCTATATTTAAGTTATTATAGACACAAAATAACTCTATATTAGTGATGACGAACATTTGTTTCCTTCTGACGGGAATTTCTAATACTGCTGCAAGATTAGCGAGTGCATCAGCTTCTGTGTTACATGCTCGACGTACAAGCTCGATGAAGAAGCCTTTGAATGAAGTGGCCATCCTGATCGTCGCATCTTGATATGGAACCAAATCTTGATGTCGAACTTCGTATGTGCCTCTAACTTGATTGACAATCAGTTTGGAGCCTCCGTAAACTTCAAGATACTCAATATCTAATTGTTGAGCCAATTGGAGACCAATGAGCAGAGCATTGTATTCAGCCATATTGTTGGAACATGACTCATCTAAAGAATAAGCTCTTTGGATAGCTAACCCTTCTGGTGAGACGAGAACGATTCTGACTCCAGCAATAATAGCACCTTTTGGTCCAATTCTGGATGTACCATCAAAGAATAAATGCCAAATAAGAATTTCTTCTGAAATCATGTTGGACTCCAAGGTTTCATCTGGAATCTCATCGTAGAGTTTAGATGTTTCGGGAACTGGATGAGCTACTAGAAAGTCAGCAAGGGCTTGACCTTTAACAGACTTTTGAGAAACATAAACCATATCATATTGTGCTAACAATATAGCCCATGTTGCAAGCCTAGAATTTGTATTGGGCTTCTTCATCAGGACCCTGAGAGGGTTAACTCTAGAAATAACATAAATAGTTTGGCCAGTGATATAATGTCTCGTCTTTTGAACAGCAAACATCAAAGCTAAACATTCTTTTTCTACTGGAGTGTATCGATGCTCGGCTCCAACCATCATACGGCTAAGATATATAGTAGATAGCCTGTTCATGACCTTCTTTATTCTTCTGAGCTAATAAAGCACCTAGGGAGTGGTCCATTGCTCGAACATACATCAGTAAAGGTATTCCTGACACTGGAGGTACTAGAACTGGAGGGTTCATCAAGTACCGATTTATGTTTTCAAATGCTTGTTGATATTCTTCAGTCCAAATAAATGATACGCCTTTCTTCATAAGTTGAGTGAATGGTCTACAACATCCAGAGAGATTTGAGATGAATCTCCTGATGTACGTAAGCCATCCTTGGAATCCTCGTAGCTCTTTTAGGTTGTGTGGAGGATGCATCTCTTGAATGGATTTGATTTTCTCAGGGTCAACATGTATACCTTTAGAGGTAATAACGAATCCAAAAAATTTGCCACTAGAGACTCCCATGAATGACATGGTGGGATTTATCTTGAGTTGATGCTGGCACATTAGATCAAAAATAGTTCTCAAATCTTGAATATGGTCTTTTTTTAAATGACTTTTGACATCAATATCGTCAACATAACATTCAACAGTCTTTCATAAATAATCACGAAAGATGGTACTCATGGCCCGCTGATAAGTTGTACCAGCGTTCTTAAGACCAAATGGCATGACAGTGTAGCAATAGACTCCAAGAGGAGTACGAAAAGATGTATGTTTCTCATCTTCTGGATGCATCTTGATTTGATTGTATCTTCAAAATCCATCCATAAAGGACATACGTTCAAATTCGCAAGTATTTTCAATCATGACATCGGTGATTGGGAGAGGGAATTCGTCTTTGGGACAAGCTTCATTAAGGTCTCTGAAGTCGATGCAGACCCGGACTTTTCCTGTCTTCTTTAAAACTGGGACAACATTAGCCACCCAATCCGGATGTTGTCTTTCTCTGATAAAATCGCAGGCGATGAGTTTCTTAACTTCGGCTTCTATGGCATCCATCATGTCAGGTCAAAACCGACGTTGTTGCTGTTTGACTGGCCTTGCATTTGGCAGAATGTTGAGCTTATGGGTAGAGTTCTGAGGATCCACCTCAGGGAGGCTTTTGCTCCAGCGAATACATCAATATATTTCCTAATGAGTTGGATTAGTTCTTGTTTATCCACTTCAGGGAGGCTTTTGCTCACAAATATTGGTTTTGAAGAAATTTCATCTCCAATATGGACTTGAACCAACTGATCTTCAGTAGGTGGCTCACGTTGCTCAAAGCGAAGCTCCCATTGAGTATCCATCCTTTGTGCCCAAGGATCAGATTCAGAAGATTCGACAAAGTCTTCGTCATCTTCCGAGAACTCAGCAGTCACCATATTGGAAGATAGAGCCATGCAATGGACATGCCCTACACTGGTGTCTGAATCCCCTGAGATAGAATCATAAGAGTTAGATCTTTCTTCTTCCTCGGATTCGGAGGCTTCTGGAGTCGGAGTTGGTGAAGTATAACCTAATCCCTGCTTCGTTTTGTTGTAGTATTGTTGTAATTTTCCTTTTGGAGCAGGAATACGAATAAGAGTTCGCCTTCCTTTGCCGCCATTAAAACCAGCTTTAAAATTATAGCCTATCTTTTGAATGATGTCTTTTGATTGCTGACTATAACGACGTAGTTGAAGTCTTCCGTTATTGTGATTTTCTTCTTCACTATCGGGCGTGATCTTTTGTTCCATTCCTTTACTAAAAAGTATAGGAAGTTCATCTTTCTTCCTAGAAGGAACTAAGAAGAAGGAGTCCTGCATTGGCTCGAGCAATACTTTGTTTCGGAAAGCTTCAACTGCTCCTATGGCAAGTGGTTCGAAGTTATCTAACATTTTTAAATAACATCGAGTATAATAAAGGACATCGGTATACTGTAAAGGAGATGCTACTTTATTGATTTGTACATCATCATTTATAACATAATTCTTAGCCTTCATAAAAGGCTTAGTAAGATTGATAACCAGAGGAGGTGAAGGAGAAGGAGAAGGTTTGTTACAATGAAGGTCGATAACAAGAGGCTCAGAAGAGGTGAGCTCCCTTTGTTCCTTTTCTACAGTAGGAGGCTGTTTGTTATGAGAGAAAAGATGTATAGTTAATGTCTGAGAAGAATAGGGACAAATAGCACGTCCTTTGATGGGGATCATGAGAACATCTTTTGAAGTATGTTTATGATCTTCCTCACTATCCATTGCCGATACAACTTTCATGAACTCCTCTTTGTACATCCGAGAGTCCGTAAAATATGCTTCAATGCCCCTGAAAGGATTTAAATCAGCTACTTTCTTTTAGACTTTTCTTTTGACATCTACATATTTGAAGTATTGATGTAAAGTGGATGGTACAATGTTATGCTCATGCAGAAAGGGTCTTCCCAGCAAAGCATTGTAAGAGCCGTGATTTATCAATGACGTAGAAAGTAACCTTTGTACGAAGATTGCCAATTTAAAATTGCAGGCGAATCTTTCCTAAAGGTTTACTTCTTCCAGAATTGAATCCCAGGATTGTCGTGATGGTTGTTGAAAGATTATGTACGGGAATCTTCAATGCATCTAGTAGAGTCTTTGGTATGATGCTGAGTGCAGACCTAGGATCGATCAGGATACGATCAACCTTCATGGTATCAACATATCCCGTGAAGTAGAGGCGTCGATCATGACGATTATCTTCTAACAGCATATTGTCTTATGTAAAGGTGATATTTGGCATTAGTTCCATCACACTATGACAATGAAGACATGTTATAGGCTCATCCTCTGGCTTCTTGAGAAGTGCTAGACAAGTATCAGCTTGTGTCAAATCTTCACTCAAAGTTTTTCGAGTCTTTCTCGAAAGACGGAGTAGCTCAAATATTGACAATCTTGCCGGAGTGTTGGCTAATTGAGCTAGTATATCAAAGTTATATGGCTTCTCAAGTCCCAAGGTTGAAGTCTTCTTTAATACTTCATCGAAACAGACAGGTTATTTTCCTTTGTCGGCTGTCGTCAGTTTGGGAAGAGTTGGCTCTATCAGGAGTGATGAAGCTAATAGATTATTGACAGTAGTAGAAGATGATGCTTGAGGAGCCTCCAGAGCTGGAGCAGGGTTTTCTTGACCTTCTGAATAGTCTCTTAGGTAATATTTCCCAGACCTGGTACCAGTTAAGACTTCTTCATCGGATATAGGCTCAAAGGACACCATATTGTAATTCTTTGCCTGGATCTTATTTATAGAAGGTTTCTTTTGGCAAGATGGAGAGTTTGTCCAGTAACCCAAACCAATCTGAGATTGGTTGTGAGAAATACATAGAGAAAGAGGTACAAGAGATCATTTTCCATGATTCAAACCAGAAGCCTTTTGCAGATCATATCCCATCTTTGTCATGAGTTTACAAGATTGTGGACTGTACAGATGGAAAGCTGGTTGGTATTTGGCTTTAAATGAAATCATATGACATAATTTATTTTTATTGGCCTTCTTGGACTTGGTGGAAGAAGATGGTGTTTCAAAGTCTGCCACTAAATCTGGATGGATCCATATGATCTCCCCTTTATCAGTAGACACATGAACAAGGCCATATGTTCATGCAGGTGGAAGAATAACAATTTTAGAGTAGTTCTCGGAATGGGGATGACGTCGTCCTGCACAAGTTGAGCTGAAAAATCTCCAAACTGTGAAAAGATGACATTAGCCGTTACAGTTTTCTCGTCTTGCTGGAGAGTGATTGTACCGGAATTGACCATCTCTTGAATTTTACCCTTAAGCACATAGCACGCTCGAGTTGGATGTCCAATAAACCTGTGGTAAACACAATATTTAGGATGGTCAGTCTTACCAACTTCATCTGGCCATTTAGGTTCTTGCATTTGGAGTTTATTGCTCTTTATGAGGCAATCAAATATACTCATGATATCATCTTCATCGAAAAAGTATTCTTCTTTTTGACGAACTGCCCGTTGTGGTGGTGCTGTAGGGGTAGATGTTGGCTGATTTACATTGTTGGCTAGGGCTTCTTTGCCTTTGAGGTCAATGGCCAAAGTTTCCTTGTTCTTATGATTGTTCTAACGGCCATTATTATTTGGTGTAGCACGTTCATCTTTATCAAGATTAGGCATTTGAATGCCTAATTACTTGAATTTGTCAGTGCTCTCTTCTGCGGCTTTGGCATTCATTATGAAAGAAGGCCAATCCTGGAACTGTGTTGATCCTGTCCACATGCTGATTATAGACAATAAGTTTGATTTGCAAGTGTCTATAACTAAAGCATCTGGGGTTCTGAGAGGCATTTTGAGTGCTTCATGACGGAACCGTTTAATGATACGTTCAGTCGTTTCATTATGTCGTTGTTTGACTTTGATGAGAGCAGACATAGTCATGTCGTTGGTTTCCTCATAAAATCGTTCCAAGAACATTTGTTTGAAGCCAGCGAAAGAGGTTATATACCCATCTGGTAAACTACGATACCAGTCATATGCTGCACCAGCTAAACAGCCAACAAATACTCTAGTAAGAAGAGCATCATTTGGTTGAAGTGCTCAGTCATTACTTCAAAGTGGTTGAGGTATTGACTTGGAGACGTGCTCCCATCAAACAGCATAATAGTAGGGTATTTGTATTTAGAAAGAAATTGGACCTCTTTTTATTCTATAGGATAGGGCTGTTTGATCCCAAGCTTCTGCAGGCTATCCTTCTGTTTGAAAGTTTCAAATTGAGTACGTAAAAGTTTTACGGCCTCATTGGTATCTCCTGTTGATTGCGGAGTAGTGGATTGATTCAATGTGTTAGGAAGGGGTACCGCATGATAAGTACCACCCCCTGTACCAGATTGACTTAGAATAGCATGTACAGGAATGGAAGTGGTATGAGAAGATTGTACCCCCATATCAATATTGGTGGAAACTGATGTTGTCACAGGTTCTTGAGTCAAAATTAGATTCGCGACCGGTGGAACTATATGTTGTGTCATAATCACAGCATGCATGCCTGCCATCATCTCAGCCATGTTCTTCAAACTAGCCTCCAAAGCAGCAATTCTCTGCTCTTAACTGGAAGAAGTGGAGGTATCTTGATCTTCTGTGATGGCATAAGCAGTCACTTCTCTAGCCCTTGAAGACGAGCTAGTGGAAAGAATGGTCCTTTCAGAACTTTCACTGTCAGCATCAAAGTCACATAAAGAACTACCCACAGAATAAGTGATAGGGATATCTTTTTGAGTGAAGAAATCTTGGTTTGAATCAAGAAGATTCCTTTGACCAATTGTGTCTTGGTCGGAAGGAAGATTCTGTTGGCCGATTATTTCTCGGCTTCTTGATCTAGTATATTGATACACTCCTTCATGGGATTCATGAATCTGATCTAAGTATTGCTGACCAGGAATGCTGGATGCATTACGTCTTGGACGTTTTCTACCCCCAGTGCTTCGAGATGTCATGTTGAAAGGAGAAAAGAGTAATTCATTTTCGTCCACTAGGATTGGTTCAGGAGACTGAATATAATTCAAACGGTCAAAGACGGACCGCTTGGTTGACTGACAGCAGCATTCAATGACAACTTCAAGATGGTGGTTGCAATGATGTTCTTGCTGTTGGACCACCGCTAGATGGGATAGATTTGCAACATTCCGCTTCTGTATTAAGAGTTAACGGAGGTCACTAACAGGACGAGAAGAAGTTGCAGGAACGTAGTCTTTGATGATATAAGGGATATTGTTCCTGTTCCTGAGGTGTCCTGTACCCTGAGTGTACAAGGACGTGCTAAGCTGGTTAGCATAAGTCATAGGATCTTTCACCTCTGCATTCTTCCTCTGGTGCAAGTTAGCAACTGGTGCAGATTGTGCTTGATACATCTTATAATTTCACGAAGTTGACCCTAACTGGCACCTATTGATATAGGTGCGCAAGTCTGATGGAGGAGCTGCTTGTGCATCTACTTGAGATACTAGTAGTTTGCCTCGTCGGGATCTTTAAATACATAAGGTTGGTAGATCCTGCCCTGATCTCTTTGGAGTAGGCATAATGCCCTTCTGTACGGAAGGTTTATTCTGAATAGAACCCATCTTCCTGACATAGATTTGGTTGTCTCTGTTAAGGAGAATAGAATTCCTATTTGAATTGGCAGTACTTTCTACCCAGTCAATGACTTGAGCAGAATAAGGAAAGGCTAAAGAGCGTTTTCCTTGATTTAGTGGCTTCTCACTAAATTTATGATTTGGTGACAAAGAGGGAGTCACTAAATAGTGCTTTTCGTTACATTGCGCTAGTGCAGAAGCATGTGCAGGTTGTGCCAGAGCAGGAACACGCATAGGTTGCGCCAGAGCAGGAACACGCATAACTTGTGCTGGAGCAGGAACATGCGGAAGTTGCACCAGAGAAGAAAAGGCCAAAGGGTGCTTTCCCTTATTTTAGACAGCAATGTGTCGAGACAGAGTCTCCTTCGATTTCAGAATCAAAAAAGTAGAGGGATTAGCCAAAAGGCTGTTTCCCTTAGGTTGCGCCAAAGCAGTGATGGGCGCAAGTTGTGCAGAAGCAAGAACAGGTGTAGGTTGTGCCAGGGAAGAGAAGGCCAAGGGGAATTTTCCCTTATTTTGGACAATAATGTGTCGAGAGAGAGTCTCCTTCGATTTTAGAATCGGAGAAGTGGAGGGATTAGCCAAAAGACAGTCTCCCTTAGGTTGCGCCGAAGCATTGATGGGTGCAAGTTATATAGAGGCAGGAGATTGCACCGCCGAGGGCTTAAGAGTCCAAACCGAGTGCGTCTTGCTCTTAAAAGCAACAACAGTGCGCTTGGCACCCCCAACACTAATCATGGTCTCGTAGGCTGTCTGGTCGACTTGAACGACCAGGGTCTTCTGCATCTTTCCTATTGACGCGGTATCACATTGAGTTGTCACTTTCTCAGCGAAGAAGAAAGTCGTCCCCAGCAGAGTCGCTATTTTATTTGCAAAGAACGAAAGTTTTATTACAAACTAAGAAAAAGAGTACAAAAGTACAATTAATTTTCTGGGGAAGTACAACTATAGGAATCTGATCAGAAGACGATCACTTTATCCCTTGGACGATGTGATATCGAAGACACGATCCTATGGAGAATACAACAGCACTTTAGCAGGAGATTATGATCACTCTTGATGCTTTGAGGTTGATTTGAAACTCTATTTATTGATATCTTAAAATAATTGTTTAGCAGTTATTCTGGATTACGAGCGCTTCAGGTTGCGCGCCTCCTGTTCACATGAGAAAATGGTTGCACTAACTGTTGTAGACGCATGGCATTATTTGATTGAGATGCTCGTGGTCGTGAGCAGTGTAGTGGGCACGTTCTGCAAAGTTAGTGGCTTGTGCGCCACGTTACTCTGTCCTGAGCATTGTTTGATCACCTTGCGCGTGCTTTATCAGGTTGCGCGTGGGTGCAACGTAACAACCTGCGCGAGCGGTTTACACCAACTGCTGTAGACGCATGGCATCGTTTGATTGAGATACACGTGGTCGTGGACAGTGTAGTGGGCACGCTCTGCGAAGTTGATGGCTTGCGCGCCATGTCACCCTATTTTTAAAATAAGAGTTAATCAAGTAGCGCCAATTTGTCAGGCTGTGCATAGGCGCAACTCAACGACTGGCGCCTTTGACTAGGATGTGCTGTATTGATTAATCCTCATGCCATATAGTTACTTGCGTGAACCAGCTGTTAGCATTAATTACATGCTGACAAAATCTTCTTGAGTGCCGCATTGTGCGGGATTCGAATGGATTTTCCTTAATCTTCGTGCTGTCGGTTGTCAGATAATGATGATGCTGTTATAGCTTCTCGAGGAAGTGTGCCACGTGGCTCTTGCGCAACCTTACTCCAGCGCAACCTGACGCTGGTGCAACCTGATGCTGAGCAACTTGATTGTTTTGGCGCTATATAATGTTTCAGTACCATCTGATAATTTGAAAACCTTAATAGGCGGCGCATCTTAATTTTTAGGCTCTACACATGCTAACATGCTAATTCCTATGCTGCTAGGAAGCAACTGGTTTTCTGATTCCTAGTTTCTTAAAATACAGCAGTATAGTTATTACACTAAAATTTGGTTCTGGTTTCTAAACTAGCTATCCCGATCTGACAGATGTTTATTCTGTCATTTTGGTCGAACATACATAAGTTTTCTCAATTGGTAAAGATACACAGCAAGTTTTAGGGAACTTACCAAAAATTCGATGCAGGAAAACCAAAGGGTGGCTTCGGCCTTGGAGTCACACAAGGCGACAGAACGACAGGGATCATGCAGGCAAGGGCACGCGAGCGAGTGGGCATGAGCAAACGGGCGTACGTGGGCGGGATAGGCGATGGCACGTGGGAGCACGCGAACGGGCTGGCTGCGTTGGCGCACAGGGGATGCGGCGGCTGGCGCTCTGGCGCATGAGAGACGGCTGGCTGGCCGCAATAGCCGCACTGGCGTACAGGGCACATGACGGTTGGCCGCACTGGCACGTGGGAGATGGCGGTTGGGCCACGAGGAAGGGCTAGTAGTCACGAGGGAAGGTTCGGCGATTGCGGGAAAGGGCCTACGATCACGGGGGAAGCGGCGCACGGTCGGTCGAGGAACCGAAAATGCCTCAAGAGAGGTGTCGAATCGGGTATGGTGTTGCGGGGAGCATCGTGGTGTGGTCGGATTTGGGAGAGGAGGAGTGTAGGTGGAGATGGAAGAGGTTTGTGAAGGAATGGGGAGAGAGTTTCTGTGAAAAGGTTCTAGGGAGTTTCTCGATGTTTGTACGGGAAAAGAGATGTTTTTAGATCCAGGAGTGGGGGTAAGGAGTCGGAATAGTCGGGTGACTAGGGGGAGTGGGGTTTGAACGGGTAGATGGGTTTAGGTTAAAGGGTTTTGGGTTAATGGGTTCGGGTCAAGGGTTTAAGTTAATGGGCTAGAAGCTATGGGCTCAACTTAAGTTAGCTATTTCAATCAATCAATAATCTAATAATTATAACCAATACTTAATTAATCTTATAAAACTAAAATTATTTTTCCATGTTTTCCGACATAATAATAATAATAATAATTCTATCAATTCTAAATTACTGGTAGACAACTTTAATATCGTAAAACCCATTTATTTTTAAATTCCAATTTATGGTTTTTACAACCTTTCTGTCACCCCCAGTTTCAGAAACATGGGTATTTTTGTCATTTTATATTTTTAAATATTTTTGAAATTTATTTTAATATTTATGATATTATTTTGGGGTTGAAATTTATTTTATTATTTATGATATTGTTTTGGGGTTATTTGAGCCGGGTTCGAATTTCAACTCAATCTGACTTAAAACGGGGACCCGGGGTAGTTTGACTCTAGTGGGACCCACACACTAGTTAGGCATGGCCCACATGATATTAATTTTAGTCCACATGATAGAAATATTTTAGTTAGAGGTTAGACTAATTATTATGGATAAGGTTAGTGTGATTAGATACTTTAGAATGACTAATTTAGCCCCAACCAATTAGCCCTTTCCTAATACTCATAGAATAGGTTAGTGGGGGCATTTTGGACCTTACCATAATAGGACAAATAGCCCCATATGGCCAGCCACTTTGAGAGAGGATAGGCTCAAATTCATTTCATTATTCTCATCCACACTCTCTCTCTTATTCTTCCCCAAATTCCTAGAGAGCAATTCCTAGCAATTTCTCCACCAAATCCTTCCATTTCACCACCAAATCTTCTTTTTTTCTTCTCCATTCTAGCCAAGAAGGAAGCTACCCAAGTTTGGGAGGATTCGGAGCTCGTTCGTGTCCTTTTGGAATCTCTACGTGTCGGTGTCGCTCCGGGAAGGCTTTTCTTCGATTCGATCTACCGGGAGGTATAAATCTCTTCTCCTTTTTATTTCCTCATACATATAGGTCTATTTTGAACCCATAGGAATGACCCCTATGGTTGTATCTCCATTTGTGTCCATTTTGTGTCCATTTGGAGGTCATAGGAGTGTCCTTTGTGTTGTGGTTGTGTCCATGTGGGAAAACCCCAAATTTGGACACACTATGTGTTGTTGTTATGTATGAATGAATTATTACATGTTTAATCTCATATTTTTGTATTGGAGATGTGTTCTATAGTGTCTCATATATATATATTAGTGTAGAGAGTGAGTTCTTGATATATTATGTTATATACTTATGTTCTTTTGTCTCAAACTACCCAAATCCGTCATGATTTTTATCCACGTTTTTAATTTCAGCCCTAACTTAGAAATGGCATAACTTCTAACTCAAAGCTCGGTTTAATCTCCCATTTTTTTTAAAAGAAGCGTATTGAAGTTAGCTTTCCAAAAACAAGTATTAATAGGTCTAATTCGTTCTGTAACTTTCTGGAGAATTATTTGAGTGTCAGCTGTACGAAAGACAAATGCAAGCATGAGTAAATGTTTAACCCATGTTAATGTATATATTGATTATTAGTAGGAGTTACTATTCGGTATATGCATTTTGTGCACCCTTGTGTGTAATATAATGTTCTATTTGATTTTAACCCATGTTAATGTATATACATTATGTAATTAAATAGAGAATGCAAGCATGAGTAAATGTTTAAATAAATGATGTATGAGGTATAAGTATCCTATCTAATGTAAGCATGTATAAGTATGGCTTGTAATAAATATGTAGGTTCCATAGTATGTAATATATGGTACATATAGTAGTGCAAGAGAATAAATGAATGATGAATGAATGCAAGCATGAATATAATGTAATAATAGATATAATGTATGCAATATACAAGTTAATGAGATGTAATGTTCTATGTTAACACAAATCCTATATTACCTCATGTACCCCCCTTACACTATGTTGACACTATCACACTTGACATATTGTTCACTTACACTTTGACACTCTTTGATATGTATACACTATGTATGCCCATTTAACCCTCACTTGCCCCTTTGCCATGTTTACATACACACACATAGCCTCTTAAATGAGTATTTATGAATACAGTTAACTTAGCTATTTATGTATATTATATATATGTTAGCATATTGTGTTGTAATATATAAGTTTATATAACCATTTAAAATGCCATGATTATAGACCTAATGTTGAATACCAATATATTCATGTATATATATGTGTAGACATATATAGCATAAAGTAATAGATTACCTAATGTATATCCAATGTGAATTCTTGCCTATTTGAGTATTGAATAATTGCATGCTATATAGAGTTGGGTGTATGTTGGCTTGTATAGCCTTGTATTGATGTGTGCTTGCTAGGATAGTCTTGGTTAGGCCTAGTAAGACTTGCTGGGTTAGGACATGACCTAGTTGACTAGTATACTTGACCAGAGTGGACCAAGGGTTGACTTTGGCCTAGTTTGACCTAGATTCATGTCGAATGCATTGTAGTGCTTTATATTATCCTTCTGGACATGTTGTGACTTGTGCTGTTCTAATTAGGAGCCAAACACCTCTCCTCGGACAGTATCTTTACCTTGGACATTCAGATATCAGGCGAGTACATTCTCTGATAGTTCTCTCATTTATTTGTCAATTACTGTACTTCAGTTCTAGTTAGCTATATGTGATTCTCTGTTACAAACATGTATTTTTTTATTTCTGAATCCATGTATGCGACACACATACTTACTCGTCTTACCTCTATTATACGAATCACCATACGAATCACCATACGAATCACTATTCGAATCACCCTATTCGTATCTTCATATGTTGGTTGAACTTGTATTCGTCTTATGTGTTGGATTACGGATTCATTTGTATTAGACTGGACGGGGAAATACTGATTAGACATGTAGACATATCCCCCTATTCGAATCACCCCTCTGTGAATGATATTCGAACGATAGCCATCCCACACTTCGCGAGTGTGTGGTGTGCCGTATTACCTACAGTCGTTTACATGTCGAACTCGGTATTTTAAAACACACTTGGAGAATTTATTCGAATCATTGTTTGACTACTATTCGAATCACTATTCGTATCACCTTATTCGAATCACTATTCGCATCACCTTATTCGAATCACCTTATTAGAACAATAATTAGAATCACATTCGACTCATCTTGTATTAGACTCACTTTGGGATTACACTCGACTTATATTGTACCATCTGAACTCATTATGTTACTCTAGTTCAGCTAGATCTTATTTTACAGTCTTCTTTGCTATGTTTCTCTTCTTGTTTAGTTACCTTACTTTCATTGTACCTTAACTGCTTCTCTATATCACTACCTGTATAAAACTGCCATATTCATCAATATAACTGTCTATAACTGCTTTATAGTTCTCTATCATTTACTTGGGATTTCATGATGAATTGTACTCGTTTCCGTCCTGACTGGACCTGTTGATAAATTTTACAGATAGCTTGGAGGTTATTGCCAGCCTAGAGGAGACACAGTAGAGGTCGGAGTAGATAGCTAGAGTTTCTCCTTTATTTTCAGTTGTCTTGAGTTGTATTATGGATTACTGTATTTGAGCTTTGAGATGTATTTTTGGGTTTGTGTATCTTAGACACTTAGACTTCTATCTGCTGTATCTCTTTTGGATTTCATGTTTTGTCTATTTTTCATTATGCTCTACCTTAGATGTGATTGAGTTTACATTCTGCTATGTCACCCCCATTCGGGGAGTATAAACTGTTTAGCCTTACACTGTTAGATGCATGAGACCTAGGACAGCGTTCTACCACCGACACTGCGGCGTAGGCTGGACGTACCCACTTCTCGTGCCCTTATTCTAGGGTGTGGGTCATGACACGTTTTTAGTGGTGGTCCATACAGGTCGAGTTTATGTAGTGGTTTTCGAACTAGAGTACCACTACAGCCTGCAGTAGAATTAGGATATATTTTTGAAGGTACTCAATCACAGTTAGGATTTCTTGAGAGATTCCTGGGACGACCCTTGAGAATCTTATTTTAACTTCGATTTGAAAAACTCTTCTTCCCTTGATTTGATTTATCTTTACTTTCTGTTGTTGAACTTGATTTTGATGATGATTGTGGAATTTTGAATCTTGATGTTAGCTGTTGCATCCGAGTTTGTATTTATATGATTTGATGGATTATTGTTCAGTTTTGAATCTTGATGTTCGTTGACAAATTTGATTTTTGGGTATTCATTATTAATTTAATTTAATTTTTGTCAAGATGAAATTGTATGGGCTAGGTCATCTAAGTTATGGAATTTAGTCTTCTATAGTCACATTAGCCAGCATGGTGAGGACATATAGTCTGATTTTGGATATATTTCTCGGGTGTGAGAATTTAAGGTTTTCGCAGCCAAGCTAGCGGCATCGCGAAAATGTTAAATACCATGATTCTAGAGGTATGTGCCTAAGTCGAGGACTCTGTGATTATCGTAGCCTTGCTTACTAGTATGACGAGGATTTAGAGTACCATGATTGTGGAGAGACGCATATGATTATCAGATTGTACCTTAAATATTTTCGAACATGTTTTCTCTACTTTTGTTTCAGTCCTTCAAAAAAAAGTTATTATTTGTTTTGTTTTGCTTCTCATTATTTAACTTAGGAGTAGCTTTAGTTATTTTTATGAACATTGTGCAACTTCTTACTATAAATTTCTTCTTAATACAATAAATCGACGATTTTGCTAGACCTTATCTTGGATTTGATATTATAGCTATGGTTTTAAAATGGTTCTTCCTTTAAACAGATAAGCAGAATAGATTTCATTGTTATTTCTTCTTGCTATTATTATTGTAATAAATAATGATAATAATAATAATAAAACTGTTTTGATTTTACCAATCACCTACTTTGCAATCTTGATAGAAATCTAAATGTTGGTCTTGATGTAGAATTTGATTTTTATATTGGGACATGAGAATATATATATAGTGGACACAGACTCTTTGCCTGACACGTATGCATGCTACACTTTGATTTCTAACCTATCTAAATACATATTAGTATGTTGTTGATGTTTAAATTTTCAAAACCCCAATATTTCTGATACAGTACTGTAACAGAGACTGGTTCTCTGCATTTTCAGTTAAAATTTGTAATTCAAATATAAATTTCATGTTATTAGTTATGTTTACATCACTGCACATGTATGTTATACATAGGGTTTCAATTCAAAAAAAATTGGTTGAGTTTTGTGTTTGAATTTGTCAAATCTAAGACTGTGTGCATATTAACCCTTAATACTGGATTCCAAATGTTTAGTTCAATTGTTGTTTTATTTTTTTTAAAAAATATAATATTTTGGAGCTATGTACATTGTTGTATGTAGGGATATGATGTTAGGTTTACACTCTTACATGTTAGGTTGTGATAAACATTGGGTTGGTTAATATTATACTGGTATAAATGTTAGCTCATTTTCAGATTTTGTATGTAAATGCTGAACTAAAACTGGAGTTAACCTTTCAATACTAAGCTATAACCCTGTACAAGGACACACACACACCCTAACTTAGTATACACTGTCATGTAAACATAATCCTTCCTCTCTATGTTATGTTCATATATCTATATAGATATATATATAGAGAGAGTTTCTGCATACATGTTTTAATGTATATAGATACATAACTAAATCTCTACCTCTTTATATATATGGTTAGCCATGCATGTTATGAGTAAATAGGTTGTGTATTGTAGATTGTTTAACCAATATGCCATGAGTAGTGTAACTTGATAGCTATTGTTTTGAAACCCAAATCCTCATATACACTTTCATGTATATTTCACATACACACATGCCTACTATCTAACCATATGAACATGTCCACATACACCCATACACACACAAGCCACATAACCTTTAGAACTTACAATTTAGTCTTAACAGGATTAAGAGAATACTATATATTGTGATTGGATTTCAATGCAATTGACTTTCATTCTTTAACTTTTGATTTTGATTTTTTTATGTACCCCTTTATAGATAATTGGTAGTTATCTTTATTTATTTTTGATAAGTACCAGTTTCACATAGGATGGTAGACTGTCTTACAGTTTTGATGATTGTTATTTCTGTATCTTTTCTAGTTTAGCACCCTAGATTGCTTGTGTGTTTTGATATCCTATGACCGTTTTGGTTAGCATGACTAGTATACCTAGATAAGACTTCACTACCACCGTATGCCATGACCCTGTATGTCATCCTTTTAAATCATATGATTTGTTTAAGTTATGGGACTTCGATTGTGGGGGTTAACATAGAGGGAGTATGAACATTTTAATTTCGAGGACGAAATTTTTTTAAGGTGGATAGATTTGTCACCCCCAGTTTCAGAAATATGGGTATTTTTGTCATTTTATATTTTTAAATATTTTTGAAATTTATTTTAATATTTATGATATTATTTTGGGGTTGAAATTTATTTTATTATTTATGATATTGTTTTGGGGTTATTTGAGTCGGGTTCGAATTTCAACTCAATCCGACTTGAAACGGGGACCCGTGGTAGTTTGACTCTAGTGGGACCCACACACTAGTTAGGCATAGCCCACATGATATTAATTTTAGTCCACATGATAGAAATATTTTAGTTAGAGGTTAGACTAATTATTATGGATAAGGTTAGTGTGATTAGAGACTTTAGAATGACTAATTTAGCCCCAACCAATTAGCCCTTTCCTAATACTCATAGAATAGGTTAGTGGGGGCATTTTGGACCTTACCATAATAGGACAAATAGTCCCATATGGCCAGCCACTTTGGGAGAGGATAGGCTCAAGTTCATTTCATTATTCCCATCCACACTCTCTCTCTTATTCTTCCCTAAATTCCTAGAGAGCAATTCCTAGCAATTTTTCAACCAAATCCTTCCATTTTGCCACCAAATCTTCTTTTTTCCTTCTCCATAGCCAAGGAGGAAGCTACCCAAGTTTGGGAGGATTCGGAGCTCGTTCGTGTCCTTTTAGAATCTCTACGTGTCGGTGTCGCTCTGGGAAGGCTTTTCTTCGATTCGATCTACCGGGAGGTATAAATCCCTTCTCCTTTTCATTTTCTCATACATATATGTCTATTTTGAACCCATAGAAATGACCCCCATGGTTGTATCTCCATTTGTGTCCATTTCGTGTCCATTTGGAGGTCATAGGAGTGTCCTTTGTGTTGTGGTTGTGTCCATGTGGGAAAATCCCAAATTTGGACACACTATGTGTTGTTGTTATGTATGAATGAATTATTACATGTTTAATCTCATATTTTTGTATTGGAGATGTGTTCTATAGTGTCTCATATATATATATTAGTGTAGAGAGTGAGTTCTTGATATATTATGTTATATACGTGTGTTCTTTTGTCTCAAACTACCCAAATCCGTCATGATTTTTATCCACGTTTTTAATTTTAGCCCTAACTTAGAAATGACATAACTTCTAACTCAAAGCTCGGTTTAATCTCCCATTTTTTTAAAAGAAGCGTATTGAAGTTAGCTTTCTAAAAACATGTATTAATAGGTCTAATTCGTCGTGTAACTTTCTAGAGAATTATTTGAGTGTCAGCTGTACGAAAGACAAATGCGTTCTCGGTGTTTTCGCGATTCCGGATGTTTCCGGAAACGAAAACGCGATCCGTTTGAAGTTTCGAAAGCTAACACATAGATCTATAACATACTTTAATTCTAGATTTTAATTCATGCTGAGATGGTATAGTATTGATTATTAGTAGGAGTTACTATTCGGTATATGCATTTTGTGCACCCTTGTGTGTAATATAATGTTCTATTTGATTTTAACCCATGTTAATGTATATACATTATGTAATTAAATAGAGAATGCAAGCATGAGTAAATATTTAAATAAATGATGTATGAGGTATAAGTATCCTATCTAATGTAAGCATGTATAAGTATGGCTTGTAATGAATATGTAGGTTCCATAGTATGTAATGTATGGTGCATATAGTAGTGCAAGAGAATAAATGAATGATGAATAAATGCAAGCATGAATGTAATGTAATAATAGATGTAATGTATGCAATATACAAGTTAATGAGATGTAATGTTCTATGTTAACACAAATCCTATATTACCTCATGTACCCCCCTTACACTATGTTGACACTATCACACTTGATACATTGTTCACTTACACTTTGACACTCTTTGATATGTATACACTATGTATGACCATTTAACCCTCACTTGCCCCTTTGCCATGTTTACATACACACACATAGCCTCTTAAATGAGTATTTATGAATACAGTTAACTTAGCTATGTATGTATATTATATATATGTTAGCATATTGTGTTGTAATATATAAGTTTATATAACCATTTGAAATGCCATGATTATAGACCTATTGTTGAATACCAATATATGCATGTGTATATATGTGTAGACATATATAGCTTAAAGTAATAGATTACCTAGTGTATATCCAATATGAATTCTTGCCTATTTGAGTATTGAATAATTGCATGCTATATAGAGTTGGGTGTATGTTGGCTTGTATAGCCTTGTATTGATGTATGCTTGCTAGGATAGTCTTGGTTAGGCCTAGTAAGACTTGTTGGGTTAGGACATGACCTAGTTGACTAGTACAGTTGACTAGAGTTGACCAAGGGTTGACTTTGGCCTAGTTTGACCTAGATTCATGTAGAATGCATTGTAGTACTTTATATTATCCTTCTGGACATGTTGTGACTTGTGCTGTTCTAATTAGGAGCCAAACACCTCTCCTCGGACAGTATCTTTACCTTGGACATTCAGATATCAGACGAGTATATTCTCTGATAGTTCTCTCATTTATTTGTCAATTACTGTACTTCAGTTCTAGTTAGCTGTATGTGATTCTCTGTTACAAACACGTATTTTTTTATTTCTGAATCCATGTATACGACACACATACTTACTCGTCTTACCTCTATTATACGAATCATCATACGAATCACCATACGAATCACTATTCGAATCACCATATTCGTATCATCATATGTTGGTTGGACTTGTATTCGTCTTATGTGTTGGATTACGGATTCATTTGTATTAGACTGGGCGGGGAAATACTGATTAGACATGTAGACATATCCCCCTATTCGAATCACCCCTCTGTGAATGATATTCGAACGATAGCCATCCCATACTTCGCGAGTGTGTGGTGTGCCGTATTACCTACAGCCGTTTACATGTCGAACTCGGTATTTTAAAACACACTTGGAGAATTTATTCGAATCATTGTTTGACTACTATTCGAATCACTATTCGTATCACCTTATTCGAATCACTATTCGCATCACCTTATTCGAATCACCTTATTAGAACAATGATTAGAATCATATTCGACTCATCTTGTATTAGACTCATTTTGGGATTACACTCGACTTATATTGTTCCATCTGAACTCATTATGTTACTCTAGTTCAGCTAGATCTTATTTTACAGTCTTCTTTGCTATATTTCTCTTCTTGTTTAGTTACCTTACTTTCATTGTACCTTAACTGCTTCTCTATATCACTACCTGTATAAAACTGGCATATTCATCAATATAACTGTCTATAACTGCTTTATAGTTCTCTGTCATTTACTTGGGATTTCTTGATGAATTGTACTCGTTCCCGTCCTGACTGGACCTGTTGATAAATTTTACAGATAGCTTGGAGGTTATTACTAGCCTAGAGGAGACACAGTAGAGGTCGGAGTAGATAGCTAGAGTTTCTCCTTTATTTTCAGTTGTCTTGAGTTGTATTATGGATTACTGTATTTGAGCTTTGAGATGTATTTCTGGGTTTGTGTATCTTAGACACTTAGACTTCTATCTGCTGTATCTCTTTTGGATTTCATGTTTTGTCTATTTTCCATTATGCTCTACCTTAGATGTGATTGAGTTTACATTCTGCTATGTTACCCCCATTCGGGGAGTATAAACTGTTTAGCCTTATACTGTTAGACGCATGAGACCTAGGACAGCGTTCTACCGCCGACACTGCGGTGTAGGCTGGACGTACCCACTTCTCGTGCCCTTATTCTAGGGTGCGGGTCGTGACACTTTCCTCTTTAGAAAAGTTCTTCAAAATTTCTACCGGTGAAGAAAAGAGAGGTTTAGAACATACCTAGAATAGATGAGGGTACTTCTCCCTTATATCAGCCTTTCGTTCCCAGGTTGACTTGCTTGGGGAGTTGTGACGCCGTTCCACTCTGACTTGTGGAATCACAGTGTTTCGCAGCTTCTTCTCTCTGCGATCTAAGATCCTTACCGGCTGCACCAGTACTGTGAGACTTGGCCCAATTTCCAGCTCTGAGTGATCCAAAATATGTCTCGGGTCGGGTATATAGTGCCTCAGCTGCGATACGTGGAAGACGTTGTGTACGCCTTCAAAAGGTTAGTGGAAGAGCTACTTTGTATGCTACTTCTCCAATCATGCTTAGCACTTCAAAAGGACCAATATACCTGGGACTAAGCTTCCCAGCTCTGCTGAATCTGATAGTGCCCTTGGTAGGGGAAATCCTGACGAAGACCTTGTCCTATGTCTCGAATTCCAATGTTCAGCGTTTACTGTCTGCCCAATACTTTTGGCAATCATGTGCAATCCTCAACGTGCCTCTGATCATCTTCATTTTCTCCGCAGCATCCAGAATCATCTCTGGTTCCAGCATAACTCGATCTCCTACGTCGTCCCATGCTAGTGGAGTGCGACAACTATATCCATACAACGCCTCAAATAGTGTCATGCGGATGCTGGCCTGATAGCTTTTGTTATAAAAGAACTCGACTAGGGGTAAATGATCTTCCCAAGATCCAAACTACAAGATGCATATTCTCAGCATGT
Source organism: Iris pallida (assembly GCA_029216955.1). NCBI lineage: Eukaryota > Viridiplantae > Streptophyta > Magnoliopsida > Asparagales > Iridaceae > Iris > Iris pallida. The sequence goes on from JANAVB010027046.1 coordinate 107,936, forward strand.
TCTCTAGCGTCTGAATAGTTCTTTCTGACTGCTCATCGGTCTGTGGATGGTATGTGGTGCTGAACTTTAGCTGAGTACCTAGGCTTTCATACAAACTCTTCCAGTAGTGGGAGGTGAACCGGCTATCTCTGTCTGATACGATGTTGACTGGAATTCCATGAATCCTATAGATATGCCGCATATAAAGAGCTGTTAACTTCTCAGTGGATAAACCAACCTTGAAGAGAATAAAGTGGGCAGACTTGGTCAGTCTGTCTACAATTACCGAGATTGCATCCTTCCCTCCTTGGGATCTAGGCAATTCCGTTACAAAGTCCATAGTGATATGCTTCCATTTTCTCTCCGGAATGGGAAGCGACTGTAGCAATCTTGCTGGCCACTGACGGTCCGCCTTCACCTGCTGGCAGATCAAGAACTTGAAGACGAATTCGGTCACGTCTCTTTTCATTCCAAGCCATCATACATGTACTCTCATTTCTTTATATATTTTTTTGCTCCTGGATGGATGGAATGCTGCGACTGATGTGCCTTTTGAATTAGTTCGTTCCTCAATTCACCAGTCGACACGCAAAGCTTCATGCCATGTCTTAATGCTCCATCTCTAGCTATTGAGAAACCCTCAAGTATTCTGGCTAACATCGATCTCTCAGCTTGCACAGTGTCTCATCCTGGAATTGGGTCTTCTTGACTTTATTGAATAGGCTAGACTACACTTGTAATTACATCATGGGCGAGTCAACTTCTGGTACTGTAGCTTCTTTCTAAGCTTTATCATCACTGCTTCTGGTAACACAATCTCTAGCCCAAGCTTCTCCATGTCTTCTAGCAAATGTCGGTCCTTTGTTAGAAACATAGTCATCGGGTACCGACTAAGCGCATCAGTAACTATGTTAGCCTTACCCGAATGGTACTGTAAATTGATATCAAAATCCTTCATGAGCTCCAGCCATCGCCTCTAGCGCATGTTGAGCTCCTTCTGTGTAAAGACATACTTGAGACTTTTGTGGTATGTGTATATCTCTACCCTTTCGCCGTATAGGTAGTGCTTCTAGAGCATTAAGACGAAGAAGACCGTTGATAGCTCTAGGTCATGCGTCGGGTAATTCTTCTCATGGTTTTATAACTGCTGAGAAGCATAAGCAATTACTTTTCCATGTTGCTGTAGTACACATTTCAATCCCTTGTTGAAAGCATCACTATAGATGGAGAATTCATCTGATCCTTTGGTTAGCGACAAGATTGGTGCTGATGTCATCCTTCTCTTCAATTCTTCAAATGATGCCTGACACGCCTCGGTCCAGACAAATTCTTTATTCTTCCTAGTTAGCTTGGTCATGGGCTCGACAATCCTTGCGAAGTCCTTTACGAACTTCTTGTAATACCCAGCTAAACCCAAGAACTTCTGATCTCTGCAACTGAACTAGCTGTCGTCCACGTCTCTACAGCAGTAATCTTCTTGGGATCCACTGATATGCCTTCTCTTGTGACAGTGTGGCCGAAAAAGTCCACCTTGTCTAAGAAGAACTCGCACTTGGACAACTTACCATATAACTTCTCCTTCCTTAATGTCTCCAAGACTATCCGCAAGTGCTGCTCATGTTTTCTTTGGTTTCGAATAGATCAGAATGTCATCGATAAAGACAATGACAAACTATTCCTGGTACTCATGGAAGACCTTGTTCATGAGGTTCATAAACACTGTTGGGGCATTTGTAAGACCAAAGGGCATGACCAAGAACTCATATTATCCATATTTGGTGTTGAATGTCGTCTTTGGAATGTCTTCTTTTTGTACTTTGACTTGGTGGTACCCGGATCTGAGATCTATCTTCGAAAACACCTTCGCTCCGCTTAACTGGTCGAAGAGATCGTCAATCCTGGGCAGAGGATACTTATTCTTGATGGTGATGTTGTTTAATGCCCGGTAGTCTATGCACATCCGTATGGTTCTGTCCTTCTTGGTCACAAAAAAGACTGGTGCCTGCCACGACCCACACCCAGTGTAGGGGTACGAGAAGTAGGTACGTCCAGCCTATGCCACAGTATCGGCGGTAGAACAATGTTCTAGGTCATGATCTCAACTAACCATAATATGATATACTCTCCAAACGGAGGCTAAATCACAGATGGTAAAACTCAATCACGAGTCTAAAGATGGAAATAGCACGATATGGTATATAATGAAATCCTCAAATGAAGATACAACAGAAGGGAAATAAATCCAAGTTAACAACATCAAGTCTCAACATCTCTAAATAATACAAATTCTGAGTCCACAAACATAAATGACATAAAGAAAATAATATAAACAATCTAGCTATCTAATCTAGACAATGGTAACATCCTCAGCAGCTGCCTGAACCACCAGGGGGTCCAGGTTGCAAGTGTCATCTAAGCCTGTTCCATAGTGGGTAGGGCAGAACTCCTTCTCATCCTCTGTAATATTTTCAACAGGTCCAGTCAGGACAGAAACGAGCACATATCTCTCAAACAGTTCATCATGGCAGGAAATGTAAAGCAAGCAATAGAGTAAGATACATGAACTGAAAGAAATGTACATGAAAGTAAGAGAGATATTTGTAAACTGGAAATATCTATATGTAAGTAAGAACTATAAGTGACTAAGTGATTTAGAGCACAAGATGGTATGTAATCGGCTTGGGTTTGCACATGAATAACCTGAGTTGCACATGAATAACACAGTTGCACATGACAGCTGTGTTGCACATGAATAACACAATTTCACATGAATAAGTAACAGGGTTGCACATGTTGGGAAAGATCACATAACCATTTATACTCACCCCTACCCCCAATCAATACACAAGGATCTAGTCAAGTTATGTTACGTACATGATGGTTTGGTTACACATGAAGCACATAGGGAAACATGGTCGTACATGAGATCACATGAGAGTACATAAGAGCACATGAGCGTACATGAGTGCACATGAGAGTACATGAATAACGCAAGAGCAAAAAATACATGATGTACATGAAACACATGACATGAAGTACCTGATGCGTCCGTTAAGGGGGATAACATCTCATAAAAAGATCCATAGAGTACCAATCCGTGATGATAATGTGACATCATCAAGTAAAGTAATCTAGAGCAAGAATATATATCCTGACAAGTATGAAACGATCAGAGAATGTACTCGCCTGAGATCTAAATGACTAATGACAATAGATGTCCAAATTGGAGTAACTGAGTCCTAATTAAAGCAACACAGGTTACAGTGTATCCACAATGGTAATAATGAAGTTTACAATACATTCTATATGATTCTAGGTCATTCTAGGCCAAAGTCAACTCTTGGTCAACTATCTAGTCAAACTAGTCAACTCTAGTCAGACTAGTCTAGGGTAGTCAACTACAAGCCTAACCAAGCTCCTATATAAATATATATACCATAGTCAACATATCACATAGCCTATAGGTTACTCTATATACAAGCCTAATAGGTAAACCATATACACAAGGCCTATAAACAAGCTATAAACAAAACCTATATACAATATAGGCTCACAACATCTTATGCATTCACACATCATATATATCATCTATTCATATCAACGTATATATATATATATATATATATATATATATATATATATATATATATATATATATATATATATATATATATATATCATCTATTCATATCAACGTATTTATTTATTTATTTATTTATTTATTTATTTATTTATATATATATATATATATATATATATATATATATATATATATATATATATATAAAATATATATATATATATATATATATATATATATATGTTAACATGTATGTGTGTATATATATATATATATTGTTTTTTTTTTTGTGTATATATATATAAAATATATATATATATATATATATATATATATATATATATATATATATATATATTTTTATATATGTAAAATATATAAAATATATATATATAAACACACACACACACACACACACACACACACACACACATATATATATATATATATATAATATATATATATATATATATATATATATATATATATATATATATATATATATATATTTGAGAAAACCCCCTCTTTTTATTAATCAAGGCTCAAAATGCTGAAGCCTGACACGTATACAAGGCAAAAAGCCGATACAAGGATGCCAATAAAAGAAAAGACGAGGGTGAGGGCCACCACGTTCGACAAAATTAAGCGGTGTTCGGATGCCAGAATTCTCGAGGGCTGTGGGAGCAGAGAGTACTTCGTTTACGGCATTACCGGTGGATTTCCCGGATGAGCTGTTCGACAGAGAATTGGTGTCCCTCGTATCTCGCTTTGTTGCGATTCTTCCAAATTGCCCAGGTAGCAGCCGCTGCAATGATCTGGTGGCCGTGGGACGCAACACCCCAGATAGCTAGAAGATCATTAAAGTGCCTGTTTCCTTGAGTGATGTTGTGGTTGTGATTGAGGTAGCTCCAGATTTGGCCAGGGAGGCTACCCTCCCGGAAGACGTGGTCGATAGACTCCGTCTGACGCTCGGTGCAGCAATTGCAAGCAGACGCCAGGCTAATACCGATGGAGTTAAGAATCTCGTCGGTAGGCAATTTTTTTCTAATGATTCTCCACAGGAGGAAGGACCATTTCTTTGGGATACAAGAATGCCAGTATCGCGCAATGAAGTGTTTCTGGCCGTTCTCTTGGATCGCAAATCTCGCCGATCGCACGGAGAAAGCTCCGGAAGCAGCCAGAGACTACCTCAGCTCGTCAGCGTCGGGCCCAAGGATAAGCCCGTGCTGGCGAATGCTGTCAACCGTTTCGTTGTCGGACCATTCGTGAATCAGATCCCAGTTCCAATCGTTATTGGAGGGGTTCCACAGGTCTTTGATCCTGCTATTGCTTAGGGAAACAGTAATGTTCGGGATAAGGCTGTCGTCGATCCATCATTCCAGGAAGGGGTGTACCTCTCCATTGCCTAGATGCAGTCTGATCGCTGGTTCAGCCAATTCGCATCCTCGTAAAATACGGCGCCACGCCGCTGAGGATCTGTTGTTGGCTCTGGCTATCGCTGGATGGATGTGTTTGAAGTACCTGGCCTTCATAAACTTGGTCCACAGGTTTTTGCTCGTGCGTAATTTCTACCACAGTTTCATCGAGAAAGCTTTGACAATGTGGTTGAGTTTGGGGAATCCGAGGCCGCCATACGTGATCGGGGTGGCCATGGTGTCCCAGCCGGCCCAGTAGTATTTGTCGTGCCCATTGTTGTGCCCCCAGAAGAAGTTGCAAAAGATCTGCTCAATCGATGCGATGACCTTCCTGGTCGGGGAGCAAGCCGCAATGGTGTGGATGGGGACGAAGTTAAAAACATGTTTGATGAGAATGATTTTGCTGCCCGGGGATAGGGTGGCATTATGCCATCCTTCGATTTTGTTCCTGATTTTGGTGATCAAGTTCTCAAAGATGTTGGCGTTAGATTTCCCGTAAACAAGGGGGCAACCGTGATAGTTGAAAGGAGGGTGTGCCACCGAGAAGGAAGTTAGGATGGTTAGGTTGGTTGCGTTCTCGGTTTTGATGCTGTGGTGGGCGTAGATGATGCTCTTGGATTGGTTGATTTTCTGGCCAGAGCATCTGGAGTACCGCTACGGAGTGTTATGAACTACCTCCATCGATCCGACGTCCCCGGATGAGAAGATGAGTAAATCGTCAGCAAAAGCCAGGTGGGTGATGGTAGGGCAACCACTGGATGTGTGATATTGTTGGAAGTTAGGGGTGTTGACCATGTTGTTGAGGTTTCTGCTCAGGGTGTCGGCTGCAATGATGAAGACTGTGGATGATAGAGGGTTGCCCTGTCTGACTCCTCGGCTAGATTTGAAGAAGCCCTCAGATTGGTCGTTGATAACTGTGGAGAACCATGAGTTGCTAACGGATCTCCACACGATGTTGGTCCAATTTTCTGAGAATCCGAATGCTCTGAAGACCCAGATCATGAACTGTCAGTCAAGTCTGTTGTAGGCTTTTTCTATGTCAATTTTAATGGCGATGTTACCCCCTCGAACGAGAAATTTCATGCAGGTAATAAGTTCTTGGGCCAGCATGATATTGTCCTGGATGTTCCTACCACGAACGAATCCGCTTTGCTCCTCGGAGATGATTTTGGGGAGGGTGTCTGTCATTCTGGTAGCAATGATCTTGGATATAATTTTGTTGGTGAAGGTACAAAGGTTGATGGGCCGAAAATTGCGAAAGGAGGACGGGTTATCTTTTTTCGGGATGAGGATGAGATTGGCGCTAGAGATGGCTTTGGGGTAGGGTGCTCCTTCCAGGAAAGTAGTAGCCGCGTCGGTGATGTCCCGCTTGATAATATCCCAGCAGGTACGAAAGAAGATGCCAGTAAAGCCGTCTGGGCCAGGGGCATTGTGCTCGTTTAAGGCCCACACCGCGTCTTTAACTTCTTGTTCGGTCAGGGGGCGCTCCAACACCGCGTTATCGGAGTCGTTAATAATGGTGGGAATTTGGTCAAGAAAAGAAGTGTCTTTATGGACTGTCTCCTTGGCGAATAATTTGGCATAGTAATCGACGGCTGCCGCTTGAATACCCTTTTGGTCGGTGATGATGTTGCCGATCTCGTCAGATATATGATGTATCGATAGTTTGTGTCTTCTGCCATTGACGCAGGCATGGAAATATTTAGAGTTTTTGTCCCCGTCGCTGTCCCATTACAGTCTGGCTTTCTGTTTCCAAAAATCTGTCTCTACTTTGAGCCTGAATTTAAGCATCGCTTTAGTAAGATTCAGGGCTCTCCTGGCTGTGGGGGACCGGTCGGATAAGAATATAGCTTCAGCTCGGGTGACGTCATCCTCTGCGACCCGAATCGCTTGGAAAATGTCCCCGAAGGCTTGTTTGCTCCAAATAGAAAGAGGTTTCCTGGTGGCTTTGAGCTTGTTGCTGACTCGAGTGAGAGGATTAGGGGAATCCTGGCCGTTCCATGCTTCTGCAACGATGCTCAAGAACTGCGAGTAAAAGTCGAGGAATTGAAAGTTCTTTTTGGGTGGGTGGGTGTTGTTTTTGATTTCCACCAGAATAGGGGCGTGGTCGGATTCTGTGGAGTTGAGGTGGGACAGGGTGGAACTGATTCTCATGCCGTGCCAGCGCGCATTGGTTAGGGCTCTGTCAAGACGGGAGTATTGACGGCGGTCGCCGTTTTGCATATTACACCAGGTGAATTAGCTGCCTTTGAACTGGAGAGGAATGAGGTGAGCATTGAATATGAAGTTGTTGAAGTCTTGCATGGCTGATAGGGGCGGGGGGCGGCCTCCGATCTTCTCTTCTCTGCAGGTGATGGCGTTGAAATCCCCTATGCAAAGCCAAGGGAGTTGGTGTTGTGGAGATAGGTGTCGAGAAGGTTGTTCCAAAGGTGTTGACGTTCGGCGATGACGCAGCTACCGTGGACCGCAGAGAGGATGGCACGCTCCGGTAGACTAGGGTGAGTGACCCAGCAAGAGAGGGCTTGTTGGGAGTCCTGAATGGTTACGAGATTAACTTCCTTCGAGCCGAGGATCCAAATATCATGCCTGCCTGCAATCGTCGTAAGGAGACCCAGAGCCATCTGGATGGATTTAAGACGTTTAGAGGGGATTTTGGGTTCAATGATGATGAAGATGTCAATCTTGTGAATTTTTCGAAGGCTGGAAATTCTCCTTAATGTCGGTTTGTTTGCCAGACCTCTGACATTCCAAGAAATAATGTTAAGCATTTATGGGATTATGGGAAGGTTTTTTGTTCCGCCTTGCGGCAAATCTGGTTAGGATGGTGACGGTTTTGTCGGTTCCGGACTTGCTCCGTTGGGGGTTCGATGCTTCCGCTTCCGATGTTGTGGTAGGATTGCAGTTGAGGTGCTCTTGCGAGCCTGAGGGGGGGGTCTAACGGATCTCCAGCTGAGTCTGCTACAGGATCCTTCGTGGGTATGGCCAGGGAATCGTGCGCACTCTCAATCAACAACTGCTGTAGGGGAACTCCTGCGGCTAGGACTTGCAAACCTCTCCTTGCTTGGTCAGGTCCAAGGATGGCTAGGGCGTCTTCGACTTGGTCCACGCTGGGGAGTTGGTGATCTGCACTGATGGAGGGAGTATCCTGGATGTCTACCCCCTGGTCGATGATAGCTTCCTCCGCTCTCGAGGACTTGGGGGCGAGGGCCGGTTGCTCGGGAAGGCTTGGGCCGTGAGGAAGGCTACCAGACTCCGAGTCCTCTGAGTCGAAAATATCGAACTGATTGGAGATCACAATATGTTGGGGGATGAAGGGGATCAGGGCCCTACTCGGTGGTTCGCTGGAGGCTGGCTTGCCGTTGCTGGAGTCGAATCGAGTGTGAGAATTCGGGAGAGGTAGAATGGGCGACGTGGGGGACTTTCCACCGAAAGAGTGAGGGAAAGATCCTGGGTTGCGTTCGAAGACAGAAGCGCATAGAGAGGGAACGGCCTCGGGAAGAACGCCAAGAGTGGCGAGCCCGAGGTGCCCAGAGGCGGTGGGCCCGAGGCCAGAACTGCAGGGGAGTACTCCTCCAGAGGGGCTGGAGTTCGAAAATAGGGAGAGGACGGGAACTGGGGGCAGCGATGAGGGGAGGCTGGGGGCGCCAGCTCTACCGGCCAGGGCAGAGGGGGGTGGGGATCCAGAAGACACTCCCGGTGGGGGGCTAAGGGAGGAGCCACCCCAGGGCGCAGGAGCTGGGGGGGCGGAGGACGCCCCAATCGGCGCGAAGGAGAGAGCGGGTGGCGGCGAGGGGTGAATCGGAAGGGGAGGGGAAAAGGACAGGGAGTGGGAGTGGAGGGCGGCGGGGAGGAGCTGGCTGAGCAGGGCCAGCGCTTCAGGGGGCCATGGGGTTGATATCGGGGGAGATGATCGGACCGGGGCGGCTGAGAAGCACGAAGAGGCGGAGGGGAAGAAGGCCGAGGGAGGAGGGGAGAGGGGCGGCCGGCCTAAGCCGGCCAAGGGCTCGAGGCCTGGAGCACGGGGAGAACGGGACGGCTGCACATGGGGAAAAATATATATATATATATATATATATATATATATATATATATATATATATATATATATATATATATATATATATAATGAAGAGAAGGAAAGTAATGTGAAATGGGTGTGTGTGTGTGTGTGAGGGAGGGAAGGGACTGTGAACACACCAAACATGAGATCCAACTCAGGAAAACTCACTACAAGTCATATCTCACATATACCTTACACAATATATAATCATACATAATGCATAAAGAAAGGAAAAAGGGAAGTATAAATATATATAGAAGTTAACATATATATATATATATATATATATATATATATATATATATATATGGAGAGAGAGAGAGAGAGAGATTTATGAAAGCACATATTTTCAGAACAATAACTGGGATTAGCAAATGTGACTCACATCAAATCTCAGGAAAGTAGGAAACTGAGTTCAACAGTTAGTAAAATCTGAGAATAAAAATCTCAGGAAAGTAGGAAATCAAATCCTAATTATATAAAAAAAACTGAGAACAACTTCATAAACTTGGGAATAGGCAGTTATGCAAAACCTGAGAATTGAATATAATTCAACTTGCTCACAACAAATTCGAAATCATACTTCAAAAACCCAACAACCACAACTACGACCTGAGAATACAACATCTCATGCACCAGCAAGTAAAATCTCAGAAAAATAAAATTGAAATCAACAAAACTCATAAACTTAAAACTGTGAATTAACAGTTTCATATGAACATATACATAATTCAATTAGAAAACCCCAAACAAAAAATCAAAACTGGGAATAAACAACAACAACAACTCATGAAATCTAGGAATCAATCTCAGGAAATGAAAACAAACCTAACTTCTAATAATTTGGAAATCTCAGGAAAATTAATACTTAGGAGATGATAGGTAACTAACTGTTAAGGTATCTAATATATGCAAACATAATTATATAGTTAGATACATAAATATAGAGAAAAAGGGGTGCTTAGACATGTCAGCATGTTAGGGTTCCAAGGTGTCGTGAGAGTGTCCAGTGTAGTGTCCCAAACTGTATTAAACTAACATAAAATAAAATATCCGTCACAGTGAATGGCAAGCTTCGTACTGCCATGTCGAGCAGTCTAGGTCACGACACGAAGCATTTGTCACTACCATATTTCTAGTGTGAGGGTATTTTTGACATTTTTGGGGTAATTTAAATTTATTAGAATTTATTTGAATTTATGGAAATTTTTAGGAATTATTTTGGAATTGTTTGGACTAGATTGATTTTGACTAGTCTTGACCCTTGTAGACCAACCTAGAAGCTAACCCTAGTTAGTATGGACTTGGTTAGGTTATTTGACTCTAGTCCAACCTAAGCTAATCCTTGGTTTGGTCAATAGACTCTAGTTAGCAATAGGAATTAGAAAGTCATAAGTCATGGCTTATGATTTAGAATCATTAATAAATTAATTCAAGCCATAGCCTTGTAGGTTGGCCCAAAGCCCAAGACAATTGCTAAACCCTAATCCCTAGACATAGTGGACGGCCACCCCTATCTACATTGGGAACATCACCCTATAAATACTCTCCTAAATTTAGGGTTGCCTCTTTCTTAGGAAAGCTCAAAGTTTAAGAAAGGTTTGTTTCCTACTTCATTAATCCCTAGAATCCCATTCCTTTTCCTTTTTCATTCAAATCTCTTCCATTAGGTTCTAACAAACCTATTCTTGCTACTATTGAAGTTTCATTTCAGTTTGTGGTGATTTGATTGGATTGGGACATCATGGAGAAGAGCTATTGAAAGGGGGTTTTTCTTGAAAGTTCATGTATAGGTAACTTCCTCACTTCTCCATGAAATTCCGATTTCTTTACATATTTAGGAAGCCCTAGGAGTCCCCTAAGTGTCTGCATTGGGTTCGTGTCGGATTTCATAAGTTTCGTGTCCGTTTGGACACGTATCAGGAGTTATCCATAGGTGTTTGTCGAAATGCCTCAAAGGGCATTTCGATCTCTATTGTGCAATATTTTTGAATAGAAAAATTGGTTGTGGTGTCGCTTATGCATTTCTATTTGTCTGAGAGTGTCATTGCGTCATGTCATGTCAGAATCGGTGCGTAGACACGCGGTGCCCACACGCGCGCGCGTTCGGTTCCTGTCCCCTGCTACTCGGGGGTTCCACAGGACACGACACGCTGTGTTATGACACGAGACTCAACACACGGGTGGTACTTGTGACTGACACGAGGTTCGTAAAGTGTCATGAGGTCTCGTGACGTGTCGGACACGATTTTAAGCGTGCACAGGGTGTACACTGTGTGTGTCAGTGTACAGTTTAGTTCTTGTTTTCATTTCAGTTTAAAATAGTTAATTCATGTTTTCAATTGCTAATTAGACCCTATATATATTGTATAGACTATTTTAGAATAAAGTTTCATATTAGGATTGGTTTTATGGGAGTAACTGGTTTCAAATTGGGTTATCTGTGTCTTTCTGATACGCTTAGTGTATCAGTTATGCACACACTGTTCTTCACTGTTAATTCCTGTTAATTAGTGTTTTAAATTGTCATTTAAATCTTGAAGATGTGTATTATTTCATGGTAGATTAGTCTTACAAGTTAGAATAGGTTTTATGTGCATTAAATGGTTTTCGACACTGAGTTGGATTTCTGAATTCCTGTACCCTCGGATACCTGGTTTTCCAGTTTATTTCCTAACCATATTTCCCTGTTAAATTGATGTTCAAATCCCTGTTAATTCCCCACTTGTTTATGTCACGACCCGCACCCGCTTTTTCGGATACGAGACGTGTCCAAGCCAGCCTACGCCGCAGAGTCGACGGTAGAACGCTGTCAAGCCCGCAAGAAATAAATGCTCAAAATACAACATTTGCTGCTCATTCACATTTCTAAATTTGTTACAACATTTACAATTAAAGAAAATACAAGATTCTCACAATGAATGAAAGTGATACACTGCTATCTATTTCTAGGTTTCTATCTGCATGTACACCCGTATCTCCCAAGCTAAGTGAAGCCACAGTAACCTGAAAAATGTTGGTTTCCAGTCAAGAATGGAACAAGTACACAAACCGACAGCAATGCGAAAACACAATAGAATTAACAAGACATGAAAATAGCATATGAGATATGAAAACTGGAAAGTACTGATGACATGGCACGGTGGAGAATAAAAGGAAAATAAAAGACAACTACCTATGTGGTGTGAAATATCTGTTTCGACATGTGAACGGCTAGGGGGTAAATTCGGCACCTGCACGTGTCGTGTACAGGTGCTATTGTTCACGAATAGACATCATGGGGATAGTTCTGGGTAGTCCACATGTCTACTAAGATATTTTTCCTCCCGACTACTCCGTGTTACGAGTGTGTCAACAAGCAGCAAGATATATGTATAGACATGAAATGAAAAGACTACTATGAATCGGAAAACAATCAGAAAGTGCACTTGCCTGAGGTCCTTAGCTGGTGAAATCGATAGTACCAATGCGTCCAGAAAAGTCCAATTACCTAGGGTCGATATGAAGGATTTCGGAGTTCGCAAGAAAAATAGGAATAATAATTAGTCACGGTCAAAGAATCACCTAGAAGGAAACTTTGCTCTAAGAAAACTTATTCTTTCAATCCCAATAATCTATCATACAAAATTATTTTAGAAAATATTATGCATACTTATTTAGAAACATGTTTAGGAGTATCGGTATTTTCACAACCCCTTTTTAAGAACTATTTATTTTATAAAACTTTATTTGAAGGAAAACCAATAATAATACGTATAGAATTTTGGAAATATTAAAAAGCCCAAGGTAATTTACAAGCCCAATAATATATTTTAATACAATTAATATCCACATCCAAAACTATTTGAATCCAAGAGTTCTTTCAATGGTTTAAATAAATAAAGTTCTATTCAAAATCATTATTGGGCTTAAAGTCCTAGTCCAAAAACATATAACCCAAAAGCTAATAAATTAAATTATGAATGTTCATAGGAAAATAGATTGTAGATGTAAATTCAACATGTATAAGCCTACTATAATTATATAATTGTAGGCTTATTAAATGAGCCAAAGCCCAATAAGAAAATAGTGTATATTTCAATTCAAAACTTATTTATATGTCTAAAATATATTTGTAGTGTTAGGGCCAAAGCCTTTTACCCTAAGCCCAATTATATATATATATATATATATATATATATATATATATATATATATATATAGCAAAACAAGTTCTTAGCCCAATATGGTTTATATAACTGATTTATAACATTATAATTCATTTAAATCTAGGCCCAAAATGAAATCCACTTGGAAAACAATTTATTTAAACTAACCAAATATATTTAATAAAGCTAAACAGCCCAACCAACCTTTTCTTCCACTACTGGGCTTCCCTTAGGCCCAGGCCCCAATTTTAATTATATATATATATATATATATATATATATATATATATATATATATATATATAACCCAAAAATCATTTTAGTGAAAACTAGTACTATTCCCCATATATCAAACTTTAAGTCTAATGACTATAGCTTCTAAGTCAAGCCCGATCCAATAATAATAATAATAGTACCAGTACCATTAATTATCTAACAAAATATTTATTAGCTTCATTTTAACCAAAGTTGTTACTAGAATATCGATAAATCTTAAAACTCGATACTGTATATAAAACTCAATTGAAAGTCCGAGTAAACAGTTAAAAGCCCAAAGAAACTATAAGTCCAAAACTATCTATTACCTATCCCATAAAATTTTATCTAAAAAAAAGTTTGATTAATAATTGGGCCCAAGTTAGGTCCAACCAAGGACCCTACAATTAAGAGGGGGAAAGAGAGTGGCTCTCTCTGATTTAATAAGTCAAAGAGAGGGGAGAGAACATCAGGCTTACCGAGTGGGAAGAGGGAACAGTTGTGAGGGTTTACGCCGGAAACTCGCCACCGGGAGCAGCGGAGGCGAGGAAGAGCATACATGGGGAAAGCTCCGGCCGTTCGGCAGCACGGCAGAGGTGACGGCGTCCGTGCGGCGAAAGGGGCGTGGACATCGGCGTCCAAGGAGGTCACCGGGGCAGCCCACCGCGAGCGGCGTCACTCGTCGGAGACCCGCGGGGATGTGGCGGCGCTGACCGATCGGAAGTCGCCGGGTTCCGATCGCGACAGTGCGGACGCACGGCGGTGGAGGCGACTCGAGGCGGCGCTGCAATTGGGGATGCTCCGGTCAGGCGGAAGTCCAGCGGGAGGGAAAGTCGGAGCGCGACGGCGCTCGGCTTCGACGAGGCTGCTGCACGGGCGGAAGAGAGGCGATCGAGAGGGCGGCGGGGTCCCCGAGCACAGCCGGAGGAGGTCACCGGCGCTGACGTGAGGCGGGGCGGTCGGTTCCGGAGGACACGACCAGGTTACAACGGCGCCAGGGGTTAGGTATTTTGGTTTGGTTATTTTGTTTTGGTGATGGTGGCTTTGCGTGTCCGGTGGGTCGGACACGATAATGGTCTTGATGTAACTGTAATGGGAGATAGAATAAGATGGACACGGACACACGGGTCCGGACACGGTGGTTCTGTGGTGGTGATCATTTGTGGCGGTGGTTCGGTTGCGGTTGCGGAGGAGATGGTGAATAACCGAGGCTGGCCTTGGATGGCAGTGCAACCTTCGAGGGTTGTTGAGATTGTCCGGGTGACGTTTCCAGCAACGGAGGGTGTAGGATGTCTCGATGTTTGGAGAAGTAGCACATGGATACATTTTAGGGAAGAGTCCCGAAGGTTTTGGCTTTGGAGTCGATTGTCTTGGTTTTGATATACATGATGTTATATGCAAACAAAGAGGAGGATTTGACTGAACAGATAAGGCCGAGATCAGAAAGTTGAATTGGTTATTTTCGGTTGGCATGTATAACTATAGGATCGATTCATGCATTTAGAATATCTTATATATTCACCTGAATTGTTATCAATCAGAAAGTCGAATTGGTTCAATTTATTACTATGCTATAATTGTTGTTGGGAAATTACGAGAAGGGTTCCTGGTGGATAAGGACTAAAAGTCCTAATAGATAAGTCCCCATTTTATTTAGATAAGTAAGTTTAAATCAAAATTCCTTAGTAAATAATAACATATTAATCAATCATAATCTACTAAAATCCATAAGAAGATAATATCATTTATTTAAACCAGCATCTAATATTATTCAAATTATGTTAATATTTGATTTAATAAGAAAATATTTGAAATAATTTGGCAGAATTCTTTTGATCAAAATAAGTAGGATTTTCAGATCGTTTCTTGAAGTCAATAGCTTTGAAAGTCCAAAATCTTTTATCATACCAATAAGGAATTTTATGAATATATATATATATATATATATATATATATATATATATATATATATATATATATATATATATATATATATATATATATATATATATTCTTTAAAATTACTTTCTAAGCAAAAATATGTTTTAGGAGAATAATTAAAATAAATGATTAAATAATAAACTTAAAAAAAAATCGGGAAGAGGGGTTACAAATCTACCCACCTTAGAAAAATTTCGTCTTCGAAATTTCAAGGATAGGACGAGGTACGACTAAGAAAGGTAATCAAGAAACAAAATTTCAATTAATACGAATAAGTACAACAAATGTTATAATCAAGAGAAGAAATGATTCATGATCGAGCGCTAATTACGGATAAGATAAAAATAATAGACGTAAGGAATGTGATTTGGCACGATCGACCTTTGGTCAAGATGGTCTAGTTGTCAACCAAAAATGTTTTGAGAACAATCAATAATCGAAATGGTTTGGGACGACCAAATTATAGTCAACTTGGTCTAATCATGACCAAATTGCAAAAGGATGGTCAAAATTCTAGATATAACCTAAACAAGGTTATAGTCACTCAGATATAATTTAAGATACAGTCACGATCAAAACTAATCGTGTAAGTCATCCAAGCATGATCAATTTAAAAGTTTTTGGCACGAGCGTGAACATGATCAAAATAACTATAATCACGATAAGAATTAGCAATAATAGTGTTAAGACATAGGCACGACTATAATTATGGTCAAACAATTTAGTCACAATCAAGTTCTTGAGGGACGATCAAATTCAATTTTGTTTTGGCATGATTGTCTCGATTAACTACTTAAGCAAATTGTTTAGGCACAATTATAGAATCAAAATCTAGAAAATCTATGAATTGACATAATCGGAATATGATCAAAGTAGTCTAGTTGCGATAAATAAAAGTCGTTAAAGATGAGCCAAATCGAAATCGTTTTAGCACATTCAACCATGTAGGCATGATCATAGAACCAAAATCTAGTTATGATTATGATTCTAGTGGGAGGATTTCAAAATTAGGTTCAAAAGATTAATAGGAAGACAATTATTGATATGAAACTAAAAGATAGGAAAAATGAAAGGTTAACGACTAAATTAGAATTTTAAGTGGATGCACGAAATTACAAACCATAAAATCAATATTCATATGCCAAAGGGACGTAGCTTCGATGGTATTCGAATATCGTAACCATATCCGAAGTCGTTTTACCAAGAGTTTATGTCTCGCCAGTGTACAGCTAGCTGCAATAAACCCTTAGTTCCACAACTCAAGCGATGATACGGTAACGAATACCCTATCAACTTTATCCAATCTTGACATAATAACTAAGATCGCAATAGGGCGATTAAGACATAGTTTTAATAATGCTCGGTAACCCACGCTTACCTGAAACTACTTCAACTTAGGGATCATGCCTCGCCAGTACGCTGCTGGCTGCAGTGAACCAACAGTCTCCATAAGTCAAGTAATTAGCGACATTGTGCTTCTGTCTTGCCATTGTAAGTCGCCGATCATTCTTTCAACTACGTCCATGCAATTTTCAAAGAAGCTTCTAAAATCCCTTAAACAAATTGATTCAGAATAGGAAAAGTGTACGTATCTGTCCTTGAAGTGAAAGTATCAGTTCAAAAAATCAAACGATTGATTAGGAAGAGAATGATCGAGATAGCAGAAATGTAACTTTAATTTCTGTTTCTCTAACATTCGAAATTGCAGGGTCAACCTATATAACAAAACTGAGTCAGAATCACTATATGGATAACTGGGTCATGTTAAGCTCAAAGATTAATGTATGGAAATAGAATGTCGACATTTAGTATAGATAATGGGAAATAAACAAACAACACATATCTTACGATATGGTGATAATTAGAGGGAGAATAATAAAATTGTATGTATGATTTAGGAATAGTAAAAGTGTAAGTAAGATGGTCGATTATAGGAAAATGACTGGAGACAATAGAAGCATAAATATTATAATAGTTAATCCATGGATATCCAAACGATTGAGAGAAATCTTAGCACTAACTCGAGATTCCTATGTGATAATAGATTCAGAATTACGAAATGATTCCCTGTGACAAAACGGAAAATAAATAAGCATTTCGGGCTTACATGATATAAGGATGATGTCCAAATAGGCAGAATAGAAAATTTACACCAATGATTCAATATTAAGAATTGAATCTAATTAAGTACTAAGTTACGGGCGAATAATCTACCCACCTTAGATCATATCGCCATGTCTAAATGTAATAGTGTATCTATGTAAATTTTTCGAGTTACCCGAATTTTATAAGTCTTTACCTAATTTGCATGGCCTATATAACAACCCTTAACAACTCAAGGGTCAAGTTCGATAAGGGACTCATGTTCCTAGTCATCCTCCTAAAATGAAATTAGTCCTAGTTGTGAATGAGCACTTCCTACTTCCTAGTCGCAGGCTCGCAGCAGTACGACTAATGTGGTACTACCGCGAGTTCGCATGATTTGCAAAAACTGACCTGCATGGGCCACCACAGTTTATAGTCATGTTTCCTTCATGTTTATTTTCGAATTTTGGTTGTGAACTGAGTTTAGTGTTTGGTGGACTGAACTCCTATTCCTGAGTTCAATGTTAAGTAAAGGTTTAATTCAAAACCTGAGCTAGTGTTTAAGTTATTGTTTTGTGTTTGTTTTCAAATGATTTTAATCCTTACATGTTATAATCCATGTTAACTAAGTTTTAGATTCAAATATAGGCTTTTTGAAATTTGGGAAGGGGATGTTAGTTTTTTTTGATTGAATTCGAACTGTTTAGAACCTGGGACTGAGTTCAGTCTCCAGGAACTATTTTGTTTTGGGATTGCATTCCCAGTTAACTAATCACCTGAGTCACCTTTACATTGGCTTTGCAATGTTCTTCAAATCTGGGGATTAGTTATGGCTGAGAACCTGAGAATTCATGAACTGTTTGGAGTGATTCAATGTGTAACTGAGAGTGGGATGGCTATTTGAAAAAATGGAAATAGGGTCTGTCCTATCTAAACTGTGAACTGTTTTTCCTTCCTATTTTCTGCTCAGTCCATGCCCTACTCATTACACACTCTCTCACTCACTAATTTATTCATTCTCTAACACACAAACAGTTACCTACACAACACACCCTTCATGACACACCCTCACAGTCCACTCTTTTTCTCTCTCACACACACAGCCCCCTCATGTATGTTTCACACCCCCTTGTGACTGACACCATGCCACACACTGATTTCCTATTGACACATGCCCTCTCACAATTCCATGATACACACATCTCTCTACACACTTTGTTATCACACACACATACACATTATCACACACACATGAGCCCCTTTAAGCATATATATATATATATATATATATATATATATATATATATATATATATATATATATATATATATATATATATATATATTTCTATGTATTAGCTTAATGTTGTATGGGTTACACATTAGCCTATGGTTATATATGATATATATAATGTATATGTATAGTGTAGTGAATATATTTATATTGTGTATGTATTAAGGTAGGTTGGTTTAGAGCCTAATGCATTATGAGTTTGTGGCTATGTAGCCTAGGGTAAATTGAGTGTGATAGTGGATGTTGGCTTAGTATAGTTGTGTACTTGATATTGGCAAGTTAGCTAGTGTAGCCTTGTTTAGACCATAGTGACCTAGTTTAGACTTGTTTAACTTAGTTGACCTAGTTTGACTTCTAAGGTTGACCAGAGTTGACCAAGAGTTGACTTTGGCCTAGATTGACCTAGAAACATGTAGAATGCATAGTAGGACTTCATTATACCATTTTGGACTTGTTGTGACTTGTGCTGTTCTGATTAGGAGCCAGACACCACTCATCGGACAGTACTTTCATATTGGACACTCAGATACCAGGCGAGTACATTCTCTGATCATTTCATATCTTGCTTAGAATTATTTCCTGCATTAAATTACTTTACTTGTACTGTCACGTTGGTCACACGGATTGGTACTATATGGATCCCTTCTTGAGATGTTATCCTTTAGGGAGCATCGGGTACTACATGTTCTGTGCGTTTCACTTACATGGCGTATCACTATGCTTCATTGGTTCACTGATCACTTGTGACATATACTCTCATGATCACAGAGTCTTCCTTGAATCCTTATCCCATATATTGGGTTTCCTAGAATCCCTATTTATGGGACATCTATGTACCACCCTTCGGGGGCCTTGCATGGAATCATAACATAACCTGGTTGGATCCTTGTGTATTGATTGGGGGTTAGGGGGAGTAGAAGTGGACATGTGAATAATACACCAGTAGTATCTTATCAGAATCATTCCGTAGTGTCTTATCAGAATCATCCCATGCCATTTATATGTCCATGTTGTACTCTGACTCACTAGCCATATGTTAGTTCTCTATTTTATAGTTGATATTTCTATTACAGCTTTCTCTCTCTGTTTACATACTGGACTTCTTTCAGCACTTGTATCTTACTTTACTGCATGATTATATTTTTTAACCTGCTATGAACTGTTGAGATGTACTGTGCTCGCTCCTGTCCTGACTGGACCTGTTAAAAATATTACAGAGGACGAGGAGGAGGCCTGCCTAGATACTTTCTACGGGGCAGCCTTAGATGACACCTGCGAGCTGGACCCTCAGGAGGACCCAGCTCTAGCTGAGGACATCACCCCCATTGCCTAGACTAGATTAGTTTAGCTTATCTTTTTATGTAGTCTTGAGACATGTTTTAGCTAGACTTTATTCTGTTCTAAGTTGTATATATTCTTTCATTCTGTATCTGAGACCATGTACCTCTGGATATTTGCTGGGATTATCTTAGACTACTTTATCATCTATTTTTCTTGAGTTCTATTTCATATCGTGTTATCTCTTCCTTAGTTGTGATTGAGTTTATTTACTGTTATATCACCCCCATTCGGGGAGTATAAACTGTTTAGAGATATTGTTAGATGTATGTTGACCTAGGACATCGTTCTACCACCGACACTGCGGCGTAGGCTGGACGTACCCACGTCTCGTGCCCTTACTCTAGGGTGCGGGTCGTGACAGCATGTGAGGTCTCATGCACGTGTCCATAAGTAGATGGGGTCTAGGGTTAGGGGTCGAGTCCCTACACCATGTCCACGTCGTGTCTACGTGCGATACGAAGCCCGTATCAGAGAGCTATGTTCGCGAGTGTGCAGTCAATGTACAACCAGTGCGGGTCAGATCCCATGTCCGATACGACACGAAAGTGTCTCAAACTCAGGGAGGGGTCTGTCAGTGATGGCCCCGATCTATTGGCCAAGTAGCACGTGTCCACGTGGCAAAATGAGGAAGAAATTACGCTCGAGCAGCAGGGCACTGTGCACGTGTCTCGTGCTGCATGTCCAGTCCAAATTTGGACACAAAGTTGACACGAAATCGTGCTCTGTCTTCACAAAAATTAAACCACACATATAGGGCTATTCAAATTTGAAATTAGTTTTGAAAAATAAGAAGAAAAAGTTTATTGAGGCATTTCATCAAACACCTAAATAATCACTCCGATACTCATACGATACGCATATCAAATGAACGCTAATTCCTATAAAACTTGGTCTACAGGTCTATGGTGCCTAAATGCATGCATCTATGAAGAGAAATTAGGAATTTAAATGAGTTTAGAGCTATTACCTATTGAGAGTGAGATCTCAATAAAAAGCCCTAGGAAAGAGGTCCTTCTTCCAATTTGCTATGGTCCAAAGCTCCCAAATCCTTGCAAGCTAGATTCTATTGACCTCCTCTACACTAGGGGAGTGTGATGTAAAAGTCTAGGCTCAATTTGGAGTTGATTTGGTGAAAGGGGGTGAATTTGGGGAAGACCTCTAAATTAGGGTTTGTAGGTTTAATGAAATAGGCAAGGGGGTGTCAATATGTGTTTATATAGGGGTGGGGATCCCTTGATGGAGCCAAGAATCATTTCTAGGGTTAGGGTTAAGTTTTATGAGGTCTGAAGGCCTCTAGCTAGTTTAATTCAAGCCTTTCTAGTAAAGGCCTAGCTAAAATATTTATTCCTAACAAATATCCTACTTTAAACTAATATCTAGATATTCCTAACCTTGTCATGTGGAAGATTCTAATCTACTATCTAGGCTCATGACTAATATTTAGGTTAGGGCAATTCTAGGTTAAGGCTTAACAAAATGATTAGCACAAAATTAATCAATCAAAAATTCATTTTTACTAAAAGTCAAAAATGACCAAAATACCCTTAGCCTAAAAAGTTGTAATTAATCATTCTAATCACATGGTTAGGTCCCCATGGACATAGTTAGTCTCTAGGTCAAGTAGTCTCTAGGGTTACACTAGCAAAACACCAAAATCATAATTCACCAATTTAAATAGTATTAAATTAATTAAAAATACCAAAAATTACTAACATGATTTAAATCATATTATTCAATGGCCAATTTTACATAAGTTCAAATTTACTCTTATTTTAGAAAAGTGGTGGTTACAGTGCCCCTATGATGAAGCACCACTCCTGATGAATCCCTGGGGCTTGAGCTCGTCGATCTGATCCTTCATCTCCTTGGACTCATTGGGATTGACTCATAGCATCGTTGTGAGATAGGTGAAGAGCCAGGTACTAGGTCGATAGTGAACTCCACATCTCGATCAGGGGGTAATCCTGGAAGATTGTCGGGGAAGACATATAGAAATTCTGCTATAAGGGGATGAGGGGGTCCGATTTCTTCTGTGATGGAGGTGTAGGAGACATACCCCATGTTGTTCGGTGCTCAAACCACCTCGAACTTGGGTCCTCCAGGTGGAGTAAAGATGACACTACCTCGGTGACAATCTATCAGAGATGCTGCTCACTCAGCCAGTCCATTCCCAAGACTACATCGTAGTTAGGGAGAGGCATTACTAAAAGGGGTGCTAGGAAGGTATGATCCGAGATAGTGATAGGACAGGTGTAAGGATTCGTGATTAGGATAGGTCCACCTTCGGTCATTACTCTACAAATTATCTTACTACATCATATATCTAAGTGATATACAGCAATGAAGTTTAATGATATGAAGCTATGTGAAGCCCCCGAATCAAATAAAGCTAAAGCCGGGTGTGAACGTAATAGAATAGCACCTACAACGATATCTCCTGCAACCTCTGGTTCTGTATCTAGTTCATCAATGGCCAAGGTGAAAGCTTGCCCTACTCTGTGCTAGTTGTAGTGCTGCTACTGGGTAGGTAGTGGACCTCTCTACTGTCCTGGTCCAGTCTTGTTGAATGCAGTTGGACAGTCCTTCACCTGGTGGGTGGCAGACCCACAAGCAAAGAAATGTCCCAACTTATACCTGCAGATCTCTGCGGTGTGACCGAGTCTTTTGCAATAGGTGCAGTTAGGCGCCTTTGATTGGTTGTACTAAGGTGCTATGTTGGGTGCCGCTGACTGTTGCTGGGATCGCTGGGGGTAAGATGGCCTATTTTTGCTATTATTGTTCCTCTTGGAGTTGACCTGGTAGTTGCTACTGGATTCTGGATGCTCCCTCTTGGGTCGGGTAGGTGAACTGGCCTCAACATCTTGAGCCAGCTTCAATATCTTATCATAAGTCTTCGCACAATTTGCGGCTACCAAGGTGCGGATCTCCTCTCGCAAACCATGCCAGAATTTCTTGGCACGCTCCAATGGGTCATCCACCAGGCGAGTGGCAAATCTGCCGAGTCGGTTGAACTCAGCTGCATACTCCTAGATAGTACGGTCTCCCTGCTCCAGGTCATGAAATTGTTTCCCCATAGCTTCTAGGGTGGCTTCCAGAAAGAACTTTTGCTTGAATTGCTTCTTAAAGGAACACCAGGAGATTCCTCCAGTCTGGAACCTTGGCTTATTTCTGTACCAAAAGCTAGCCAAATCCCTGAGTTAAAGAGCGACGACCTCATCCATTAGGTCGTCAGGGAGCCGAGCGACGCTGAGGAGTCGCTCCATATCATCCAGCCATTCGTCTGCATAGTTGATGCCCTATGTTCCTTTGAAAGGACACAGGTCTAATTTCTTGAAGTTCTTAATATTTTCGATCTTAACCTGGACAACAGGTTTCTTGCCAGGCTTGAATTTCCTTAATAAAACGTAAACTTTTAAATTCTTATTTACCTTAGCAGGCCTCTGTTCTGACTGAGATGAATCTAGGCTGTCATGGCTACATTATGAGCATTCTTCATGCCCTCTCTCATAATTGTGGTCTTGGCTTCAACTTGGGCCCTCTGGGCCTCAAGAACTCCTCGTAGCAGGCCTTTGAGTTCGGTGGGGTCCACTGGAACAGGTGGAGCCACAAGAGGACTCACACTAGCAGGAGGTGGTGGTGTGGTCTTGGAAAGAATAGGTGATGCTGCATGCATTGAGGAAATATAAACAGAGCGGGGAGCCCGTGCAGCATGGGGGCGATCAGTGAGCTGCAACGGAGAAGGGTCGTAACGGGCCTGAGTAGGGGTGGGCTCAGAGGATAAACTCTCTTTGATGGTAGGACCGGAGCGGGTTGTCTTCCCTCTTGCCATCCTCTGAAAAGTTTAGGTAACATATATTAGAAAGGTATCCTACGAAGTTATAAGCAAGCAAAAATAGACATATATATAGATAGATAATTTTCGTCATATGTTGTGACGGGTTAAAATTTCTCAATTAGTCTAAGTGTTCTAATTGTTTCTAGAGTCTGTCTTCCTAAGTCATACTTAGACCTAAATCAAGGTTTAGGACCGCATGTTTGTCTAGACTAAGTTGACTAGACAAATTTGTAGAAATTATGACCTGCATGGGCCACCACTGAAAATATGTCACGACCCGATTCCAATATTCTAGGTCCAGTCGAATCATGCCCATCCTGCACCATTGTGAGATAGCGACAGTAAGATGTATCAATCAGTAGTAACTCAAGCACAACATTCTAAAATACGAGAATTAAAAAAACTTTTTATTTAAAACATTTAAATTAGAACTAGATGTCTATCTAGAAAAATCCACACAAGCAGAGAAAGTATTTGAATTATTACAACTTGTCCTTTATTACAACTTTGAAACAAAGAAAGAAACTAAAAAGCAAGTATGGCTAAAAATCATAGGCTCCCTGATCGGGTTTAACTATCTCCTCATAACTCAGGTTGGGTCTGTAGTAGGTTCTAAAGGGCACCTCCTCGTCTTCATAGTCACCTAAAAGTGTTGGTCTCCCGTCAGGAGAGGAGCAAGAACATCCATCCATATCCAGTATTCTAATAAATAATAAATGATGCGAGGAGCAATTTTAAAGCATTATTATAGTTTCTAAATAATAATAAAGAATCAATAAAGAAATAAAATCTCAAGAGCACAATGATGCAATCTACAATGGTTCAATAGTAATTTGAGCGTGTAGCAATCTGTGACCGGCTGGTAGAGTCAATATGTATACTAACATTGGGCCTAATGCTAGCATACGGTACGGCTCAACCCCCTGTGCAATAGGGGTTAGCGCGAGAGAGTCAATATTAGTAACATGGTATTGGTCACAGATGCTACACTACTCCCCAATTCCCGAGTTAATAAGTCAGTCAAGTAATCAATTTGGGTCCGAGAGGGAACCCGTGAGTCAAGTGTCGATACAGTATATAGTCCTAATGATGAAATGCATTTAATTATCAATTAAAACACAAATATGAATAATATGAAACTTGCCTTGATTTTCTAGTGCTGTAGGTGACGACGAAAAAATACTTAAGCTAAAGTCCGGAACTGAACCCTATATTAGTGAAGCATGTCTCAGTTGCTAATCTAAGGTTTGCTACAATTCTAATTAATTAACTTATTAATAATACAATAATCATTTGGACTCTAAATTCACTAATAATTACAAATAGGCAACTGCTTAAAAATATTTTAGGGAAACTCTAAGTGAGAAATATAAGGAAAAATATATTTTTAATAATAACATAATAAAATTTGTTATTTCCTTAAATGGAATTATCATTAATTTCATTAATAATAAGATCGTGACAAATTAATATTGATTTGTGACTTATGAAAATAATTTATCCAAAATACTCTTTTAATACTTTTAACATAATACTCGTAATTAGCAGCTAGTGAATAAAATGCTCTTAAATAAAACTATTTATTATAATAACTTGAGAACTTACTATATTATATCTAAAATAAATAATAAACTAGTTTTTTTACTTAAATAAATAAAACTAATATTTTATTTATATTTACTTATATTCAAAATACCCTTTTTATTTTAATAATAGTAAACCATAAAATTATCATTGGGGCTGTGACCTACTTGATGGAGTTAATAAAACTAATATTTTATTACAATAGTATAATACAAAGGTTTCTCTATATAATAATAGCAATCTACCATGCTCATGCTAATTTCTATGCTGTCAGGAAGCAATTGGTTTTTTGATTCCCAATTTCTTAAAATATAGTAGTATATTTATTATACTAAAATTTGGTTCTGGTTTCTAAACTAGATATCCCAATCTGATAGATATTTATTCTGTCATTTTGGTCAGACATACATAAGGTTTCTCAATTGGAAAAGATACACAACAAGTTTTAAGGAACTTACCGGGAATTCGATGCAAGAGAACCGAAGGGTGGCTTCGGCCTTGGAGTAAACAAGGCAACGGAATGACGGGGATCACGCGGGCAAGGGCACACGAGCGGGTTGGCACGAGCGCACGGGCGCACGCGGGCTGGCTGTGTTGGCGCATGGGGGACGCGGCGGATGGCCGCACTGGCGCACGGGAGGCAGTGGGCTGGCCGTGCTGGCATGCGGAAGACGGTAGCTAGGCCAGGGGGAAGGGCCGACGGTCATGGGGGAATGGTCGACGGTCACGAAAAAGGGCCGACGATCGCGGGCGAAGTGGCATACGGTCGATCGAGGTACCGAAACTACCTCAAGAGATGTGTTGAATCGGGCGGGGTGTTGCGGGGAGCGTCATGGTGTAGTCGAATTTGGCAAAGGAGGAGTATAGGTGGAGATGGAAGAGGTTTGTGAAGGAATAGGGAGAGAGTTTTTATGAAAAGGTTCTGGAGAGTTTTTCGATGTTTGTACGAGGAAAGATATGTTGGTAGATCCAGGAGTGGGGGTAAGGAGTCAGGCTAGTCGAGTGACTAGGGGGAGTGGGGTTTGAACGAGTAGATGGATTTAGGTTAAAGGGTTTTGGGTTAATGGGTTCGGGTCAAGGGTTTGATTTAATGGGCTAGAAGCTATGGGCTCAACTTAAGTTAGTTATTTCAATCAATCGATAATCTAATAATTATAACCAATAGTTAATTAATCTTATAAAACTAAAATTATTTTTCCATGTTTTTCGACATAATAATAATAATAGTAATTCTATCTATTCTAAATTACTGGCAGATAACTTAAATATCGTAAAACCCATTTATTATTAAATTACAATTTGTGGGTTTTAAAGAAATTGACAAGGTGACCATGTGGATAACCAAAGTAAGATTGTTAACCTATCATCTTGTTTCGATTTGTGTGTCATAGGTTTCACTGTACGAATAATAAGGTACAAACTTAATATTTTGGATCGACCACTCATATTATTAGCAATAATGATCATAGCGACTGGTGTGACCTAGTTCTAGACGATATAATTAACAAGTGTCTTAGATAACAAAAAGTAATATGTGACTAGAAATGACCCAAGATCCCTAGGTGGGAGTTATTAGTCATACGCGTACTATAGTATGTGATATATATTTGTTTGTGATTTGGGTTGATAGATATTTGCATCGAGTATGGTTCTCATGGATAATGGGATAGACTTTGGTACTGTAGTCTCAGCACGGTTCGGACAACTTCAGAAAAGTGTACCTTTCCATTTTAGTTTACAATATCTAGCTTTTAAATATCTGTTTGATTATGTTATTGTAACACCTAGGGCCGTGTTCGTTACTTCTTGTCTGAATCACATTCGGGTGCCGATGGACGTTAGCACCATCGGGTATCGATACTAGATATTCACATTTGTGTTACCGTAATAATTCATTGTGGGGTACACTCTGACCCTAGGACATGTTCATGTGACACTACATTACTGATGGATTCCCGTACTTGATTACATCTTGATATACGAAAATTTGAGTCTGATTCTAGGACGATGACATTGATATACATGTATTGTTTCTTTCTATTACGACTCGTTGTCCTAGCTAGAGTTTCTGACCGAACGTCTCGCGGATACGATTCGTGAAGTCACATGGGCGGGGAGAACATACACCATGCGCTTGGGCTACTTTTCCACATTGTTACCGTTGCCTCTTTTCCAGAGCTTCGGAGATTCATGTTACCACAATTTCTTACCGGAACTACGGAGCCATCATTAGTTACCGAAGTTTCGTACCATATCTTCGGAGTACACCGTGACAGCTCACGGGTTCGTTGATGTTCTTAAATTGCATTTTCATATTAGTTGGTTATGTTAGATTCACCCACTTTTTCAGTCTTACTATATTTTATTTATTCATTCATTATTGTCGTACACTTGGCATGTATATTATGTACCTTGTTGTATCCCCCTGAGACCCTGGTTTTCTTCCAGGTTGGCTGAGTAGGTTTTTTTGAGCGCCTTGCTGGATTGTTGATGGTATTCATTTTATTACAGGTATTCAATCTTTCAGAGTTATATGTTTTATTTACTGTTATTTGTATCTGCTTAGTAGTCTAGTATTTATAGGCTCATATTATGTTTCCGAGTCTATTTGGACAAGTATAATTATTGGGCTACAGAGTAGTATTCATATTTTCCTTTCTTATGTTTATGTTACTTGGGTTGAGAAATAGAGTTGATTGTAGTGATAATTATACCATTTCGAACAGATTATACGTATTCTAGTTGGACTAGAGTCTGGTTAAATACATAGCTGGTGTAACCTCCGTTAATCAAATTTTGAAAAAAAATTGAATTTTTGTATTTTTCTATTCTGCGAACTTTTCCAAGTCTTTATAAACAAAATTTTCTTTATGTGAAACGTGTTTTCAATCGAGATTTGCCATCGTTATTTTGTTGGGTCCAAGATTTTGAGAAAAAACCATATTATATGGAATTTTGCCCTAAATAAAAATTCTTGTCCATTTTCTAAAAATAATTTTCAATATATAAATATTTCTTTTATATATGAAATAATTTATCAAAATATTATTTTTAGCTAAATATGCTTTTATTTCAGAAATATTCATTTGACATCAAATAGTCATAATGATTGCGAGTTATTATATTTTTCTTCTTCGATTTGGGTTTAGACCACTTGGGCACTAAACCTAGCCTACCAAACCTTAGGCTTGGATTGTGGGCTACATTTTGAAAGGTTAATAGCTAATAAATGATTTATTGATTGTTAACATCTATAATTAGCCAGTGATTAAATTAGCTAGTAAATATTTACTGGATTATTAGATAATAATTATCTAGACTAGTAGATAACAAATATATTAGTGGTTAGTTACTAGAGTTAGTGTTAATGTTTTCACTAATTTTCCTAGTTTCCCTTACATTTAGATTTTCTTAGGGTTTTCCCAACCTACCCTACAAATAGCACACTTTCCAACAATTTTACACTTATCCCAAAACCCTAAATTTTCCTCCACACAACCTAAGGTAAAACCCAGCCGCCATCTCCCTTGGCTTAGCCAACTCCTCCATTCACCAGCCCCTCGGTCGCCGGTAAACACCAACACCACCACCACCTACATTGGCGGGCCACTCCTGGCCGAGCTTCGCCCAGCCGTTCCCCATCACACACGACCACCCCCATCACTACGAGCAGAGCCACGGCCCCTGACTTCTCTCCAATGCCCCCACCACCGCCGGTATCTCCTACAATCAAAGACCACCACGACAAACATAATCCACCGTAGTCCCAAACCACCACCGCCACCACCATTTCATTATCACCAACGCCACCACCATTCATTATCTCTACCATCACCACCTTAGGGACACATCGACCTCCCTACCATCAGTATAGCTCTGCCCCCAATACCACCACCTCGAACACTTCTACGGAATTTCCCCAAATTTCCTCACCACCACAGCTATCACCGCCACCATCACAATAGAAGGAGAAGAGAGGAGGAGACAACCACTCACCTCCCGGTTTCTCCGGCCACCCGCCACGACCGTCCTCCTTCGACCTCGCCACCTCCAGATCCGAGAGCTCTGCCACTCCCAGCCGACGGTGACCCCTCGTCGACCATCTAGAGCTCATCCTTCCAGTGCCTGTACACCAGTCACCACTGTCGCCCATGGCCGCGCTCCAGATGCGGATCGCACGGTCACCGCAACACTCGCCGAGACCGACAACTGCTTCCCTGCGCCTGGGCGAGCTCTCCCGGTGAGCTTCAGCTCTCCCCTCTTTCGATTTAGTTTTTTAGGAATGATGGATGGAGTGTAAAGCCCCTTTTGATTTGAGTTAATTAGCTAGCAGAGCAAGCTAACTTTGACCCCCTTCGTTTTTAATAGGTTGAGAATTTTTGTATATGTATAATGGTTTGAGCAGTGTGTAACCCACTTTCCCAATTTTTATAAAATTTGAATATTTCTAATATGTTTAATTATTTTCCTTATTTATAATTTTATAACATTTATTTTTGAGAGAAAGTTTTGATTAATTATTAGTGGATTGTTAACTAGCTAGTTAGTTAATAACTAACTAGAGTGGTCCCCAAGAATCCTAACAAATTTTTAGCAGATTTATGGTAATTGTGTAAATAATAATTAGGGGAAGGATTTAAGTTAAATAATCTAATTCTTTTCTTGTCCTATAAAATCAGATGTGGAGAGAGAAATGAATCATTCTCTTATTTTTCTGAGCTGAGCTCCTCAACTCAACCGAGCTCTCCACTCCTTATTTCCTTTCTCCCCCAATTTCTTTGACCAAACCCTAACCCTAATCTTCTCGGAGAGGCTGCCATGGCGGTGGCGATCACATCCGCGGCGGGCGGCGGCTGACGAACACCTTCCTGACGAGATGACGGCACCTACACGACGTCTATCTCCTTGGAGATCGGCTTCTACAGCGGCATTCGTCTCCACGACGAATGCCACCAGGCGAAGTTCACTTTTTTTGACGGCAGTGACTCTTTTCTAGCGGCGCACGACCTAGCTCAAGGTCCCTTCCTCGACGTACGGCGGTCAATCGTCGACAATCTCACTTTTCTTGACGGGTTCGTGAGCCAGGCCCTGCAAAAGTGGCGGATCCTCTTCTCCAGTAGCGGCGACGAACGGATCATCCTATCGATGCTTCTTTCTGCGAGCTCTGCGTCGACAGTCAGAATCGAGTTGTGTCCTGATCTTGTTCGAAGTCGATCGACGGACAACTGGTAAGTCCACCGACTTTTCCCCCTCTTTCGATTGTTCGATCTCCAATAGATTGGTCATTCTTGATCTGGTTTGGTTCGGACAGGTCATTTTCGAGAACTACCGGACCGATCAAAGTTTTATCTCGATCAGGAATTTGTGTTCGACCTGGTAACTCACTAGCTCGATTTCCTTGGCGAGAGCTCATTGATTTACTTCCTATTTTAATTCGATGATTCGATGGATCTGGATAGAACCTTGGTCAATTGTGATTTGAGTTCGAGATTAGGATTCTAGATCGAACTACTCAACGGGGACGCTGACTCGTGTCGGATCGAAGAACTGAGTTGGACTCTGTGGACGTGTTCTCATGTCAGATCTAATTCTTCTTTTCAGGTAATAAACTATCTTCCCTTTGATTGTAGTTGTATCAAATTTGATATGAGTAGCGTTGGCCAGGATCGATAGAGTTTGGGTATGGCATGTCCAAGTATTGCGTGGCAGGATACCGTTGTGTTCAACCGAGTATGGCGTGTCCAGTGTACGTGTCCGGAGTACTGTTCGTATCTAGGGTATATGGCGTGTCTGGGCTATGGAGTAGAAGGAACTGGGAGGGCTATTGCAGTAGTTATTATTCTTACAATGTAGTTTTATTGATTCCTTAGCTCATTCTAAACCAAGGTCTGATTTTGGAGAGTGTAATACAATATAGTAATGTAACCGTTAGTTCATTTTATGTATGGTTCCTTGTGGGGGGGGGGGGGGGGGGGGGGGGGGGGCAATATCACTTTTGTTTGAATGTCTATTTGAACTCTTGGCTTTCTGCAATTAGTTTTAATGTTGCTAGGTTTTGCTTGGGTGCTGATGAGTTAGTAGTTGCCAATTTTGCAATGGAGTTGTATGCGGCTAATGGAAGCAGAGGTTGTGTTTGCCTGGGTAGAATCCTGATTCAAACAGTTTTTATCAACCTCTTGTATTGATTTAGGATCTGTTGGTTGGTTGCTGCATTTAAGTTTTATTATGTTGTGGTATATTAGTTGGGGAAAGGTCTTCAATAGCATTAGTTCGGGCTCTTGTGGTTGGTTCAAAGGAGCAATGTTTAACTTTTAATATGTTGAAGCGCTTGGGTTGATCCAACTATATAGTATTACTAGTTGCTAGGAATATTGCAAACACCATTTGTTAGATGGTGACTACAAGTATCTAGCCTATGCTATATGGTTGGGCCGTGCAGGAAGGCCTTGGTTGTGTACTCTTATTAAAATGGATTAGGATAGAGTAAGGAATGTTAATTAACGATTGTTTCCTTATTAAGGATTTATTTATAATAAGGTTAAATAATATTTGCTCGTTATCTAATATCATTTTTGAGCTAATTTAGTTTTTGGACCAGTAGAATATTATTATCAAATTCTATTTTATAATAAACTAAAATATTTTGCTAAAGAATAATTAACTCACTAATTATCTAATTGATTCAATTTTTTATAAACTATTAGAGTGTATTAATTGATAGAGATAGAATGGTTAGTAATTACCTTGTGTAGAGCTTGTCCAACTTGTACCTATTATCAGGTGGACTTTCAGATCTTCTAACTATTTCCAATCACCCTGAGCAAGGCAAGTATATTCTATGGTTCATGTTCATTTACATTCATATCTTATACTTTTCTTATGACACGTCATGACACGATATCTTGTACTCTTGTACTTTCATGTTCTTGTACTTACTTGTGGTCGGAGAGGGGAAATACACTACCTATGTGACCAAATCCAGAGATCAGAAATTCATGTTGATAGCTTAGGCCTCGTACCGTGCACGCGGACCCTAAGTTGTACCATTATTCTTGTGCTCATGTGCTTATTCTTGTACTTATCCCAGCCGGTCACAGGATAGTTGTATTTTAAATATTGTGCACATGTCATGTCTTGTACTTCAGGTTCATGGTTTACATTCTTGTACTTTATTTCATGTACTTTACATTCATGTACTTTCTTGATCTTTCATGTGCTTTACATATTCTCTTGTATATTTTTTATAGCATGATGTTCTTGTTCATTACCTAGGACTGTACTTTGCTCCGCTCCTGACTGGATATGTTACAGGTGTACTTGCAGAATATTGTTCTACTTTATAGGCTAGAGCCCGGGATCTTAGCTGAGAATGATGGAGATATGACTTAGCTAGAGGCTTCAGGTTTAGACAGTTTAGCTTTACTCCTAGATATTATTTTTTTAGAGTTCATAGCGTATTTCATTCCTGTTAACTCTGGTACCTTTACGTTATATGGACTTATGGATTATGGTGATCTTTCTGGGATCGTTTATAGATGCTGTGATTTGTACTTATTCATATTTACTTGTTATTTTCCCTAGCTTGGTACAACTTACTACGTTGAGTCTTCCAACGTAGGCTGGGCGTGTCCGACTCATGTCCGATTATGCGGAAGCGGATCGTGACATGATTTTAGTGGTGGCCCATGCAGGTCTATCCTAATAGTACTTAGGCTCTATAGTACTATTGGAGGACTTGATTTAAACTAGGGAAACTTGATCATAGCATAGGAAATCCGGTACATCGGGTATATTGATATTATATAAACACTTGTTGTTTTTAGGTTTAGGACATCTTAACAGTTTTTTGTTTTTCAGATAGTTTAAGCATGCAACACCGGAACTGTTGATCCACCTACACTTGTGGTTTTCGAGCTTTCGCTACCTTCTATTGCTCTACTATCCCCATGGGTAGTACACAGTTGATAGAGATGTTTCAAGAATTTTGACACCCAGAAGGAGCAGGCTATCCTTTTCCAAGCCAGACTTGTGGATACACTCTCAGAGCCAGGAAGGACTTCTGATTTCCTTGAATTGTTGGACTTCTACGACACCAAGCGTATATCTTGCACCGAGGAGCAGATCGAGAACCTGGAGTCGCCATTAAAGATCATCCAAGTCTCTGAGGACTGACTCCTCTGAAGATTGGAGCCACCAGCCAGGAGATCCAGAATGTAGCACAAACAATAGAACGAGACAGGAAGCTGAAGCTCAGAAGAGACATGAAGACTTATGACGAAGATAGCAGCTACTATGAATCCAAAAAGCGTCGTCATACTCCGATATCGCCTCTTCAGCCGCGTCATTAGATTCAGATGATGGTCATTTGTGCTTTCTGCCACCATCCAGGACATCGCTTCGAGAAGTGCCGCAAGAGAGTGAGCCTATGCTTGTAGTGCTAATCACCTGCCCACCAAGTCAAGGATTGCTCAGAGATCGCTGATCACACTGCCCAAGGACGAGCACGAGGAGCACCATGACTGCAGCAAGGGGACCGTCTCTCCAGATTCAACAATCGTATAGAGTTTTTTTTAATATATATATATATATATATATATATATATATATATATATATATATATATATATATATATATTTTTTATATATATATATATATATATATATATATAGCACTATTGTAAGGACCAGCGTACGTCATGACAGCTAAAGAAGTTGAAGTGATTCCAGTTCCTGAAGAAGTACTGAAGACCGAAGGCTTTTCTTGTATGGTTGGAGAAAACCATGGATCGTGATTCACAATCCAGTCTTCCCTTATAATCCTCTTAGCACCTGGATCATTTCTTGAAACTTCTTATTTTTTATTCTGAAACCTTGATTGCTATTTAAGATGTATTTCGAGAGATTGTTTTCTATTTTAGAATCTTGTTCATAACTCTCTCTTATTTGAGATTTTATGTTCAATAACTGGTTTCATATTCATTATTCCTGATGTTGTTTCCTAATTCAAGATTGTGTCCTATTCGAAATCTTATTCCCTATTCAGACCCTGTTGCTATTCAATATATTACCTCGGGATTTCATTCCTACTCAAACTTGTTCCCATTCAAAGGCTTGTTTGAATCTTGCTTCTATTAGAGACTTCGTTTGAAGCCTTCGTCTTCTATTTTGAGATTTTGACTTGTTCCCTATGAGATCTTGTTTCCTATTCGAAACTCTGATTTCTATTCAAGCTTTTGTCCTTCTGATTCAAGACTTGTTTTATGTTCACTATTAGATACCATGTTTTCATATTCACTATGCATGGCTTTGCCTCCTATTTTGGTTTCTATTTGAGATTGTCTTCCCTAAT
This sequence comes from Iris pallida, assembly GCA_029216955.1. NCBI lineage: Eukaryota > Viridiplantae > Streptophyta > Magnoliopsida > Asparagales > Iridaceae > Iris > Iris pallida. Next base: position 142,801 of record JANAVB010027046.1, read on the forward strand.
CAAACTTGTGCTATTTGAGATTTTATTTCCTACTTGAGATTTAGTTTTGAAACTTTGATTTTCATCTAAAACTTTGTCGAGCTTTCATTTCTATTCGAGACTTGTTGAGATTATGTCCTTATTCGAAGCATTGTTGAAGATTACGTTTTCTATTTGAAATTTGACTCGTCCTCTATATAAGATTTTGTTTCTATTCATAACTTTGTTTCCTAATTGAGATTTTAAAATTCGTGACTTTGATTCCTATTCAAGATTTTGGGATTCTGTTTCTTATTTCGAGGCTTTGCTTTTGATAGTGATTTTTGTTTCTATTCGAGACTTGTCTCTTATTCGAGATTTCGTTCCTATTCAAGACTTTGTTTCAAGATTCAGTTTCCTACTCACTACTTGTTTGAAATTTTGGTTGAGACCTTGTCCCCTATCCAAAACCCTGCTTTCTATTTCGTGATTTTGTTTCCTATTCGTGACTTTGTTGATAATTGATTTTTGAAACTTTGTTTCCTATTTTGAATTTTATTTCCATCCGAGATTTTGTTCGAGACTTTATTTCCTATTCAAGATTTCGTTAGACTTTGTTCCAATACGAGATTTTGCTTTTATTTCGAGACTTGGTTTCTATTTGATACTTGCCTTTTATTCACCATTCAAGGTTTTGCTACCTATTCGGGATAAAGTTCTCTATATGAATTTTTGTTTGCCAGTCGAGAGTTATTTTCAAGATTCCATTCACCTTGTTTCCTGTTCGATTAAATCTTCTCGTTTGTTTCATAAGTACTAATACCCATTGTTGGACCTTTTGTTGTTTCTTGGTATATAGTGAAACTCCTTGTTTTCTAAAGACAGATAACATCATTTTCTATCATGATTTAGAACTCATTTTGAATTCTTTGAAACCTTTTGTAATTCCTATGGATAAGGTTGAGAGACACTTTGATGACCTACTAGGGCGTTGCAATTGCGTGTTGTATCCATTGTCTGGATTATGGAGATTGAAAGTCACTGCAGCCAGCAGCGCACTGGCGAGGCATGAACTCTAAGTCGAAGTGATTTCAGACATTCATAGGTTTCGGATACTGTTGAGACTTTGTCCTAAATTCTTCATATTTTGATCTCTTGGGTTGCTTCGTTGATATTTGTTGGAAAATGGATAAAGCTGATAGAATATTCGATAACATATTATTATTTGAGTCACGGAATCGAAAGTCACTACAGCCAGATATATACTGGCGAGGCAAGAATTTTAAGTAAAGTGACTTTAAATATCTATATGTTTTCGGATACCATAGCGACTTTATCCTCTTTTCATATGATTATTGATTTTCGAGAATCACAAATCCTTGCACGTTCACCTTGATTTGACACTAATATCCCTCGGTAGATTCCATACGCCTTTTCAATCAAATCATTGCAATCTCCTTCTTATTGCACTTTCCCGTTGAATCATTTGATTTCTCAATAAATACATATTAATAGACTTTGACTCCATTTTCGATATCATATTTTGATCGTGTTTTGTTTAAACCTTGATCTTAATCATGTCTATCTAACCGTGATTTTTCTATCTTGTTCTAGTCCACTTGTGCTAAATTCTCGATTTGCTCGTGCTTAGCAGATAGTGCCTTCATGGTTTTTTCCTTCTAAGTCGTAATTAAACTTCATTTCATCTCATACATGTTTAATTCTTGATCATTGTAGATCATGTTATTTCAACCCTTGTATAAAATTATCGCACATGGTCTTAGTTAAACCTTGTTTCGCTTTGTGTCTGACCAATTTTGATCATTATCGATCATGCTATTTTACCATTTATTTTGTCATGATAAATCATTTCAAATCTTGATGATTTTTACACCTGGCCATCGAGCGTACTCACACTCATGCCTAACTTATGAACCTCGGGTCATTTCTGTATCGTACCGTGCTCTCTAAAATTTTGACGACGAAATTTTTGTAAGGGGGTAGATTTGTAACCCCATTTTCCCAATTTTTATAAATTTTGAATATTCCTAATATGTTTAATTATTTTCCTTATTTATAATTTTATAACATTTGTTTTTGAGAGAAAGTTTTGATTAATTATTAATGGATTGTTAACTATTTAGTTAGTTAATAACTAACTAGAGTGGTCCCCAAGAATCCAAACAAATTTTTAACAGATTTATGGTAATTGTGTAAATAACAATTAGGGGGAAGATCTAAGTGTAAATAATTGAATTCTTTTCTTTTCCTATAAAATCAGATGTGGAGAGAGAAATGAATCATTCTCTCATTTTTCTGAGTTGAGCTCATCAACTCAATCGAGCTCTCCACTCCTCATTTCCTTTCTCCTCCAATTTCTTCGACCAAACTCTAACCCTAATCTTCTCAAAGAGGCTGCCATGGCGGTGGCGATCACATCCGCAGCGGGCGGCGGCTGACAAACACCTTTCTGACGAGCTGACGGCGCCTACACAACGTCTATCTCCTTGGCGATCGGCTTCCACAGCGGCATTCGACTCCACGACGACGGCCACCAGGCGACGTTTACTTTTTTCGACGGTAGCGACTCTTCTCCAGCGGCGCACAACCTAGCTCAAGGTCCCTTCCTCGACGTGCGATGGTCAATCGTCGACGATCTAACTTTTCTTGACGGGTTCGTGAGCCAGGCCCTGCGTAAGCGGTGGATCCTCTTCTCCAGTAGCGGCGACGGACGGATCATCCCATCGACGCTTCCTTCCGCGAGCTCGGTGTCAACAGTCGGAATCGAGTTGTGTCCTGATCTAGTTCGAAGTCGATCGACGAACAACTGGTGAGTCCACCGACTTTTTCCCCTCTTTCGATTGTTCGATCTCCAATAGATTGGTCGTTCTTGATCTGGTTTTAGTTCGGACAGGTCATTTCTGAGAACTACCAGACCGATTGAAGTTTCATCTCGATCAGGAATTTTTATTCGACCTGGTAACTCACTAGCTAGATTTTTTTGGCGAGAGCTCATTGTTTTAGTTCCTATTTTAATTCGATAATCCAATGGATATGGACAGAACCTTGGTCAATTGTGATTTGAGTTTGAGATCGAGATTCTTGATCGAACTATGCAACGGGGACGCTGACTCGTGTCGAATCGAAGAACTGAGTTGGACTCTGTGGACGTGTTCTTATGTCAGATCTAATTCTTCTTTTCAGGTAATAAACTATCTTCCCTTTGATTGTAGTTGTATCGAATTTGATTTGAGTAGCGTTGGCCAGGATCAATAGAGTTTGGGTGTGGCGTGTCCAAGTGTTGCGTGGCAGGATACCATTGTGTTCAATCGAGTGTGGCGTATCCAGTGTACGTGTCCGAAGTACTGTTCGTGTCCAGGGTATGTGGCATGTCTGGGCTATGGTGTAGAAGGAACTGGGAGGGCAAGTGCAGTAGTTATTATTCTTGCAATGTAGTTGTATTGATTCCTTAGCTCATTCTAAACCAAGGTCTGATTTTGGAGAGTGTAATACACTATAGTAATGTAACCGTTAGTTCATTTTATGTATGGTTCCTTGTGGGCGGGCAACATCACTTTTGTTTGAATGTCTATTTGAATTCTTGGCTTTCTGGAATTAGTTTTGAATGTTGCTAGGTTTTGCTTGGGTGCTGATGAGTTAGTAGTTGCCAATTTTGCAATGGAGTTGTATGTGGCTAATGGGAGCAGAGGTTGTGTTTGCCTGGGTAGACTCCTGATTCAAACAGTTTTTATCAACCTCTTGTATTGATTTAGGATCTGTTGGTTGGTTGCTACATTTGAGTTTTATTATGATGTGGTATGTTAGTTGTTTAAAGGTCTTCAATAGTATTGGCTCGGGCTCTAGTGGTTGGTTCAAAGGAGCATTGTTTAACTTTTAATATGTTGAAGAGCTTTGGTTGATCCTACTATATAGTATTACTAGTTGCTAGGAATATTGCAAACACCATTTGTTAGATGGTGACTACAAGTATCTAGCTTATGCTATATGGTTGGGCCGTGCAGAGAGGCCTTGGTTGTGTACTCTTATTAAAATGGATTAGGATAGAGTAAGGAAGGTTAATTAACGATTGGTTCCTTATTAAGGATTTATTTATAATAAGGTTAAATAATATTTGCTCGTTATCTAATATCGTTTTTGAGCTAATTTAGTTTTTGGACCAGTAGAATATTATTATCAAATTCTATTTTATAATAAACTAAAATATTTTGCTAAAGAATAATTAACTCACTAATTATCTAATTTAGTCAATTTTTTTTACAAACTATTAGAGTGTATTAATTGATAGAGATAGAATGTTTAGCAATTACCTTTTGCAGAGCTTATCCAACTTGTACCTATTATCAGGTGGACTTTCGAATCTTCTAACTATTCCCAATCACCCTGAGTAAGGCAAGTACATTCTATGGTTCATGTTCATTTACATTCATATCTTGTACTTTTCTTGTGACACGTCATGACACGATATCTTGTACTCTTGTAATTTCATGTTCTTGTACTTACTTGTGGTCGGGGAGGGGAAATACACTAGCTATGTGACCAAACCCAGAGATCAGAAATTCATGTTGATAGTTTTGGCATCGCATCGTGCAAGCGGGCCCTAAGCCGTACCATTATTCCTATGCTCATGTGCTTATTCTTGTACTTATCCCAGCCGGTCACATAGGCTAGTTGTATTTCAAATATTATGCACATGTCATGTCTTGTACTTCAGGTTCACGGTT